>OY744517.1:185663731-185687440 GCA_963556195.1 Sepiola atlantica | reverse complement strand
TGGACGTCCGTACTTGTTGGAGAATAAAAATGAATGTTAAGAAAATGAGTGGGGAAAAAATGGAAGGATGGGGTGAGCAAGGACTACTGTGGCTGGTGGTAAGAGAAAGAGGTGGGGGATGAGCAGGGGTAAAGTGGATGGCAGAGAGGGGGTGGAGGAAGATATGTGATGTGGGCTTATTCAAGAGCGGATGAAAAGTATGCTTAATATAGCACACTTTTCATCCGCTCTTGAAAAAGCCCACATCACATCGGGCGAAACGTTGAGCTTACGGGTCTTCCACTGTACCAATCTTTATTTCATCCCGTCGGATTGTTTCATCTTTTTATTTACCCATAGATTAATATGTATCGATATATATATATATATGTGTGTGTGTGTGTGTATCGATATATATATATTTGTAAGTATCTTTTATATATATGTATAGATATATATGTATAGATATATATATTTTTATATATATGTATCGATATATATGTATAGATATATATGTATATGTATATATATATGTATATATATGTCGTGAATCATGTATCGATATATATATATATATATGTATCGATATGTGTTTATATACATATATATATATATATATATATAGATAGATAGATAGATATATAGATATATATGTATCGATATATATATATATGTATAGATACATATGTATCGATATATATATATATATGTATAGATACATATGTATCGATATATATATGTATATATACATATGTATCGATATATATATGTATAGATACGTCTGTATCGATATATATATATATATATATATATATATATATGTATAAATACATATGTATCGATATATATATATATATATGTGTGTGTATAAATACATATGTATCGATATATATATATGTATAAATACATGTGTATCGATATATGTATAAATATGTATAGATATATATGTATCGATATATATATACATGTATAGATATATATGTATCGATATATTAATATATGCATAGGTATATATATATGTATATATATATATGTATCGATATGTATATATATCAATATATATATATATATATGTATAGATATATATGTATCGTTATATATGTATGTATAGATATATATGTATCGTTATATATATATATGTATAGATATATATGTATCGTTATATATATATATGAATATACATATATATATAAATATATATATACATATATATATCAATATATATATACATATATATATCAATATATATATACATATACATATATATCCGCATATATATATACATATATATATACATATATATATATATGAATATATATATACATATATACATATATATATACATATATATATATATGAATATATATATACATATATATATCAATATATATATACATATACATATATATCCGAATATATATATACATATATATACGTATATATGAATATATATATACGTATATATATGAATATATATATACGTATATATATGAATATATATATACGTATATATATGAATATATATATACGTATATATATGAATATATATATGCATATATATATATACATATATATATATATATATATATATAAATGAATATATATATGAATATATGTATAGATATACATATATATATATATATATATATATATATACATATATATATATATATATATATATATATACTATATATATATATAAATGAATATATATATGAATATATGTATAGATATACATATATATATATATATATATATATATATATATAGATAGATATACATATATATGAATATATAGATATATAAATATAGATATACATATATGAATATATAGGTATATAAATATAGATATACATATATATACATATATGAATATATAGATATATATATATATAGATAGATATACATATATATGAATATATAGATATATAAATATAGATATACATATATGAATATATAGGTATATAAATATAGATATACATATATATACATATATGAATATATAGATATATAAATATAGATATACATATATATACATATATGAATATATAGATATATAAATATAGATATACATATATATACATATATGAATATATAGAAATATACATATATATATGAATATATATAGATATATATATATATATATATATATAGATATATTGAGATATACATATATGTATATGAATATATGTTAGCAGAGATATACATATATATATATGAATACATGTTAGGAGAGATATACATATATATATGAATATATATAGAGAGAGATATACATATATATATGAATATATATAGAGAGAGATATACATATATATATATATGAATATATATATAGAGAGAGACACATATATATATATGAATATATATATATAGAGAGAGATACATATATATAGAGAGAGATACATATATATGAATATATATAGAGAGAGATACAGATATATGAATATATATAGAGAGAGATATATACATATATATGAATATATAGAGAGAGATATACATATATATATGAATATATATATATATATAGATATACATATATATGAATATATATATATAGATATATGTATATATATATTAATATGTATAGATATATATTTATGTATGTATAGATATATATGTATATATGTATATAAATATATATATGAGAAGAATGTTGTAGTTCGCTTGGAGCATGGTGTATAGTGTAAGAATAATATTATTTTTTTTGAAGGCGATAACAATGCGTTGTTAAAGTGACACATACGACACGTAAAAACAAAACAAAGTGACAATATTGAAAAGTCAATAATTTTCAAAAAAAAATTTTTTTTTATTTACCAGCGTATCGTGACCGTGGTGTTGGGTTGGAGTGTGTCCTTTTCATTATTTTTAATTTTCGAGGGTATCCCTCATCCTCAGAATAAAATAAATACTACCACTCGTTGGAGTGTGTTTTTGTTTTTGCCAAAAGCCGGGGCCGGAAATGTTGGTTTGTTTTAGTAGTAGGTCGGCAGAAGTTATGTATATAAATATATATATGTATATATATATATGTGTGTATACATATAGAGATATATGTATATATGTATATAAATATATGTGTCTATGTATATGTGTGTATATATGTATATAGATATATGTATATATATATATATTTATTTATATGTAGATTGATAGACATATGTATGTATATATGTGTATATATATATGTATACTTACATGTATATATATATACATATGTATATAGAGATATATATGTATATATATACATATGTCTATAGAGATATATATGTATATAGAGATATATATGTATATATATACATATGTATATAGAGATATATATGTATATATATACATATGTATATAGATATATATGTATATATATACATATGTATATAGATATATATGTATATATATACATATGTATATAGATATATGTATATATATATTCATATGTATATATATATATATTCATATGTATATATATATATTCATATGTATATATATATGTATATATATATATTCATATGTATATATATATGTATATATATATATTTACATATGTATATATATATGTATATATATATATTTACATATGTATATAGATATATGTATATATATATATATTCATATGTATATAGATATATATATGTATATATATATATTCATATGTGTATAGATATATATATGTGTATAGATATATATATGTATATATATACATATGTATATAGATATATATATATATGTATATATATTCATATGTATATAGATATATATATGTATATATATTCATATGTATATATATTCATATGTATATAGATATATATATGTATATATATACATATGTATATAGATATATATATGTATATATATACATATGTATATAGATATATATATGTATATATATACATATGTATATAGATATATATATGTATATATATACATATGTATATAGATATATATATGTATATATATACATATGTATATAGATATATATATGTATATATACATATGTATATAGATATATATATGTATATATATACGTATGTATATTGATATATATATATACGTATGTATATAGATATATATATATATATGTATATAGATATATATGGGAAGAGAAGGATGAAGGTAATCCGATGTGATGGGAAAATGAAAAAGGAAAACCAAAAAAATGGATGTTTTTTATGTGTATATCAACGTTTTGTCTTTATTTATTGACTTCATCAGGATGATAATATAGAGAAAAAATGTCAAGCAAGTACAGATACATGTAGGGTAAACATATTGGGAGGAAAAAATAAAATGAAATAATGGCTACTACTGGGTGGACGTCCGTACTTGTTGGAGAATAAAAATGAATGTTAAGAAAATGAGTGGGGAAAAAATGGAAGGATGGGGTGAGCAAGGACTACTGTGGCTGGTGGTAAGAGAAAGAGGTGGGGGATGAGCAGGGGTAAAGTGGATGGCAGAGAGGGGGTGGAGGAAGATATGTGATGTGGGCTTATTCAAGAGCGGATGAAAAGTATGCTTAATATAGCACACTTTTCATCCGCTCTTGAAAAAGCCCACATCACATCGGGCGAAACGTTGAGCTTACGGGTCTTCCACTGTACCAATCTTTATTTCATCCCGTCGGATTGTTTCATCTTTTTATTTACCCATAGATTAATATGTATCGATATATATATATATATGTGTGTGTGTGTGTGTATCGATATATATATATTTGTAAGTATCTTTTATATATATGTATAGATATATATGTATAGATATATATATTTTTATATATATGTATCGATATATATGTATAGATATATATGTATATGTATATATATATGTATATATATGTCGTGAATCATGTATCGATATATATATATATATATGTATCGATATGTGTTTATATACATATATATATATATATATAGATAGATAGATAGATATATAGATATATATGTATCGATATATATATATATGTATAGATACATATGTATCGATATATATATATATATGTATAGATACATATGTATCGAGATATATATGTATATATACATATGTATCGATATATATATGTATAGATACGTCTGTATCGATATATATATATATATATATATATATGTATAAATACATATGTATCGATATATATATATATATGTGTGTGTATAAATTAATATGTATCGATATATATATATGTATAAATACATGTGTATCGATATATGTATAAATATGTATAGATATATATGTATCGATATATATATATACATGTATAGATATATATGTATCGATATATTAATATATGCATAGGTATATATATATGTATATATATATATGTATCGATATGTATATATATCAATATATATATATATATATGTATAGATATATATGTATCGTTATATATGTATGTATAGATATATATGTATCGTTATATATATATATGTATAGATATATATGTATCGTTATATATATATATGTATAGATATATATGTATCGATATATATATATATATACATATATGTATAGATATATATGCATCGATATATATATATATGCATAGATATAGATATATATAGGCATCGATATATATATATATATATATATATGCATAAATATATATATATATGTACTGATATATATATATGTATAGATATATATGCATCGATATATATATAAGTATAGATATATATGCATCCATATATATATGTATAGACATATATCGATGCATATATATGTATTAATATATATGCAGCGATATATATATATGTATAGATATATATGCATCGCTATATATATATCTATAGATATATATGTATAGATATTTATGTATCAATATATATATATGTATAGATATATATGCATCGATATATATATATATATGTATAGATATATATGTATCGATATATATATGTATCGATATATATATGTATAGATATATATGCATCGATATATATGTATGTATAGATATATATGCATCGATATATATGTATGTATAGATATATATGCATCGATATATATATATGTATAGATATATAGGTATCGATATATATATATGTATATATATGTATCGATATATATATATATGTTTAGATATATATGCATCGATATATATATGTATAGATATATATGCATCGATATCTATATATATGTGTTGATATATATGTATCGATATGAATTGATATATATGTATCGATATATATATGTATTTATATATATGTATCGCTATATATATATATAGCTGTATCGATATATATGCATCGATATATATATATGTATAGATATATATGCATCGATATATATATATGTATAGATATATATGCATCGATATATATATATGTATAGATATATATGCATCGATATATATATATATATATATGTATAGATATATATGCATCGATATATATATATATATATGTATAGATATATATGCATCGATATATATATATATATATATAGGTATATATGCATCGATATATATATATATAGGTATATATGCATCGATATATATATATATATATAGGTATATATGTATGATATAGATATATATTTATACGTATATATATATATCGATATATATATGTATAGATATAGATGCATATATACGTATCGATATATATATATATATATGTATCGAAATATATATATATATATGTATCGAGATATATATGTATCGAGATATATATATATACATGTATCGATATATATATGTATCGAGATATATATACATGTATCGATATATATATGTATCGAGATATATATATATATACATATATATATGTATCGATATATATATATGTATCGATATACATATATATATATATATATATATATGTATCGATATATATATATGTGTATCGATATACATATATATATATATATATGTATCGATATACATAGATATATATGTATCGATATACATATATATGTATCGATATACATATATATGTATCGATATACATATATATATATGTATCGATATACATATATATATATGTGTATCGATATATATATATATGTGTGTATCGATATACATATATATATATATATATGTGTATCGATATACATATATATATACATCGATATACATATATATATATATATACATATATGTATCGATATACATATATATATATATATGTATCGATATATATATATATATATATGTATCGATATACATATATGTATATATATATATATGTATCGATATACATGTATGTATATATATATATATGTATCGATATACATATATGTATATATATATATATATATGTGTATCGATATACATATATATATATATATGTGTATCGATATACATATATATTTATATATATATGTGTGTATCGATATACATATATATATAAATATATATATATATATATATATATATATATATATATA
The DNA here is from genome assembly GCA_963556195.1 of Sepiola atlantica. Lineage (NCBI taxonomy): Eukaryota > Metazoa > Mollusca > Cephalopoda > Sepiida > Sepiolidae > Sepiola > Sepiola atlantica. The sequence goes on along the minus strand of OY744517.1, from coordinate 185,680,087 downwards.
TATATATATATATTGTGTATTTAGCCAGCATATTTTCATTTAGGCAAACATTATGAAATTACTCGGAAGACTATTTCTTTTTTCAATTTTCCGAATCGTCCATGTAGTGTTTCGGTCAAATTGCTGTATTTAAGTTCCATGTGTTTATTGTACCATTTGTTTTCGTTTTGGTGCGAGTACTTTCCATTTGATTCTTCAAATCATCTTTAGGCGGTGTTTATTTTGGTTTCTTAAAAAATATGTTTTTACTGTTGAGATTTTTTTATTATTATAACGGCCAGTAATTTACAACTTAAAATGAGCGTCTATAATATTGAGATGTTACTCGAGCGCGTGATTACTTTCTAAGAGCGTGCAAGATTCAAAAGTTAGATTGCTTCACCGTTAAGAATTCGATTACGTTCTGAACGCGTTCAAGATTAAAACGCGTAATTGCTTAATGGCTGAGAATTTGGTAACGTTTATTGCTATGCTAGACACTTTTAAATATTGTGACTAGTTTCGTAATTCACATTATTGATTGTGGAATGTTTAGTTTTTAAGTAATATATATATATATATATATATATATATATAATTATATATATATATATATAATTATATATATATATATATATATATATAATTATATATATATATATATATATATATAATTATATATATATATATATATATATATATATATATATATATAATTATATATATATATATATAATTATATATATATATATATATATATATATATATATATATATATATAATTATATATATATATATATATATATATATATATATATAATTATATATATATATATATATATATAATTATATATATATATATATATATATATATATATATATATATATATATATATATATATACGAGACGGGGAAACAAATTGACGCCCACCAAAAAAATTTCCACGTGATCAGATTGCTCTCACCTTAATGGACGCGCGATTCTTCCCACTAAGTTTGAGTATAATCGTTGAAAAGGAACCTATATTGAGATATCATTAAAATAATAGGTAGGTATGTTTGTTTATTTGTGTATGTGTGTACGCGTGTTTGGACATGTGTGCGTACATCTTGCCTGTAATGAATAAGTAATTAAACATTGCAGTTTTCTATAAATAGGCGTATCTAGTCGAATAATTCTCCTGATCTTAACTTTGGTGTGTCCGTTTTGTGGGACAGCGACACCTGTGTGAGTTATTTAATGCCGAATACCAATGACCATTACAAATGACTACCAATCTTGGCATGCGGATAGGCTATGAATCAGGGAGTGTCAAGAACTATGTAAGGTTGTGACAAAATAGCTGTCGACATTGACTTTGTAATCGGCAAGCCACGTTCGATTCGTATCTGTTTATTTGGTTCCTTTTCACATTTGCTAATGTGATACGTACGTCATTAATGAAAAATCGTGTCTTTAGAAATTACGGGCTAGTTTACGAATGCGAAATTTTCAAATGTCTATGGCATCTTTCTTAAAAACATAAATAATATTTTTTAAATGTCATTTTTGTTTTTAAATATGCTCATATGCTTGAAACTTATTAGCCCTTGTTATAAACAAAAAAAAAATTCCATAATTCACACAGAATTCGATTATTTGAAATCAATGTTTATTGGAAGTTTTACACGGGTACATTTATTAAAAAACGGGTCTTATTAGAATTTTACAATCCGCATTTAAATATGTGTGTGATTTGGTCTATTCGGACTACTTTTCTCATCTTAGTTGTTATTTTCACAACATTTCGGCCTTCTTCGGTGTATCATTTCGAACTTGGGAATCTTTATTTCGAAATCGTTCATCCATACAGAATTTCAAACTGAACCCTTTATTTAATCAATGGGGGGTAGATTTTTCTCGTTCCGTCAGCCATGACCGGGTAGATTGTTCTCGTTCCGTCAGCCATGACCGGGTAGAAGTGTTGATTATTTTTATATTCTTACTCATTACTGCCTGTAGTAAGGATTGAAGCTTAAACCTCCATCAGACTGTTATTTAGAACTGATTGTTAATCAACGCCTTTAACCGTTGCGCTACGGGTAGTATTTTGAGATAAATATTCCCAAGTTCAAAAAGACACAACTAAAAAAGAACGGGGATGATATCGGCCTAAACATATTGAAAATAACTATCAAGGTGAGAATAGTAGTCCGAATCATCCAAATAATACAAATTATTAGTCATTATCCTAAAAATTGCGAAACATAATAGCACTATTAGTTAAATGAAATAATAAGTTCACTATATTTGTCACTTTGCAATAGGAATAGCATTTCTTTCTGAATTGAACATTTAGTATAAGCGGCCTCTGAAAATGAAGGTTTATTGACCTGTGTCTCAAACATGATTCTTAAGAAGAGAATATGTGAGTGCAGTCTACGGCGCTAACTCTTTCGTTCTGCACACATTACGAAGACTACAAAATTATTAGTCATTATCCTAAAAATTGCGAAACATAATAGCACTATTAGTTAAATGAAATAATAAGTTCACTATATTTGTCACTTTGCAATAGGAATAGCATTTCTTTCTGAATTGAACATTTAGTATAAGCGGCCTCTGAAAATGAAGGTTTATTGACCTGTGTCTCAAACATGATTCTTAAGAAGAGAATATGTGAGTGCAGTCTACGGCGCTAACTCTTTCGTTCTGCACACATTACGAAGACTACAAAATTCGACGCATTTGTTTCGAAATCAAAAATTCGGAGCATTATCAACAAGTACAATATAAGACTCATTGTATTTAGAATAAGTTAAGGAGTGAGACAAAACTGTTAATATCTTCGAGAAGGGAATTCGGGACCTTCTGGAGAAGAGCCCCGCCCCAAAAAGTACCCCCACCGCTCAAAAAATAAAAAATAAAAATCGGTTTGTAGTAAAAAAAAAAAAAAATTTTTAAACATTAATTACTTACTAAAAGGGATAGAATCTATTCATATTTCTGGATTTTTTAGATGAGGATTGATAATTTCAATGATTCTGACTATTATTCTCATCTTGAATGTTATTCTCACGTTTTGACCTTCTTTATGTGCTTCTTGTCGAACTCGGGAATCTATATATTGAATTCCGAACTGAAACGCTTTATTTAATCCAGAAGGTAGATTGTTCTTGTTCCGTCAACCATGAATGGGTAGAAGTTTTTAGTAATTAATGTTTATCTTATTCTTTATTAGTATCGCTTGTAGGGGAGATTGAACCTTCAACAGCCAGAAAACTTTACACCATCCGTTCCGCCACGTGTCAATGGACATATGTCTAGAAATGTAATTGTATTTTTTAAGTTTCTTGTTTAATACTCTGTTAATAGTGATCGCAATTAGAGTGATAGATTAGTGAACCTAGATATATTGGTCCATATACAGTTAAGAATGAAAAGATTAAGGAGTAGAAATAACTTATACTTAATAAGATATTCATACTAGAGTAATCCACATACATACAAACATTCGGAGTTAAATCGAAAAGAATAGATGAAAACAATCGCATATTAACTACGTGAGGGAAATTAACATTTGAATAATAAAATCAAGGGAGGCGCGAAAGCGCTCTATCCCTTAATAGACATTACGAATGGCCTATGCTGGAAATCTCATTTCTTTGATCAATCATAACTCAAAAACCAATAAACCAAATTAGTTAAAACTTTGCACAATTTTTTTCTTTATATGTTCTATAAGTGTGTAGAATTTCAGCATCATTAGTGAAGGCAACCCAGAGATCCAGAAAGTGCAATCATGAAATCATGTTATCTGTGTGCGTACGTACGTACGTATGTATGTGCCACCCTATATCTCATCAACTACTTGATGGATTCAGCTGATTTTTGGCAGAGATAGAGGTTCTAGGGTTAGTTGATGGCATTTTAATTTCAGTTTACCATATACCTTAGTTTTCCAGAAAATTCCAAAAAACCTTTAAAATAACCATTGTATTGAGGCATAGCCTTTACAAAAGTAGTGACATTCCATGAAAAATGCCAGTATACTGAAATCATATGCCCTTAATAGGGTTAAGATGAAAATTCATATACACTAAATGCACAAAAGCAAGAAAATTCCCAAATTTTTACACTTTTATTGTCATTAAGGGTATGACTACATATCAACCAAACCATTTAATTATCACATTACTACAGTATAAATCTCTAGGCATGAGTGGATGAAGTGTGTGAGGTGCGCTGAAGAAACATTTCTACCAGTAAAATACATAGCCCTGTTGTGATCGCATACCCTTAATGACAATAAAAGTGTACAAATTTTGGAATTGCCTTGCTTTTCTACATTTAGTGTATATGAATTTTCATCTTAACCCTATTAAGGGCATATGATTTCAGTATACTGGCATTTTTTATGGAATACAAATAGGGACAACTGAATTCAGGATATCATCTTAATTGACATCATTATTAACAGAATAGTTGTTAAATTTAAAAGATGCCATTTATTTTTTAGATCTAAGAGAGATAACTATACTACTTAAACAAACTACTAAATACAAACTTTATTTAAAACAAGGGGCTGATAACTCTGTAATAAGATAAAACTGGAAATGACTAGCAAAAGTAAATAGATGGAGAAGTGCCCATACGTATTATGGTTCTAAGAAGGAAAATGAGGATCGCTTTACGGAACGCTTCGGTAAATTTATAGAAGTGCACCTTTCGTATTTCGACCCCTAAAAAAAAAGTTTCTACTTTTTGGGGCAAATTACATGTAAACAGCCTCAACAAATATCCGCTATGAAAGAAAATTATGAAAATTTTTATTATTTTAGATGTTAGGAGTGGGGGGTCACTTTCCTATATAAGTTATACGTAAAGTGAGCACGCATTTCCTGGCCACCGAATCTCACCTCTCGTATTTCGATCCCTAAAAAAAAAATTCTACTTTTTGGGGCAAATTACATGTAAACAGCCTCAACAAATATCCGCGCGCGCGGATATTTTTTAGGCTGTTTACATGTAATTTGCCCCAAAAAGTAGAATTTTTTTTTTTTTTTAGGGATCGAAATACGAGAGGTGAGATTCAGTGGCCAGGAAATGCGTGCTCACCTTACGTATAACTTATATAGGAAAGTGATCCTCCACTCCTCCTAACATCTAAAATAGTAAAAAATTTCATAATTTTTTTTCATAGCGGATATTTATTGAGGCTGTTTACATGTAATTTGCCCAAAAAAGTAGAAACTTTTTTTTTTTTAGGGGTCGAAATACGAAAAGTGCACTTCTATAAATTTACCAACGCTTCTTATTGGACATCAAATTAATTTATTTACTCTGAAGACAGATATACGGACACTTAGAGCGACAGAATGAACCCCGAGACATTGGAAAACACTAAGAGGAAGGTCAAAAACGTGTAGCAGAAACGACCTCGAGAGAAAACTGGGTCCTACATGGTCACGCTTAGCTAGGGATAAAACAAGGTGGAAGGTAACCGGGGAGGGGTTACTCCTCCAAAAGTGATCAAAAATACCAATGATGATTATGATGATGATGAAGAGCTTGTCTAAAAAAGATGTACTGTAAAATAATCTATTAAACCACTTGTATAAGGTGAAACAATCGTAAAAATACAAATAAACAAAATTACATAATTCCAACGGTCTAATATTCATTTATACTTTGTTCTTGTTGAAATAGTTTTATTACAAATCCATTTAAACCATATAAAGAAATCAACTATTGAGCTGCTTTATTGAGAATTTAGCAGTCTAAAAAGGAGTATTATTAAAACATAACAAACCTAAATTCATATATATATATATATATATATATATATATATATATATATATATATATATATATATATATATATATATATTATTTGAATTCTTTTAAATTTATACAGAAGTTGGGTTAATATCTAACTAGTGTATATATTACTAGAGCTCAAAATATAATAATTTAATAAATGTTCCGAATTTGTTTTTAAAATATCTTTATTCATACAATTGTTTCTGTCCATGTTCAAAACACACATTTGTCTTGATAATAAATTCAAGATGTTTTCAAAGGGCTTCTTCGGTGATTTTCTTCCTCCCATCAAATCAAATTGGTTTCTATTGGACAAAAAGAATAAATAAGTAAAATTAAGAGAACAATTTTTTATGTTAACGGTTCTGTGTTTTTATATATGTATGTATATATATATATATATATATATATATATATATATATACATATATATATATACATATATACATATATATATATATATATACATATATACACATATATATATATATATATATATATATATATATATATATATATATATACCGCCATTTCTGCACTGATGAGGGTGCAAACCTGAAACGACGTCGTCTGTAGGTATAAAACACTTTCATATATATATATATATATATATATATATATATATATATAGTAACCTATGAAAATATATTTATGGCAATTAAACAAAACAGAGGCTCCCGCGTTTCATCCCCGGGGGGAATCTTTAGGCTAAAATGCATTTTATCCTGAAGATTCCTCACGGGGATGAAAGCGGGAGCCTCTATGTAACTTAATGGCCATAAATATATTTTCATAGCTTACTACCTAGCTCTACTTACGTATCGAGCACTGTTGAAGTAAATACTGAAAATTGATACATAAAAAATTATATCTCCTTATAAAATGTTATGTGGATACATGAAATAGTAATATATATATATATATATATATATATATATATATATATGTGAAAAAGGAAGAACGAATAAAATACAGGAAAAAATCATCAAAAAAACGACAGATTTTACCGGTTCCGTTCAGATCAACGAACGTCTTTACTTTTTATGTTGATCTGCACGAAATCGGTAAAATCACTCTTTTTTATGATATTTTCTTGTATTTGATTTGTTTTTCCTTTTGTTTTTTTCACACATCCTATCTTCACAGCATTTTATTTTTATGATGAATAGTGCATTTTATCCTCATATATATATATATATATATATATATATATATATATATATATATATATATATATATATATATAAACTTTTTACTTTTGCAACCAGCTTTATCATAGTATTAAATACCATGTATGGTAAAGGAAAATTTTGTGAATCAGCAAATGGAAGTGAGGTCAAAAATGCAAAGGTCTTCCCAAAAATGTCCTAGTTTTCTCTTTTCCCGTCGTTTAATACAAATTCTCTACTTCAACTTCCACCTTATTTGGTAAAAACACATCTTCGATAAAGTTTGCATTTAAGGAGTTCCTTACGTTTCAGATAACAGTTAAACGTCTTCTTATAGAATGACCATTGAAGAAAACGGAAGCTAATTTTTGCTTTCTTTTTCTTCTGTGTTGTGTATCACCAAACGTCAGATATAAAAGGAACCGGATATGAACTATTTACGGCGTGTGAACGACTGGTCTTTGAAAAAAATGTGCACCGGAAGTGTCGAAAACAGCCGAGAAAAGCCTGCATACACGATTGGAATGTGATGTGTAATAATGGAAGTAAAATTGGATATTTGAGAAATTAGTTTACAACGAAGGATTTTTTTCTTTCAAATTGCAGAAATTCGGCTCTAACTGGAAAAGACAGATGTTGTATAACCAATATATTGTTCGATTTGTTATTTTTTTAAGTCAAGGTGTGTCTGAAAAGTAACAGGTCTGATTTCATAAATAATTTATTTCAATTCCAAATAGCCAACTATATTAGTTAGATACGCCCAAAGGCGGACTACTGCTGCCACATCAGGGGAGGTTCGGCACAGAGCACTCTTTCCCGTCTTGACAGTGCATAAAATCGACTTCGAAATCTAGTGGGAATGATCTCTTCCCCTTTCTCACAGAAGAGATATTGCTAGTCTCTCTCTACTCTATCGTTATTTCCATGGAAGATGCTCGACTGAGCTTCAATCTTTGGTTCCTCCTTGTGAGACATTCACTGCAGAAACTTTTCTTATTACCACATCGAAAAAAGTATTGCCTTTCTCCCTCCATTCGCCTAGTGTCACACGGAATTTCCATGAACAGATATTCTTTGCAAGGGCTTCCCGTATGTGGAGCACATTACCGCGAAACTGCTACCCTGCTGACTACAACTTCGTCGTCTTTAAATCCAATGTCAACAAATTTTCGTTAGATAGCCCATAAGCAAACAAAAGCGATTCCTACCATTAATCAATGTTAGTACTCCTATAGTGTTCCTCGTCCTTCGGCTTGCATTCATTCCCGCCTCAATAATCCTTATCCTCGAGTGGCTATTGGCCTTGATAAGTGGTGACATAAATAGTTTTAAAACACAGGGTTTCCCCTCTAAAGAAACCCCATCGAGTATAATGAACTTTCAAGCTTTCTCTGCTGCGCCTTAATGTACAGGTGGAATAATTATTATGCGATGCCCATCATATTCATATACAAAATAGCTGTAATCAAAATTTACTCCAGCGAACTAAATTAATGTAATCGTCGCCCGCAATGTTTTTTTTTCCTTTAAGAGACTTAGTAATATTAAAGAAACTCTCATTAATAATAAGCTCCGATGTTTTATAACTTTTCAACAAATGTTCTCAAATAAAACGCATATTACTCACTTTAACAATAATACTTACGATAATTCTATTAATTTGTATTACTGTATCATAATTATGAACTTGACGAAATAGCATTGAAAAATAGTCTTCGTAATTACAGGGTGACCCTCCAAAAGGCTAACCAGAGAATCGTTAATAAAATCCGCAAGCCTTTCTGTATACTAACAATGTTTAGTACAAATTAACTGTTGTCTATGCCTGACTTGTCCACCAAGTTTCAGTCATGACTGACCAACAGTCTTTGTTTTATCGCCGTTCAATAATATGGTCCAAATGTGCACCTCTGCGTTGCGAAATTGTCAATAACTCTGACACACTCCTCTCTCGACACGGCCCCGATTTGGGCTGCGATGGTCTTTCTAGTTCAGGAATAGTCTGGGGGTTGTTTTGATAACCATTATCTTTGAAATAACCCTACAGATAATAATCTGAAGATTTAGGGTCGGGTGAGTGTGAAGCCCATTCAGGATAACAGCTCATACTGATGAGACGATCGCTAAAGTGTTCCTACATATTACTATACAGTAATAAAATAAAGACTGCGGGGCATTCATGACTGAAACTTGATGGACAAGTCAGGCATAGACTGAAGTTTATTTGTACCAAACATGATTGAATTGCAGAAAGGATTTTACATTTTATCAACTATTCCATGGGTGACATTTTGAGGAGGTGACCCTGTATGTAACACTAAGCTAGGCAGTCGTGAATACGTTAGATAGGAAAGAGGGAGGGAAAACAGTAAGTGGCGGGGGCGAAGCCACCAGAAGAATGAACGACGAAAAAAACAGTGCGAAAAGAAACAAATGAAACGCGCTAAGATATGACATTGAGAGCATACATGTATAACATTGTCACTACTGGTTTAGTATTATTAGATTGTGTTAGTGTTTAGGGGAGCTGATCGAATGAAGATTATCAGTCATGCGCGTGTATTTTGTAGAAGGGGGGTCAATCGCGTGGTGGAAGCGTTTTTGTGTGTCATGTCACTCGGGGTAAATTGAAGATACATCCTCGACAATCAGTCCGATAGTGGCCTTGTTGCTGTCGAGCTGAGGTATGGTTCTGTTCGATCCTAGGATGTCCACCCTCCCAGACTTTACCTTCTTTTTGAGAATGAGTTTGTTTATTGCTAATCACTTCAGACCGAGGAAGGCGACGGGGCTGATCGGGCATTTTTTGTCAGAGTGCTCTTCTTTCTTGTGCACTATCTTTTCACACCCACACCTGACCTTGTGCCTAACCCCCTGGAGTGAAAGTACATAAACACTCGGGTGAAATTGTGCTAACGTTATAGTTCCATGCTTGTTGTGCACGTCGTTGGCTGGACTTATTTTGGTTTGTCTTTTTTATGACATATCAACCCTTTTTAAACACAATACCTATTATAAACGATTGAACAGAAATTGCTATTAGACCCATAGCTGGGGAATGCTAGCCATAACCTTCCTGGCGGTATTGTACTTTAAGCAATAGATCCGACTGATTTTATAACTCATATTGGCCGTTTCAATAGTCCACGTCAGTATATATTACACACCCAGTTGGCTGGACTAAAAAGCGATATAGGACAAAATATGCGACAGTGAATAGATTTCCCGCTTTTTCCCAGGGTGTGGTCTTCCTCGTGGGCGAGTTGATATCCATCATGTATGCTGGGACTATGTCAAAAGTAAAACCGATTCTTATTAGATTTCAAACAGGGCTGCATTGTATTTGTGCAAGGAACATATACATTTAGCTCTTTTCTTATAACTGGACCCAGGAAAATGTTTTAAAGAATTTTAATGAAATTTCAACTACAGGAAAATGGCATGAAATTGTACAAATTCCTTAATAAATTAATAAATATAAATTTAAAAAAATATTTTTATGGGAATCTCTCCAGACAAAACACGAAGCCATTTGATGTAAGGAGCTTAAAAAATAAATACTACTTCAAGGTAAAAAAAAACAAACTAGCAAACAATAAGTGTTAGATGGACAGATTTCGACCCAGAAAACGGCAATTCTTCCCCCTTTGCCAGAAACATCGCTCGTGGAATGGTATGACTAAAACAAAATAAGGGAACCGGTAGTTGCGAGGCTGCCGAAAATAAACCCAAGGTCTACTTTTCTTTGTGTAATTTCTTTTTTTGCGCGTCTCCCCACAATGTGTCTTTAATTGTTTTGAAGTGTCTTGCAGACCAACTCATCGCACTTATCTTCTATATAAAGTAAATACGTTTTCTCCTCCCACTGACTATGGTAAGAAAATAACCACATGCATCATAGGCTAATAAACTCACCACTCTATTCACCTTATTCATTCGAGCGTGTTTCACGAAATTTATGATTACTTTCACCATCTAACAATAAATGTTACTTTTAACTCGACATCAGACTCTCATAAGGACATACTCCATACACATGTTAGCAAAATCTTTTCCCTCTCATAGTTTCCTACTAACGCCCTCACTTTTATCACTGGAAAGTAATATACAACGGATACTTAATCAAAAGGTAACCGTAATTGTATTCTATTCATATACTATTAATTTAATACATAAATTTACGTACAAAATCAATAGACGCTCCCTCATATTCCACTGATTTTCTAGAATATCGAATTACATATCAGATACGAGGCCGACGTTATTTCTAACTATTACGCATAGACTTAATCTTATTCCGGAATTTATGGAATACAATAAACGAACTTAATCACTTCTAATGTACATTGATTCAAAATGGCCGCTACAATCTATTAATCGAATCGACTTAAGACATTTCCCTTAGCAATCTTCGATTGCTTCAGGTATAATTTCATTTTTAAACTTACACACTTAAACAATTTAATGCATAACACTTTTAAGGCTTAAAAATGATTTTCAAAATACTAACACCGTTCAGTTTTAAAACATTACATTTTTCATCAAGATTTCATGGAAGCACGTAATATCAGTTTTTCTACGAAGCTACCACTAATAATTAACACACAACACAAATACATTGTTTCCATTTTGACCATCTATAAATATCTAACATTAATCCAAGATTCGTGTTTTCAGTTTCATCTTAGTTATTCTTTTTTCTTCTTCTTAACGAATAGCGCAACACGCGATTTTTGGGGATTTTTCATTTTACGTAAGACGTCTTCTATTTAACATACATTTTCTTTTCTTTTTTTAATTCCCTCCCTCTCTCTCTCTCTCTCTCTCTCTCTCTCTCTCTCTCTCTCTCTCTCTCTATCTATCTATCTATCTATCTCTCTATTCATTCGCAACAATCTTAACAAAACCGTGTTTACATTTTCGACAACTTAAAACTTCGCAGCACGCAACAGCACCCTAGAAGCAAAACACATTAAACAGATACGTACAGTTTTTCTGCTCACATTCGATTAAAATTCGCATTCATCGATTTATTCAAGTTTATTTTATTATCATGATTATACGTCAGTTACCAATAACGTTAATTTCTTTAATTCACGATAGTTTAAAGGCTTCAAAATAAATTTTGAACACAGACCGGCGTAACATTTTAAACCACAAATTTCATTTAGATGTTCCTCTTCATCGAACATTATTTGAAATTAATTCATACCGAACATTATTCAAAATTATTTCATAACGTTTTTACATACTTTCTTCAATACTAAAACTGCTAATGATAATCAAAAAAATATTCTCAGCATATGAAAATAATGAAAATGAGATACTTGCTTCAGTTACACTAATTACCGAAAGAAACCTATTTATTACCGAAAACAATCATAATCAAGCGAAAACAACCTAAATATTACCAGAAATTACCTTGATAGTACCTACGACAACCGAAAACAACATAAATATTATTGAAGATAATCGTAAACAACATAATTAATACAGCAAACAACCGAAAACAACCTAACTATTACTAAAAACAACCTACATATTACCAAAAACAATCTAAATATTACCGTATAGAACCTGAAACAACCTAAATAATACCGAAAACAAAATAGATATTAACGATAACAACCCAAATATTACCAAAAAACAACCTAAATATCACCGAATTTTCAGCGTAGAAAAATACTGAAAATGATAAACTAAAATCGTATTTACATCATCGAAGCCTTAAAAAAGGTTCCTATGTAGTGGTCAAATGCTAATTTATTACTGTAAGCATTAAAACCTTCCGAAAAACATAAAGACTTGGTCCGTATGTGACCTATTTGCGTCCTGTCCGTTGTTTACAAACGTTAGATCATTCTTAGATATTTCTCCAGGACAACGCCGGGCCACGGTTCCTGCTAACATTTACCGATTCTTACCATCCACTCTCACCATCTAGGACCCTCTCTCTCTCTCTCTCTCTCTCTCTATATATATATATATATATATATATATATATATATATATATATATATATATTACAATAAAAAATGTCTTTTTATTCCGTTATTTAATCACTTTTAATTTTTTTAATTTAATTTATATTTATCGGGGCACGTGTCCTGCTAATTAAATATATTGTTCAAATGAATGGGAAAGACGGTTCTTCATGTGCAATTATGTACCCTGGATGCTTGACGGTTAATAGGTTAAGATACAATCCAATATAAAGTGTATATAGTTTATTAGTTAGCTTAACCACGGGACATAAAAGATTTTAAATTTAAATTAAATACAGTTGATGCCAGAATTACATGAAAGCCACGCGTCATTGGAAATAAGGGTGCCAGAAAAACTTCTATTTAAGAAATCACAGTTCCATTTAGTTTAGTAAATACAATTTAGTTTAAAATTAAAATCGTCGTAGAATTCTTTTTCTTCATGGTGAAGGAGGAAGAATTATCTTCATCCCTCCAGACGAGATGTTTTATAAGAGTGCATAAAACGTCGTACACGAAAGTCTCGGTATTATAAACCTTTATCTAGGCGCGTTCTCCAACAATACATACCATCTGGTTTCTCTTCTTTCCGCAATTGAAAACAAAGCACTAACGCATTAGTTTTAATATTTTTATGTAATAACCAATTGTTTTTTCTTGGGGGGGGGGGGATCGGCCGTAGAGATATTGTGGCGAGTAACTCATCTTGGCCAATATTTTTCTATTTTCTAATTTATTTGTTTGAACCTCATTATTTTATTTCGACTATTTTAAGGTTTCGTAGTTTGAGTGTCGATTTGTAACATAATTTTTACATTTCTTTGTATTCGCTTTTTTAGGCTGTTAGTATTTTTTCACAATTTTTCTTAAAAAAATCAAGGTATTACCCGTAGAAGCTATACAAGTCAGGTGGGGCGTTAACGAGCTGTGCTCGTTCGCTATTTCCTGTTACACGGACAAACTAGTAAATTTGGACATCGTTTCTTGCGGTGTTCGAACGTGGAGGAGGGGGCAACAGAGCGCATATATTCAGGAAACAAAAATGAAAAACTTACAGTTAAAAATATTTAACTCATGTAGTTGACTACTTTACGGTAATTGACGTGCCAAAAACTAAAATTAATTATATTAGTTGCTGGCTGTTCTTGGGCAAGTACTTTGGAATTGTAGAATTTAAAAATAAAAAAATTGAAAAGAAAGCGTAAAAGCGTGAAAAAACTATAAAAATGTTAGTTGGTAAAAAACGACACCCCCCCCCCCAAAAAAAAAAAATGTTACCGTTGTAAAATAATGGTTACACTATTCTTTTTTTCTGCAATAAATTTCCAGAAATTGATGATCACTTTACGTTAAATTCATATTAGATAAAAAATATAAAACAGAATTCTCTAGCGACAAGGTGTACACAGAAGAAAATATGGCCCGTAAAACATGTCAAAACAAGTAGTCGGTAAATAACGAAAAAGCATCATCATCATCATCATCATCATAGTAATAATAATAATAATAATAATAGTAGTAATAATAATAATAATAATAATAATAATAATAATAATAATAATAATAATAATAATAATAATAATAATAAGTGAGCAATCACTGGCGATTTAATTGCGTGAAAACTCCTAGTGAGTAAAAATAATGCAGAAAATCACTATAATACCAATAATTCTAACACCAGTAAGAACAATCCCAAAATCCTGATGAAAAACTAAGATAAATCGGATCAAAGGGAGGACTGAGACTATGGCAATGATTAAAACAGCCTAAATCTTAAGAAAAGTCCTCGAATGCTTAAACCAACTAACCAAAATAACAAAGAGATGTTAATCAACCACGGGTAAGGTGAAATAGAAATACAACAAAAGTATAGAAAGTACATCACATGAGCCCAAGGAAATTTAAATAGCCAGAAATTCCATAAACTGCCCCCTAAAAAAAAGAAATAGAAACACACATACACGCACACGCATGTTACACGCAAAATAATCGTAAATGAGTCAAGGAGGAGAGCGAGCACCAATTAGACCTCCACTGAAGATGGCATGTGGTAACGAGGCCCCAAATTGGAAGTTTTCAGAAAAATTATGGAGAAACCGACATGTTACTATCCGAATGAAGTGCAAAATCTGCAAGGTAGTTATCCTGACAACCCTACGTTGTGGGGTGGAAAAATGGAATATTGTCGTATCGTAGTCCGACAGTTAAATAGTACTAAATACACTCAAAATTAAATGTTAGAAATCAACTATATTTTAATTTCTGCATAAACATATACACACACTATTTATAGTATTTTTATACTAGTTCATTCTGATCGTGACGGGTGTTGATCTGTCCCAACAATATATATATATATATATATATATATATATATATATATATATATATATATATATATATATACGCATACAAAACATATACGTATACAAATATATTCTTCTGGCGTACAATGGGGTAACAAGGATTGATATGCCATAAAACACTAAAACCAACAATCAATCTACCAATTAGCCTTTGAAGAAAATAATGACTATCCATGTCAGATCCATTTCTTAATTTATGAAAACGACTGTATGTGTCTTCCTGTTTTCTGGACTTATGATTAATTCAATTCGTAAAAATCCTATTCAATTCAAAACAGAGATCGCCAAACTACGGCCTGCAAGATGCGTTTATTCGGCCTCTAAGTGAAAAGAACGACAACGGTGCCGAATAAAATAGAAAGCCATTACCACGTTTAGAACACAAATCTGGAAAAGATGAGTCGAACTTTTAACGTGTTCTGGAGGTGACGGTGATTAAGTGGATAACGAGATCGACTAACGACCTGGGTGTGCCAAGTTCGAATTCAGTCGGTTCCATAGTATCACTTTCACTTAGGGATGTTGACAACCTGCAAGCATACCAACAACAGGATCAAGCTGGTAAACAAAGTTGCATTATGTTGAGTGATACGAATGTACTTACTTTTGAATGTTTCCCTTGTTCATTTGTCTCCTTGCCCTTCACCATGCTGGTGGAGACAATTGTAAAGTGGCTACTGGCGCAGATTAATCATTCGGCGTGCCATGTTCGAGTTCGGTCGAATCCATGGCATCACTTTCACTGAGAATAATAGTAGTGATTCCTCCTGTGAGCATCTGATTCTAAAAAGAAATAATCGAGGAAGTAATGGCAACAGTATCAAGCGGATAAAAAAAAGTCAGAACATACGAATTTATACGAATTACGTTTTCTCCAATCCTGAATTCTAATTTTCATTTTTTTTCCGTTTATCAACATTTATTAAAATTAGCTGATAAATTTTGAACGCGTTTGAAAAATTCTTCTTATTCGACTTCTAGCATCTAAATAAGGCAAAACTATTGCACGTCAAATCCGGCCCGCAGGATGATTTTGCCCGACCCGTGAGTTA
>OY744517.1:185391231-185653731 GCA_963556195.1 Sepiola atlantica | reverse complement strand
ATAAAAGGAATTTTGAAATGAATGAAAAGTTTGGCCTTCCATGCACAGAAAAGAAGAAGTCCGTCCCTGTTATGTATTGGATGTCAAAAATGCACAAATCACCTTCGGGTGATTATTTGCATATAACACATGCAGCACTAAGCAACTTTCAACTGCTGTCTCAAAAGTCTTTGATCTACTTTTTTTTTCGCTAACACGAACGAAACCGGTCAAATCTCTTGTTTTTGCTTTTCTCCTACACTTTAACCTGTTTTCCATTTGTCATTTTTCACACATTTTGTCTATCACGACCTTTCATTTTCATGACTTATTGTGTACTTTAACCCATATTTATATATATATATGTGTCTGTGTGTGTGTGTGTGTGTGTGTGTGTGTGTGTGTGTGTCTAACGATTTAAACTCTCTGATCGTCCATGTGTAAATTATAATTTCTTCTCTTTTTGCTTCATTTTACTTCAATCGAAGTTCTCAGGAGTCAAGGGCCCCCTTCCTAGAGCTAACACTTGATCTCTATAGGAGATACATAGATATTTGAATATTCCGTTGAAGTTAGTAACGAAGCCAAGAACATTAATTTTCCTCTTTCCAAATAACCAGTTAATTATGTTATAGTATATCTTTCGTTTGATCTCTTGGTCCTACCGGATTCCAGGACAAGAATTCATCCAGCCTGGTGGAGTATCCAGCTAAGTGCTGTTACTTGAGGTAACATAACTTGGGGACGGTGCACCATTCTTCGTATGAGCCAATGTATAGCCGTGTTGAGGGGATCATATTTGGGCTTCGAATAAAATGTTATTTTGAATATTTGGTCAGGGTTTACTTGTAGGATGAAGTATCCTCATGTCAGATTCGTGACGCACCCTTGTACGGAGAGACCGAAAACACTCGAGGATGGTGTCTAGTATATAGTAATTCAAGCTTTCCAGATTGCCTTCAGATGTGTCTTTCGTTTGTTTTTCTGATGATAAGGGAACTGTTGTTTCGTGTAAACTTGCTGGATTACCTTTGTTTACAATAAACTCTTTTAGAAACATGTGTAAAACATTGTTCTGAAACTGTTATTACATTATAGTATTGTATAACTGTTATCATTTTTTCAATTTTCCGAATATTCTATTTAGTATTTCGCTCAAATTGGTGTATGTAAGTTCCGTGGGTTTCTTTTTCCATTTTTCTTTCCTTTTTTGCGACTATTTTCGATTCGAGATTATATATATATATATATATATATATATATATATATATATATATATATATATATATAAGAGAGAGAGAAACAATAGAAAATTATATTCCAGTGACCATGTCTTCTTCATTATGAAAGAAATCCAATTCTTTACGGTCCGTTTAATCATCACTCAGACAAACAAGGTATAGAGATATGTATCTTGGATTTTCAATGAGCGTGACTCATCAGAAGGAAAGTCTAAAGTTGTGTCCAAAACTTCAGGAAGACATAAAGAATAAAACTTGCATTTTTAAAACGTTTTCAGCTGCTGTTCTGGTCTTTTTCTTTTGGTGAATAATCTTTCTGGAAATTTCAAGATATATTTGTATATTTTGTTTGTCTAAATGGATGATGAAACGGCTGTAAAAATGAATCTCTGCTGATAAATAAAGATATCTGGAATCTGCATTCTATTGTTTATTTAAATATGTACTGGAATTAAATAGTATCTATTGAGCTGAAACCTTTGATTAAATATGTTCACACACACGCATATATATATATATATATATATATATATATATATATATATATATATATATATATATATATATATGTAAATATGAGAAAAATATTGTTGTTTTCTTGAAGCATTGTGTGTAATATGTAATAAGTATTGTTAGAAGGCGGTGACAATGCGTTGGTTAGGTGAAACCGGCAGTACGTGAAATGGTAAACAATGACAATATTGAGAAATCAATAATTATATTTACCAGTGTTAAGTTCGACCAGTGATGGTAGGGTGGTGTGTCTTCCTTTTTTTCTTTAATTTTCAAGGGAATCCCCCATCCTCAGAAATAAATATATCCACTCGTCGGTTCGAACTTAACATTAGTAAATATTATGAATTATTTGAAAATTATTGATTTCTCAATATTGTCATTATTGTCATTGTTTACTATTTCACGTACAGCCGGTGTCACCTAACCAACGCATTGCCATTGACTTATATATATATATATCACTCTCCAACGGATCCAGGGTCGAGAAACCTAGATACCCGAAATGGACGCTTAAGTGTATACTATTTAAATAAAAACGCATATATGTGCGTGTGTGGATAGATAGATAGATAGATAGATAGATAGATAGATAGATAGATAGATAGATAGATAGATAGATATGGTTCTGCTTTCGCTTTTTATTGTTTTAATATCTATAGTTTATTTATTTACAGTTGTGTTTTTTTCTCGCATTTAGGTTTCTTATGTAACTAAATCTTAAAACCATTATGAAACACACGCCTCTCACTGTTCATGTATCCAAGATGATTTTAGAATTACGGTAGTAATTCAAATGCTTTTGATGTTATACTGCTCTTGTCTAGATATTTTGAATTCTTCTCATATTTTATGCAATCGGGCATTCGGTGTTGCCCGGGAATAAATGTGACTTATTATTGGTATAAGACTTTATTGCATCCTTCTCAGAAGGAGAGAGAGAGAGAGAGGGGGAGGGGACAGAAATCTAGTGTAAAAATTATTTCAACCTGTTTGCGTTTTGAGTTCAGTGTCTGTAGTGACTGATAAATTATTCGTTGTAAAACGCTTTAGGATACATGTATTATTCTGCCACATGTAGTAAGGACAACTAACGTAACGTAAAAATAACAAGAGGCGCAATGTCATTTAAATCCATTTGGGGTTTGAAGCGAGTTGTTTGATGTGGCGACCACCAAGCACAGAATTGGCAATTGTTTTCTCTTGTGGTTTCGTTGAAAAGAAGAGACCTTGAAACACTCAGCTCGGTTAAATATAACTCACTCTCCGTAAAAGGTTACGTCGGTTGAAAAGTACGAGTAAAAAAAAAAAGATTAACTGTATCAGGAGAAAAAGATTTGTTTTTTCTTGCCAGCAATATCTCTATCTCATTCATATATATATATATATATATATATATATAATATATATATATATATAGGTGCCGCTTCGGCTTGTTATCTACAAGGAAAAATATCTACACCGTACACCTCTCATTTTTTTTTATATACGAATCTTCACGTCAGGCCATGATCTTAAATGTCCTTGTGTATGTGCTCCAGTGTTAGGATCGACGAAACTTTGCTAATGATTTACGAAAAATTGACGAAAATGAGTTGGTTTAAATTAGCGTAAGTTCTCCATTCGTCAGAATAGATTACTGAGACTTCAGCGACTTCTCTTTGAATAATTGGCTGAAAGAGAGTAGAAAGTAGACATTGGGTTTACTTTCGGCAGCCTTGTAACTCTCGCTTCTCTTATTTTGTCCTTTAGTCATCACATTCCATGAGCGATGTTTCTAGCAAAGGGAGGGGGATTTCTGTTTTCTGGGTTGGAATCTATCCATCTAACACTTATCGTTGGCTAGTTTTTGACCCTGTAGTAGTAGTTTTCTTTGTAGCTCCTTACATCAAGTGGTTTCATGCCATATCTGGAGTGACTTCCATAAAACGTGTCGAACGGTCTCTTCTTTTAACGTGAGGGTTAGGGTTTCAAATTAGAGCCCCAGGTTCGGTAACCCGACAAACTATAAATGCATTAAAAGAGACAAGTAAGGCATAAGATTACATACCGATTACATTGTTCCCATATTTATTTGTATATTGCTTTTATGATTTATTATATCTAGTTTTTTTTAGTATTACTATTATTTATCATCTTTCACCTTCCTTTTTCTTAATGTACAAATTATTGCATGAACAAAGGTAATGTGAAGACTTGCATTTTATCGTGCGTTTTCTTTTCTGTTAGGGTATGTGCTTCGAAGCCAGTGCTGTCTGTAGCGAGCAAATAAGAATGAAATCTGGTCTTAATTTTCGACTACAAAATCTCGTGTTCACAGCGAAATTTGGGTCGACCTAGGGGCATGACTCTGGCCTGGAAGCTAGTTTCTCTCCAAGGGAGATAAATCTGGTCTCGACGGTACAAATAGGAAGATGTAGGTTAATCACACCGTATACAACCAAACCGTCTCCGTCATCTTCTTTTAGTGCCGCTGGGGTTTGAGTAAATGTTTAGGCGCTTTGATCCAATTACTGAACTTACCGTTTCTGATTACTAGAAAGGCCCATGTTTCGTCTCCCGTGATAATCAGATCGAGAAACGAATGGACGACACTTCAGCCTGATTATTTTGTCTGAAGCTCAGTAAATTCGTGCAGCACCCATTTATCGAGTTTCTTTGACTTTCCCAGTTGTTTGAGGTGCTCTAGAACTGTCAGATGACTTACGCCTACATTTTCAGCAAGTTCTCGAACAGTTATATGTGAATCCTTTTCAACTATTTTTTTTTTACTTTCTAGGTCATCGTTTATCAAGATTAAGAGCAACTTGAGTATAAGGGTTAATTAAATGGGAATGAATGCCAACCGAAAGATGAAGAGCACTATGAGAGTACTAACATTAACCAGTGCTATGAACTGCGTTTAATTAATTATGGGGCGGTTTAGGACAAGAATTTGTTAACATTAGATTTGAAGACGACCCAGTTGTAATCAACAAAAAAACAGTCCCAGGGCAATGTGTTCCACAGGTGGAAACCCCTTGCAAAGAAGCTCTGTCCATAGAAATTCTGTCTGACGCTAGGCACATATAGGTAGAAAGGGCAGTATTTTCCGTCATGGTGGTAAGACGATTTCTTGCTGCGAATGTCTTACAGTGCGGAACTAAAGACTACAGCTCAGTCGAGCACCTTCCATGAAAATAACGAAAGGGTAGAGAGAGAGGCTAGCAACGTCTCTTCTGTGGGCAAGGGGTTGTAGATTTCGAAATCGGTTTTTTATTCTGTCAAAGCCAGAAATAGTTATCTGTGCGGCACCTCCCCAGATATGGCAGCAGTATTCAATCTTTGGGCGTATCTGACTCTTAAGAATACACACGACCTACTTTTTCCGTGTTTGTCATCTCCATGACAAAATAATACTAAAGAAATGTAGATGAAACCCCGTGCTTTAAAATGGTATATAACACTTTCATATCTAATTAAACATTTATTTTTCAATAAAGTTTGAATAATACAAAACCCGGCATTATTTTCCTACCAACAACCGAGAAATCAAGTATTCATTAATGCCATTAGGATGGTGTGGCTGAGGAGTAAATTTAAAAAAGAATTACACTGTCCACCACAGGGATTGAATTGACTACATTCAGATTATGAAAATAAGAATGTAATAGGTCCGACACCGCTATTGACTGGACGAGTTCGTCCGGTTTCAAAACTAGTTTTTAAAAAATAAGAAGCCTTCTTTGTTGTCGCAAAAACCTTTAACAGTTTCTCAACTCAGAAAGAAGTGGTGAAAATAACCAATTTTGGGAAAGGGAGTACAAAAAAGTTAATTTAAACTAGAGAAAGGTATGTGTTTAGTTTAAGAAGACATTGCCAAATCTTCTGCAAAGAAATTGAGCTCCCACTACCATGTTAGAAAACTTCTCACACCTGACAGTATCCTATATCTCTACAAGGCTACCATTTGCCGATGCATGGAGTATTGTTGCCACATCTGGGCTGGTGCACTATCCACCAATCTCTTCTTCTTAGACGAGTTCCAAAAAGAAAGGGCGCTAATCTAATAGATCCCTCACTATCCACCAAGCTCCAGCCGTTTTCCCATCGCCGCAATATTGCATCCTTGTGCTTGTTTTACAAGTACTTCAATGGAATGTGCTCCGACAAACTCGCTGCTCTGATGCCCCCTCGACATAAATACACTCGACCAACTCGACAATCAGCAAAATCCCATCCATTCACTGTGAAGGTCCCCATATGCCGGAGAGCCTTCTACTCCATTAGCTTGAGCTGCCGGCATTTGGAACCCCCTCCCTGCTCCCTGTTTCCCCGACTGTACCGACATTCAGAAATTTAAAACTAATGTGAACAAGCATCTCGCTGCACAGCTTCCAATTTAGGATGACCCAAAAAACTTTCACCCTAATTATCAGTAGCCCATTACGTCTACAGTGGCAACTTGCCTTGTTTGGGGTGAATTAAGTTTTTGAAATAGAAAGTAATCCGACATGCTTACACTCGATAAAATTCGATTCAATACAATAGCAGCAGCGATAATAGGAATCAAAACAAGAAACAGTAAGTAAAATAAATGGTAAGTCAATGTAAAAAATACACCCTCCAATTTATAATAAAAAGCGATGTGTATTTATTTGTATATTGCTTTTATGATTTATTATATCTAGTTTTTTATTATTATTATTATTATTATTATTATTATTATTATTATTATTATTATTATTATTATCTTTTATTATCTTTTATTATCTTTCACCTTCCTTTTTCTAATATTACTATTTTTTAAATTACTGGTTTTAATTTTTGATTTATAATTTTACAATTTTTATTTTTATCTATATTTTGTTCTTTCTAGATTTAAATATTTTAAATTTGCTGTATCCTATATATTTTAAATACTATTATTGATATTATTGTCGGTTTTACATTTTGAGTACTGTGAAATTGAAAGTTCTGATTTTCCCACATTAATAGAATATGCGTTGTTTTTTTTTAAGTAATGCTAAAAGATGATGTTCTTCTCTCTTGGCTTATGTATGTGATTATATTATAAGGGGTTGCTGATGAAAAGACTTTTTGGAATCATCTAAAATATCATACGAAATAAAATTTTCCAAATTGTTTTAGAAACGATCGTACACCAAATATTCACTTTGTTTAAATTCTTGGAACTGATATACTTATATATATATATAATATATAGGTTAAAGAGAGTGCTAATTAAAAGGTACTGATAGTATATATTGTCATAATTCATATATATATATATATATATATATATATTAGTAAGTTAAAATATATTTATTGCAATTAAGCTAAACAGAGGCTTCCGCGTTTCATCCCTGTAGTGAATCGTCAGGCTAATATGTATTGAGTTTGTGTTGCCAGGTTTTTATATATACACACGTGGTTTTAGCCTAGCTAGTTAACCAATTAGATTCTTTGCTATTCCCTCCCACAGGTTAATGTTTCCATTTGCCAATCGTTGGGTTTTTCACAAACAAAGGTTCGGTTGAGTTTACTTCCTATTCTATTGTTCTGTTTTGTATGGGGTGACCCATCCCTGTTTCTTTGTTGTGTTGAATTAATAGGTGACCTTATTTTTACATATGCCTGTTTGTATTTCTATTATAGGTGTTAGTTTAGTTTAGTTTTTCATTTATTTATTTATTATGTATTGTTAACCTAAAGTAAATTTTATTCTGTGTAAGCAGTTGTTTGCTATTTCACTTCTACATTTTAATAGGTTTTGGTTCAAATTTTTCATTCAGACATAATCTCCACTGGTCGTCTAAATTTCTACATGTACTGGCCTGCCGTACTATTTATCTGATTTGGCTCAAATTTTGCATGGCGGTTACAAAGATAAAATAAAAATCTGAAGTTAAAATTTCGTCAAAATTCCAGCCTTTACCGAATGTTTTAAGGTCAAGGTCATATAAGATACAGTACTTCATTGGCTATAATATGGGCCAGGTGGCCAGCCTCTATGGTTTTAATGTCTAATAATGCAGCACTTACGCTCGTTCACTTCCACTCGTGTCCCGGACTACAACCTCTGGTGTTAGTTAGTGTAGCGTGTCCAACTTTTGGCCATATTCTCAGCGTTGACAAAGTTTCCACTCTGCTAATAGGTATAAAATGGTTGTATGTGGTTAAGGACTAGGAGTAGAAGTATGAAAGGGCCTACATTAATTCCCGTGCAACGCCAAAGGCCACACTTCTGATATAACTATGGCGTTTTTTAAAATGTGCAAGCTATCTTGAAGATTTGAGTTCAATCCTGAGCAATGGCAGCAAAACGATTTAACAGTTTAACTGGAATAATTCCACAAAACCTGGAGAATGGATACGAACAGTGTACCTCTAGGTACAGTTTGATTCGAAACGACCGAAATGTTGTGATAACAACGACTAAAATGAGAAAACCAGATTGAAAAATACAAATAAAAATTCATTTTTTTCCAAAACTACAGACAGAGACAGGCAGACAGACAAATACAAGCATCTCATACTAGTATAGATTAAACCCTTCAAAATCACGATTGTCTTTTTCAGTAATTATGAAATTCCAAGAACACTATACACTGAAACCTAGCAGAAAATTACCAGAAAATATTGTGCTAGATGCAACAGGCGAGGTTTGGTGATACAAGAATATGATTTGTTGAACGAGATCACATGAGGTAGAGAGAGAAAGTCATTCTTAAATAGTTAAGTCAGTTGTTGAAAAGCAGAGCTAACATCTGGTAGTCACTGTAGAAGAATCTTAATTGGAAGGATGTATGGACAGTGGAAAGTCCTAGAAAATTATAACGCAACCAAACCGGCCACTAATAGTGATTACAGAATTAAATAAATTGATTCAAATGAATTAATGCGAAAGTTGTTTCCATCTATCATAACAATATTAACATTAAACCTGTTGTTCTTATTTAATTTTATTATGCGACATTTTTTGAAATACCGTATATGTAGTAATCTGTAAACACTCACAACTAATTTTAGGTCTTCTTTATTTGCATATCTATTATATAAACAGATTCTAATAAATTAATATTCTGTAATATACGGTTATAATGTTGCATTGTCATATTTTCTTATATATACGCAATATTTTCGTCGGTAGTAAAACATCTGATATCGCTGGATGTTGAAAACAGATACTAAACTTTCATCTTAGGCAAAAGGCCAAGGAACCATAAAAATAATGTTTATATGGCTAGGCATGTTTAAATGAATGAATAGAATGTTATTTAATCTATTATTGTATTATCTTTTAATGGGGGTGGGTAATGTAGTATCGGTTCTGCAATCATCAGACCGTCCTTCCGGGGATACCCTCCTTTTTAAGGAGGTGGGGGTAATCTTCCCAGGTATATCCTCCTTTGGCAGAGGGGTTAATGTAGTATTTGTTCTGTTGTCATGAGACCATCTTCCCATGGACTTCTATCCCCTTTTGGGGATGGAGTGGGTTAGTGAAGTATATGTTCTGTTGCCATGATACCATACTCACAGGTCTGATCCTCCCAGGTATTACCTCCTCTTTGGAGGGAGGGGCAGTATAGTATATGTTCTTTCTCATGCTACCATCTTTCCATGCTGATTTCTCCGTTTGGTCAGGGATAGTGTACTATCTGTTCTGTTGTCATGATATCCTTCCCGCCATTAATTCCTTCATGTTTTAGGGGTGTCGTTCGTTATGATACGATCCTCTCAGCCATTACCCCCTCCTTTGGGGGTCAGTGTAGTATATGATTGTTTATTATGCTTCCAGGGTAGCAAACATATGCAACCAGCGGGAGCATATATTTGCTAATGGTGTATATATATATATATATATATATATATATATATATATATATATATATATATATATATTCTACGCATTTCGTGATCATCAAGTAATCCAAATTGCTTAATTACTACAAAGAATGAAATCCAATATAGTGCCTCGCCCCGATTCACCACATTGAAAACAGTTTTAAGTTTTTTAATGAGAACTATTTTGTTTTGCTATTTAAAACGCACATCTACACTAATAATATTGAACTGTCTGCTGTTTTGTCTGTTCGCTAATTTACAAAGAAAATAAGTTGTAAGTTTATTATTTGTATGTATGTAAATATTTTATTATTTTTTTTTTTTTAAATAATAGAAAAATGTGACTCGCTGGGTCACGCATTGAATTTCAGTTAGATTATTTGAATTAGCAAAAAGTAAGTTTGCAAAACCAGTTAAATATAAAAATATAAAGACAAACTCCAAAATTAGTGTGTGCGTCACTCTCTCTCTCTCTCTCTCTCTCTCTCTCTCTCTCTCTCTCTCTCTCTCTCTCTCTCTCTCTCTCTCTCTCTCTCTACGGTTAAATAATATTATCAACTCTGATATTTTATGTTTGCTTATAATGAACTATTCCAATATTTTAATTGTTTCCTATCTTTATTACATTCGACTGTAGAGAGGGCAGCGTAAGCGAGAGTGATACATACCGTATAAAACAAGAGCGGGTGGTCAAACAACATACAGTAAGAGAAGGTGAGAGTTATAGAAACTTGGTAAATCCTGGTGGGTTAATTGCAAATTGCGGCTAATAAAAAAAATAAAAATGGAAAGTCTTGTTTTTGTTTTCAAACATAACTCAATCCTTAACCTGGGGAATGTATTTTGTGTCATTAAAATGTACAGTAAAAAAGCCTTAGAGAAACAAATGTTGATTAACTCCGCTTTAATATTATAATAAGTAAATCCATTGATTAAATTGAATGTTTCTAAATAACAAGGGAATAAACATTGATTATATGTCTACATTTTTTCAACTTTATATCTAATTACACTCTATCACCGATATTGAGTAGTCCCCCTTGTAAAATAGCTAGTAATACAACTATATTAATATACATTAAAAAGTGTATTATATTTGTACGTGCAGGTGTCTGAAGCCTATGGGCACAGACAACGCTGGACATAGACATTTGAAATTTGGTAATAATGGTCTCTGTTTTTGTTCTAGGGAACATTATTCAATGTAAGTTTGTTTTCTTTTTGTTTGCTGCCTTATAATATATTTTTCTGGAAGCGAACTTTGGATTTTTGAAGAGCACATGGTCGAACAATCCGGAATTGACATATTAAATCCGGTTGTTCGTTTATAGACGAAACGGTCCGTCAAAATGTACCGAAGTTCTGGATTTGAAATAATGAACATGCTCTGTTGTTAAATGTTAGCAATCATAGAGATTTTACCTTGAAACGGTTTCTCTATATTAAAAATAAAAAAGTATATGCATGAACATATCTTTTCTTACATTATATATATATATATATATATATATATATATATATATGGTCATCTACATACAGACTGTTTCTCTGTATCACAGCTCTTCAGTGCGGCTAGACCAGCTGGTGCCTCAAGCTGGGATTAAAACTCAACCGTCGAGCTGACTACTACCCCTGCGCTATCATACGACAGTTACTGAATGAAGGTGATATCTCAATGTAAACATTGTCAAGTGCCGGGAGCTCGAATTAGTTTTACCCAATGAGCTACGCCTTAAAGCTAATGGAAGTTGGCGATATCCTTACAAATAATCTCTGCCAAGAAAGGAAGCTTTATATAGTCATCTACATACAGACTGTTTCACTGTATTACAGCTCTTCAGAGCGGCTAAACCAGGTCGTGCCTCAAGCCGGGACATATATATATATATATATATATATATATATATATATATATATATAAATTACTTAATATTTTTTTGAATTTTGGGTTTTCCAGTGCCAAACTAAACTAGAAGTGAAAATGGGGACATAAGTGTAAAATATAAAATACTAGTTATCCAGAGTTACACAGGCTGCAGTGAAGTCATTTTAGTTTCTAATCTTTATTTGTTTACATATTTTCTAAACTTATACGGAAAAGGAAATAACATTTGAGGTGTAAGGGGAACAACTCTTTTCATATTCTTCAATTAAAAAATATGAGTTATTTCTCTTGCTGATTTTAGTTTTCTTTTTTTTTGGGGGGGGGGGTCTTAATCGAAAAATGTTTCTATATTAGCAGTTATCCGGACGGGATTAGATAATTTTTAAATAATCTGTAGAGAAGTACATTATTAAAGTGCCAATAATCTAGTACAACAATAACAAATAAAAATTAGCTGGTCTGAATAAAGCTTTGATATGCCAGCTAAAATGCTATTTAGGAACAGCTTTTAAAATCTCACAAGATAACTTTATATGCTAGATGACTATGGATAAAGGATGCGAATAAACAGGCATCCGTAAATGAATTAGATATAAAAACAGAACCAAAACAGTGAGTGTCGAGAAGAAGCCAACAGAATAAGGAACAGATAGAAAAACAATTTGACAAAAAGACGAATGAAAGCAAAACTAGGATGATACATTGAGAGTAAACGTTAATGCTATTTTCACTGATGTTTAGGTATTGTTAGACTGGACTTACATTCAGAAGAGTTGGAGAAACATTCAATATTATAGATTATTATGGCCTTCTGTAACTAAGAAAATGTCTGATTTTTATAAATAAAACCCCGTAGGGTGGGTATTCAGCTAGTCTTTAAATATAACGGATTGAGTGATACCAAAAGGATACTCTGACACCCGATTAAATAATGACCCAAATATGGAAGACAGAGATCAACCAGTTCGGGCAACTATGAATCAGACAAGTCCGTGGGATAGGATGGCTTCACTCAGTATGGGAACGCAGCACGTACGAATGATATGAAGGTGGAACCTGAAATTAGATTACTATGCGTGGGTGGGTCAACCTAAATGCGTGAGTTGATCAATGTCCGTAGTCGAACGATTTTAATGAATGATGTCAACAAACCGACCAGACTTAGTTTTAAAAATTTTATTTGTTTTTGTTTTTTTTTGCTATTTGTTTTCGGCCCAGTTTTGTTTTTTTCTAATCGGCTGATCAGTATTGACACGAAGCACAGGTTAAAACATTGAATCCATGTTTGACACGCAGAAGTCGCGATCAGCTGAGTAATATTAAGTTATTATAAGTGCATTTTGATTTTAAAATAGCTCAGAATAAAACAATAATTCACTGAAACCGATTCAAAATGGAATATTATTTCATCATAATGGAGATTTCATAAATGGCTACAACTGAAACTATGTCACATTTCTCATATATTGAGTTCAATTTTATTAAAATTTCTCTCGTTATTATAAACATGCAATTATAATGGAGATTTAATGTATGTCTGTAACCGGAACTACGTCATATTCTAAAAAAAGATTTCATTCGGAAACATTAACAATTATAGTCTTATTTTAATATTAATATTGCTTACACACAAAACTCGCTCTGTCTGTCTATCTGTCTGTCTCTCTCTCTCTCTCTCTCTCATTAATAGTTATTTTAACATGAGATGTATATATATATATATATATATATATATATATATATATATATATATATATATGTGTGTGTGTGTGTGTGTGTGTGGTCTTGTGTGTTTGTATTTGTTAATTGTATGTTTAAATTATATCGTCACAATTCAATAATTATTACTGTGTATTACAATACTTGTTTACTTGTAATTAAATTCAAGTAAAATTTGTTATTAGACAACGTTTTAATGTACTAATGAGTTACCGATTATCAAAGCCTAAAAGCCACTCGGGGATAAGGGTTAATGAGGTTGTCAGGTGGGCGGCGAGACAACACCTTGAGAATTTGTAACGATCGTTTAAACTTGGTAGAATTTGATTATTTTAGAGGAGGGCTCAACAAGAACTTGTAAACATTGGACTTGAAAACGACCATGTTTTAGTCAGCTGGGAAGCAGCCCCATGATACTGTGTTCTACAGACGAGCAGTACGTTTAGTTTTAGGCTCACAGAAAAAGAAAGGATAGTTGTAAAACATATTTAAATAATTTCAAAATTTAAATAATCGATTTAGTTACCATGTATTTGTTTACTGCTGGGAAAGTGATACATTAACTGCTATATCACTTGATAAAAAATTATCATTATTACCTCTGTCGAAGAGGTTATGTATTCGGTCGAATTTGTAACTATGTGCGTTTGTTTTTGTTTGTTTGTGTTGTGGCCTTGCAGGCCTGTAATAATCAAGACAAACACGGTAGTATAATTAACTAACGTGTATTAACAAAGTATGTTACAGAAGTACGCGTCATGATTCTGGGGCCATAACTGACACCAATTGACTTCCTTCCTACCGCAGAAAGATGTGACACAAGGCCAGAAGATGTGAATAATCAAGTCAGCATCCCAAAAAGAATGTTCACTGTAACCTTTTAAAAATAGCCTGGGCAGCCGCGTCGACATCTTCCAGTCGGAACGCCTCAAGCAATAAGCAATAAACTTACTCCACCCCAAACAGGGGAAGCAAAGCCTGGAAGGGTGGACCTCCCAGGACTACCCAGCACGGCAGATAAAAAGCCACCGAAGTGCCCCAGTTTCTGCTGAACTGATTGTCAAGATCGGAACGTCGACTGGTATGTCCTCGAATGCGACTGACGCCAAATAAATGGCGCAATTCGCTGCCACAACATTTATTGTGTCTGGGTAAGTTTATTTATTCCCGAAATAGGTAGCTCCGCTTTCACCATAACAGTTTAGGTACAGCATAGAGGTTACATCGCTTTACCAATCATCACCAAACTTAGTCAAAATATCCGTCATGGTATAACTTAGAACTGATTTATTTTTCATATACTTAGGACAAATGTCAAAGTCAAAGTAACGGAAAAGGTCAAAGTCACATTTTTTGCAATAATTTCAGAGATTCGCTACTTGGCTCATATTGTAGCCAATGAAGCACCACATCTTATATCATCTTGGCGTTGATCTTGCCCTTGAAATGTTCTGTCAAGTTTGACATTTTCACGGAATTTCAACTAACAACTGACTTATGTTCTACTATGTTACGTTTCTTGGACATTCCCATTTCTTTCACTATTATTTTACTATGCTAATATATGTTTCTTTAACACACCATCAAGTCAAAACCGATAACCTACAATTACTTTAATCATTAAATAAAGCAAAAGGATTGCAAATATGATTTCAATTGAAAACAGTAGTAGTAGTAGTAGTAGTAGTAGTAGTAGTAGTAATCTTTTTTTCAGCCTGAAAGGCGGCTCTTAGGGTCAGTTCTTCTCCTCGGTCGTATAGGGTTAAGAGAAACAGTTGGTCTGAACCATCTCTATGATACGACGCTGGTCTGTTGTCAGTTATGCTTTCTAGCAATGAGTGTACTGTTATTCCCAAATGGTTATTTATTTACCTGCCTTAAAACTGGCCCCCCAAAAAATGAGGATCATGTAACATTAAATTTATACACAAAAAAATTCCAAAATAATACTTTTTTTTCATCTTTCAGGATGTTCACACGTGATCGCCTAAAAAAAGGTAGCATACTTTTGGAGTGGATGGGGGTAATTTCGCAAAGGACGTTAATCTACAATCGTACCAAAATACGAATCAATATTTTTTTGTAATTGGGACAGATCACAGTGCTACTAAACTATTGTTTTAATTTGTCAATCTGAATAGTGATAAGGTCTTTGTAAACATTAAACAATAAGTTTGCTGTTAAACTTTACAATAAAGCCATTAACTTAACTAATAAAAAAAATTATTTATCTATCTTTCAGGGAAAATGTAAAAACTGAAAAAAGAGGGCGATAGAAAGGGATCAGAGAGAAAGCGAGTGAGCCAGTCACACTCTCTCTCCCCTCCCCTTTATATGCCTCGCTAGCGGCAAGCTACACCCTTCGGTAAGATCGTGCGCGAGCGCTGGTTGTTTAAACTTTATGTGTTTTAGTTAATTTTACGATTTATTTATTGAATAACTTTAAGTAATTACTGTTAATATATACGAAACTATTTCATATAGATAACAAACATAAGCAAATGCAATTCCAAATTAATTATATCAAATGTTAATAATTTATGAACGGTTTAAAAAAATAGTTATGCTAATTAATCAGTCAAAAGGTTCTTTCTTGATCGTTTGATCTGCACTATATATACAGAATATCAAGTTTTTATGTCGTATCCTTGATTGAAATAACAGTAACCCGTTTTAATTATTAGATAAGAGTGATGAATGAAAAAAAAACTTTCGCATTTATTCATTTAAGTACTGTGTGGTAGGGCAGGAAAAATCAAGCAGAGTGCTCGATTAATTAAGAAATCCGAGATTTCAAAGGATTAAGAACGTAAATATTTATTTATGAAATACAGAAATTCAATGTAACATCAGTACCGTCGGTTTCAAAGCGGGAGGTTGATCCCGATTATCGTCAGCTGATAAACATATTCAGGAATGGTGGGACTTATTCGGTCACGTCTGAGATCACGTAGGACGTGATTTGTGAAGGGGGGGTATTACATATGTGTGCATGAGGGGTTAAATTTAGATTCTAATATTTAAATTTTTAATGTATATAAAATGGTTATTAATTAAAACAAAGCAGAAGAAAAGGTTTTGGGGGGGGGGTTGTAATATATATAAGAAATGTAAGAATTTCTGTAGGGTAGAGGTCGGGGTTTGGGGGCCAGGAAGAGGGGAAGGAAGGATGTAGGTGCGGCGTAGTAGATATTGGTAGCCGTTGGCTTTAAGTCTCGGCACCGCAGGCTAACTTTTCGACCCCATATCGTAGCATAAAGTGTAAGGGTGGCAAAGAAGGGGATAATATTAATAATAATAGTCATAATAATAATAATGGTAGCCTGTCGAATTTAAAAGATAAAAATAAAAGTAAAAATAAAAAATAAAAATAATAATAAGAAGAATAAAAATAAAAATAATATATATCATGTCTCATTCTATCTTATTTTTTATCAAAAGTTGTTTAATCCGCCGTCTTCTTCTTCTACTTTGCGTATCTTGAAGTGTCACGTGGTCATACAGTTTGCCAATTTTTTACGCGGTCCTTTGCATTATTGTTATGAATCTAAGCAAAATAAACAATCACCAGCTTCATATTATCTCAACCAATGTCTGCTTAAACGTTTGCATTATGTAGCTTCATCTCGACCGTTTTAAATATCTTTCTTTCATTTGATTAGAATATTTGATAATATTTATTCAATCAAACTTATAATCTTGTCGGAGTTACAAAGTTAGGCTTAAATAGCATTTAAGTTGACAAAAAAATAAAACCTTGTTTCTGACTAGCCAATTTTCATTTATTATTTTCGTTCCGTTTTATTGGCAATAACGTACTTGGCTACAATTTATTTTAAAAATTACGACTGCTAATATAAACTTTTTTTAAATATTCACCTAAAAATTAAAAATCGGCAAAGGGTGATAACTCATTTTAGATTGGTGAAATAATAGGAATTGTCTACCTTAAGTTTAAAAATGTGCAAATAAATAAAAATTAAAAGTTTAAATGACTCCACGGCATCTTCTTTGACCTTTTGGATCTGAGCAAAGTGTAGTATCTGCTCTGATAATATACTTCACCTTTTCTGTCGTGGGTCAGTGATGAAGAAATCTATTTAGACGGGGGACAATTTTTATTGTTGTCCCAATCCAGAATGTCCATTTTGGGGGAGCTGGGTTTTCTCCACATTTAAAACCGACTTTTCGTCTACCTCTGCCCTCGTGGGGCAGCAAGTAAATAGGGACTCCACGGTATCCCGGGTGACGTCGTGTAGGTACAACTAGTTATTGAATTGAAAATACGTTTTCTTTTTTTTTCTACGCATGAAAAAGTCCTATCAACCATTACGACTACTAATATTTACACGCCCGAATTTACGATTTCCACATCTCGTTAATTGAAGTGATTTATTTTTTATGAAAACAAAGGGAAAATGCTAACTATTTTGTAATTACTCTTGTGATTACAGAATTAAATAAATTGATATCATATATATAGTCTACGCCTGTCGTGATCAAGTCACCCAAGTTGTTTAATTACTACAAAGAATGAAATCCAATATAGTGCCTCGACCCGATTCACCACATGGAAACAGTTTTTTTTTTTAATGAAGACTATTTCTGTTTGCTATTTATAACAGACATATAAACTAATATGTCTGCTGCTTTTCTGTCTGTTCGCTAATTTACAAAGAAAATAGGTTGTAAGTGTATTATTTGTATGTACTTAAATATTTTTATTGGTTTAATTTATTTAAATAATAGAAAAATGTGGCCCGTTGAATCACGCATTGAACTTCAGTTAGATTATTTGAATCAGGAAAAGGTAAGTTTGCAAAACCAGTTAGATATAAAAATATAAAGACAAACTCCGAAATTAGTGTGTGCGTCTCTCTCCCCCTGCCTCTCTCTCTCTCTGTTTCCCTCTCTCTCTCTCTCTCTCTCTCTCTCTCTCTCTCTCTCTCTCTCTCTCTCTCTGTTTCCCTCTCTCTCTCTCTCTCTCTCTCTCTCTCTCTCTCTCTCTCTCTCTCTCTCTCTCTCTCTCTCTCTCTCTCTCGCTATCTCGGTCTAGCTACGATTAAATAATATTATCAACTCTGATATTTAATTTTTGCTTATAATGAACTATTCCAATATTTTAATTGTTTCCTTTCTTTATTGCATTCAACTGTAGAGAGGGCAGCGTAAGCGAGAGTGATACATACCGTATAAAACAAGAGCGGGTGGTTAAACAACAGTGAGAGAAGGTGAGTTATAGAAACGTGGTCAGATATGGGGCACCTGGTGAGTTAATTACAAATTGCGGCTAATATGTTTTTCATATATTTTATCTGACATATAAAGAAAAATAAACCAACAAAAGAACCCATTTTTAATAAACAAACGCTAAAATTCTTGTTTTTAAAATGACTTAGATGATTCGATGTATAGTTAAGTGATTATAAATCTAATAAATGTATATATTATTTACTTTTAAAGAGGAAAATTATAATAAAATTATATCAATTTTTAGTACGCATTTTATCATTCAGCGTCTCGAATTTACTTTTCGTTATTCGATTTGAAGTTATAAAAGTAAACAAACCAATAAATGTATAGGTAACAACTAAGGAAACCTTGTCCTCGGTCACTAGGGATCTCCAAAGCATAACATGGAATCGCTGACGTCACCGGTGTCATGTTCTCTAAAGAAATCTATACATCTGCGTTACCTTTATTGTGTTTTTTAATATCCCTAAAAAAATTATATTTATAGGAAGTTGTTTTAAAGTAAAATAGTGTATTTAAAGATTAAATTATGGAAACACATTCTTTATCTAGAGATATGAGTATGAAATCTGCTTTTCTCTACGACAGAGCTATTGTTTACACAGAAAAATGAGATTATGTGAAATGTTAAATATATATGGATGAGCAAAAGGGAAACAAATTACTTACATTATGTTGTTGTAGACAAAATTAACATTTTTTCTAAATAATTTGTTTACCCCTTTTTATTTTTATTGAGTTGCACATTCTTGAGACAACTTATTACTTTTTTTTACTGAAAAAGAATAACTGGTTAAATATTTTCTTAAAGCGTTTTCATAGTAACTAGTTAGTTAGTTCTTTAATATATTTTGAAAGTAATTAGTTGATACAACATAATTATCAATAATACTGGAATAATTTTTAACTAAGTTGATTATCTTGAAAATAATTTCCGACGCTAAAATTACACTAACAATTTTGCTTGCAAAAAACTGATTCATGAATGAATAAATAATTGTATTATTGAAGAATTAATACTATACTTATAATAACAAAAAATATATAACTGATATTAATACTTTTAAGAGAAAAAGTTTTGAATTCCATCAAAATAAATATAAAAAATAGTTTGAAAGGACTAATGGAAGTAACAATTTTTGTCTATTATTTTGTTTTGTTCGCGTTTTTATTTAAATTTTATATAATAAAAACCAAACTAAGAATGAAAATTGAAAAAGCATTGTAGTTTGTTAATGATTTAACAATATTATTTGTCAATTAAAAATAAATCAGATCATTTCAAAGTGAAAATAAGTTGAGTTTTTGGGGGTTTATTTTAAACATATTTCACCCCAAAACAAGGCAGGCAGCCACTGTAGACGTAAGGGGTTACTAAGAATAAGGGTGTAGGTTTTGGGTGTCATCCTAAGTTGGGAGCTGTGTAGCGGGATGTCTGTTTACATTAGTTTTAAACCTCTGCATGTCGGTACAGTTGGAGAAACATGGAGCAAGGAGGGAGTTCCAGAGGCCGGCAGCACGAGGAAAGAAGCTATTGGAGTAGAAGATTCTCTGGCATCTGGGGACCTCCACAGTGAATGAATGGGATTTAGCTGATTGTCGAGTTTGTCTAGTGTATTTACGTCGAGGGGGCACCAGAACAGCCAGTTCATCTGAGCACAATCCATTGAAGTATTTGTAAAACAAGCACAAGGATGCAACATTGTGGCGAGTGGACAAGGGCTGGAGCTTGGTGAATAGTGAGGGACCTATTAAGTTGGCGACTCTTTTTTGGACATTGTCTAAGAGGAAGAGACTAGTGGATGATGCACCAGCCCAGATGTGGCAACAATACTCCATGCATGGGTAGATGATGGGTTTGTAGAGATATAGGATAATGTCAGATGTGAGGAGTTTACTAGCACGGTAGAGAGAGAGCTCACCTTCTTTGCTGCAGCCTTGGCAATGTCTTCAATGTATTTGTTCAAATACATGCTACCTGTGAAGGTTAGGCCGAGGAGTTTGAACGTTGAACTCTCAGGTAAGGTGTTATTTTACATGGCAATCGGTGGCTGAAGAGGTTTCTTGTAGTTGTTGAAGGAAAGGAGCTTTGTCTTTGTGGCATTAAAAGTTACTAACCATTTATTACCACAATCCACTAAAGGCTGGAGGTCATTTTTTAAGGATTCAGCCATTCCATCGGGTATGGTCGCGTCCGTTTTGCCAACATAACGAGAGTAAAGCGTGGTGTCGTCAGCAAATATACCTATCTCAGACTCAATGTTATTAGGGAGGTCGTTTATGAAGATCAGGAACAATAAACGTTCAAGGATAGATCCCTGGGTACACCAGCATTTATGTCTTGTTGCTTAGATGAACGGCCATCAAGGACAACCTGGATCTTTCTTTTGGTTCGGAAGGATCTAATTATATTAAGTAATTGCCCAGTAATACCATATGAGCGTATTTTAGAATCCCTTTATGCCAGACCTCGTCAAAGACCTTTGATATATCAAGTGCTACGTCCCTAACTTCACCTGCCTTGTCCAGTGTATGATATATGCGTTCAGAGATGACTGTTAGGATATCTGCTGAGTCAGGTCACAATTTTCGCCGAATAAAATTAAAATTTGAAAGAATTTTAAATGGATAAGCATTTAAATTTGAAAACAGAAAATTATAAAAAGTATATAATACTTACTTTTGTCCTAGAAAGAATGTAAGCAAAAAAAACTCATAAGCAGAACAATAAAATGTACACACTTGCGTTTGCAAAAGTGACTACTTTCTCTTTACGAGTTGACACGTTAATAAAGTTTATTACGGTCTTCCATAGTTTGGTAGCATCAGAGGAATTTAACGAAACGCTTGCTTACCTCGAGCAAATAAACATTCTATAAAGTAGCATAAATTATTAGGTCGAAGTCGATGTCGGTATTTTACGATTAATAGCAGTTAGGTTTATATTATATTCAAATATTTTTTTAATTTGGACATTGTATTTTCAAAACAGATGTTTAAATTTTAAAATGTCAAAATGGTGAAGTCATTTAAATGAATTAAAATCTCTGAAAAATTAATTATTGTTTAGAACATTTGTTTTTTTTGTTTTTTTGCAATTCAACAGATAATAGTTTATATTCATGAGAAAATTATTTTAAAATTTTCAAAACATAATAATATAGTATTTTTCCACTGTTTATATGCGAATTAACAGATACTTTTCCAGAAAATGGCATCAATAAAAAAGGGTAAATCTGATGTGTTTCTTAAGACTATTTAGCTTTATATAACATTAAAATTTCAATCGACCTGAATATATTTTGTTCAGATTTCATAAAATGAAATAATGGGGGGGGGGCAGTCACATAGAAAAATATTTCCCCTCTTGTATTTTACAAAAAAAGCATTTTTAAGATAAATTAGTCCTATAGTGAATAAGTATTGAAAATTTCGTGAAAATCTGACCATTACTTGATTTTTTGCTACATTTATTAAACACGTGTCTCTCAGAGCGCGCAGAATCGCCACTACATAGGAATGTTGTTTGTCGTAATTTTCGATCACTGACAAAATCCCACTTTAGGGTAACAAAAAAGTAATAGAAATAGAAAAATAAAAAAATAACAAGGACAAAAATGAGCAAATAGGGAAGATCCGGTAATAAGTTAATCCAGTTTTATTATAAAAAAGAGGCTAGCTGCTTTTATTTTACAAAGCACGGTTAACTATGTTAACCAAAGAAGAAGAAGAACAACAAGTGCTGCTGCTGCTGCTGCTGCTGGTGCAAGGGGGCACAAAAAGGTAACTTCGCAAAAATATCGTTAAACACAACGATAACAGAAAAGGTTTACTATTGTTTACAAAAGTACAAGGTCTTGGACTGTACTCCAACCAAGAATAACCGCAAGGGGTTTTCTCGGAAAATCAAACAAAAGCGTAAAAAAGGGAGATACAATTAAAATTTTAAAGCCTTTTCTTCAAAAATCGTCGTTTCAAATTGTCCCATTTTCGTTTTTTCTCTCAAAACTTATCTTGTTTTTTCAACCCTCTTTTTATATTAAAAAGGGGTGTCCTCCTTGGGTGTCTTTTTCTCGGAATCTTGTTCTGTTAAACCTCTTCTGGTTGAACCAATTTACATACTTTTAGGGTCTTTTTCCTTTAATATTCCTTTTTTAAGAACTTCTAATAATTAAATTTCCCTTTCGAGAACGTCGCACTGCAAACGACGAGATCAGACTAAAAAGTATTTTTTTCCGTAGAGCACTTTGTCTAGAAATGTTCTTTTAAATAGAATTCTCCTTTTTTAGAGCCTTTTTGCTCTTAACTTAAAAGGGAGTAATCAAATTATGTTGACTTTTTAACAGAGCGCAAAACACATCCTCTCTTTAAGGTTTGGCTTCTGGTACTGAGGTTAAAATTGGCGCCAGTGGCAGAGATTGATCTGTAATGGGTGACAACTTTGATTACATGCGATTCGGAGGTCTTTGGTACGTTTTTGCCAACTGCTAAAAGCCCCACCATCCAGCATAAGAAAGAAAAAAGGACAAATACGATCAAAGTGATCAAATTAGAGTCAAAGGAACAAGCGAGCCGACCCATCAGCCAAAAACGTTGCCTCCACCACCACCTCCAGCACTGCTTAATGGAGAAGAAAATAAAATTTCCAAACGTTTTAAGGCGTCAATAACGTACACACGTTTTTAGTTTTTCATTTTCATTATTTTCGTACGCTGAAAAAAATTGCAAAAAATCATCAGCAGTTTATTTTATGTTTCGTTTTTTAAGTGTAAAAATGTTATGATAATATTAACCTATATTAAAGTTACATCGTGTTACATGTGGGGGATTCTATGGTTATCTTTGGAGGTCTCTATCGATCAGTGATGAAGAAATCTTTTTAGACTGACGCAAATTTTGCTTTACCTATACGTACTTACGGGGCTTTACAAAATGCAGAGTGGCTTAGTGGTTCGATTTTAGGAAAGTGTTATCTTATTAGTTTATCCGGAGAAGAAAAAAGACGAAGTGGCTTACATTAATTGAAACAGTACGTGTTCGTTTTTTGTTTTGTTATTTTTTTGTTAAAAAAAAATAATATTTATGTAATGAAGTTGGGCAAACTTATCCGACACTAATTACATTTTTTATTATTACAATTAATAAAAATATAAAAACAATTAATCTAACTCTACCCTTGTGGAGAGGCAAGTAATTTGCTTCGGTTCAAATTCTGTAGAAGCACCAGTATTTATTTACCGCTGATAAATAATGTGACACCTTAGGCTGGATTTAACTGTAATATATTGGTGATTTTAGGTTTAGATGTTGTATGTTTACACTTCTAATTAGAGATCAATATTTTTTTGTTAATTACTATTTCAGTATATTAGATGTTTTATTTTTGAATTGGTTACTTATGGGGTTAAAACAAAAGCATAAGTGACCCACGAAACACGTATCACATTATTAAAAAAGTGGTTACGGGTTACCTTAATTTTTTTGTAAATAATAAGAATGTTTTAGAAAGTAAAAATGAAGTTGGGCAAAACTGCGCTTTACTTTAATGACTGACGGACGTGAAAAAAAAAGCAGAAGTGGTTCGGTTGTTCCTTTTAGCATCTCGAATTCACTTTTCGTTATTCAATTTGAAGTCATAAAAAGATTCCCACGTGTTAGACTAAAAGGAAAGTTTACAAGTATACACAAACGAACCCCTATCCTTGGTCAATGAAGATGTGTCGGGATTCTAGGGGGAATCCCGGTTAAATGTTCATAATACAAGCAATGTCAGATGCAAGGCAAAATAACAATTCACAGGCAATAGGTTGTTTAAATAAAGCGTGTATTGAACGTGTGTAACAACAATGAAACGGGGTACATTAATACGTATACAGTGTGTATGTGGAATGATTAATGCTGTGTGTATATATGTATGCATGTATCATGTGCGTGGAGTTGAAATAGTTCATATGATTGAAACGCACATGGGACAATCTGTTCAATAAAGAAATTTTGTACGTGAAGATAACATTTTTTGGAGAAGAAATTGTCTCTGTAAGAATATGAATGCTTGAGTGAAGAAAAATCTCTTACCGAGAAAAACGTGTTTATGAATTTGAACACGTGTGATTTTGTGGGTCAGACAAGGAGACGAACAGCGTCTCTGATGACTACCGTCTGCCGTGGCCATGACTGAAAAATAATCCTGGCTGACGTTGTGCACCGGTTTATATAATCAAGAAGGGCAGATAACTGTGGTCGTCCTCCAGCGCCACATGACGGTGAAAAGCGACGCTTTCTGGCAAACCGGTGCAATTATGTTTGAGAGGAGGAGATAACTGCTACAGGAGTAATTTTTCCGGACTGAGGCAGTTTTTTTTTTGTTTTGCTTTACCTACCTCCGGGTGTTAAGAAAAATCAGAAGTGGCTCAGTGGTTCGTTTTTAGGAAAGGGTGATCCTTATTTTATTTTCGAATATTGATCAGATGAATTAAAACTGTTTTATAAAAAAAATAAATGGGAATAAATGATTTAAAACGTATGGAAATCGCTGTGCTTTTTTACATTGGGACCCGTGCTAACTTTTACCACATCGTTAGGGTGAGGGTCAAAGTGGGAGTTTAGGGTTAGGGTCAAAGTTAGCGCGGTTCCCAATGTAAAAAAAGTACCGAAATCACTCTAGATAAGGCATGAAACCACTTGATATAAAGAGCTAAAGAAATACTACTTCAAGGTCAAAAACATCCAACAATAAGTGCGAGATGGATATTTTCCGACCCAGAAAACAGCAATTATTACCCTTTGTCAGAAACATCATTCATTGAATATGAAGACTAAAGGACAAAATAAGGAAAGCAATAGTTACGAGGCTGCTGAAAGTAACCCCAAGGTCCACTTTCTACTTTCCTTGATTTGTTGGTGTATATTTTGTAAACAGATAATCAGTAAACTATAGTTTCTATTGAACCCATGAATAAGGCCCTGACAGGTACTACCACTCCTTTAGATCTGAGTTGATAGTTACATCAACCGAAACATTACATGTTCGTGTTATGAATGAAATGAAGTTGGGCAAAGTTATCTGACGTATAAAAATGCAACTCTGCCCTTGTGGGGAGGCTAGTAATAGGCTTCGGTTCAAATTCTGTAGAAGCACCAATATTTAATGACCGCTGATAAATAATATGTGACACCTAAGGTTGTATTTAACAGTGAAATGTTGGTGATTACAGCTTAAGATGTTGTCTGTTTACATTTCTAATTAAGGCTAAATATTTTTTGTTTGTTAATTACTGTTTCAGTCTGTACTTACGGGGGTAAAAAGAAAGCATTTTTGTTGATTTACAAATAATAAGAATGTTTTATAAACAAATAAAGTTGGACCATGTTTTTTTTTGCTTGTTAATTACCGTTTTCTTAAATTTTACATAAATTAAACTGCGCTTTGCTTTGTCTGAAGTCTCCTTGGTGAATTGAATGCCATGGTAAGCAAAAAAGTGTCCGTTTCGTTCAGTTAGGGTAGGTAGATTAATTTGTTTTAGTGATTATGAAGAATGTAGGTTTTTAATTTCCGGTTTGTACGCATGCGCGTTGCATGAAAGTTTCATAATGGCAGGGATTTAGATTTTACTACTTGTATGAACATGAGCACCACTCCTCCAGCCGTGACGTCATCAGTTCGGCCGTTCTCGGTTCGGTTGGTCACCCGGCACTGATGAAGTTGCCGATGTTGAAACGCCCGGTCCAGTGACTGCAAACTCCCACGCTGTGTTGGTTTAGATCAGTGAGCAATCAACTGGGATAGGCTTACAACTTTGTCTCGCTGTGAAGAGAGGGTCATTTCACATGAACAGTTAAAGAAAGGAATGATAAGCCGCAACGAATTGGTTTGCTGGTTTTCTTGGAAGAATAATTATTAACTAAAAAAAAACAATCAAAGAGAAGAAATTACACTTGTTGGGTTCCAAAGCAGGTTGTTTAGACTGTGCTTGGTTTGGGTTGGATCGACGGACTTGGTTATTCGGGGCGATTTATTCCTCCGACAGCAGAATGCTGTCCTAAGTTGGGCGAGGACAAACACGTGATCGACTGGCCAATCCTCGCCCAACTTTTTCACTGACGGACTACTCACTTCTGTGATTCCCTCTACT
This sequence comes from Sepiola atlantica, assembly GCA_963556195.1. Taxonomy (NCBI): domain Eukaryota; kingdom Metazoa; phylum Mollusca; class Cephalopoda; order Sepiida; family Sepiolidae; genus Sepiola; species Sepiola atlantica. Next base: position 185,627,182 of record OY744517.1, on the reverse strand, counting down.
AACTCGCTTATCTCGACTCTCTCTACTCTTTTATTGAGAATGCGCCGACCTCTACGGGGAGGGGGGGCGAATTCTTGTCAGCATCCAATAAGATCATGCCACGAGAACAACAATATGGGGGCAAGGTGCCATAAGTGAAGAATGATAATAATTTTAAAAAGAAGTGTATATTCACTCTGACCGAAAAAACGATATGACCTAAATTGCAATTAACATTTGAGAGCAGAAAGGTTAATACAAAAACAATTAAAAAACAAAATATGATTTCGAATCAATTGAAATTGAGATGGGGTCTCCATTTACTGGAGCGTTTGGACTATGTTTTCCTACATTGTTCTCACTTTGTTTATATTAGAAACCTAAGATGATGCTTTGAATAAGCTCGTGGTTAATTCACACTAGCGCTGTATTCTAGACCCTGCCCTTCGCAGGGCCGCTTAATATTGTCGTATCCGCTTAATATTGTCACACTTGATTACATAACATAATGTAATTGCCCTTTTGAACCCCAAAAATTTGATAGTTTTTTTCTATTTCTTAGATAGTATTTACCGGGGTTACGCTGAGTAAAGAAAATTTCAACTTTATGGGTATTTGTTGCGTATTTTTCAAGTTTTAGCCAGACATATATACACATATACAGACAACTGCATTTTATATAATAGATTTCACTCTATCACTGATATTAAGTACTCGCCCTTGTAAAATAGCTAGTAATACAACAATATTAATATAGATTACAAATTTGCTTATGTCTGTAAGTGCATGTGTAAGAAACCTAAGGACACCCTAAACGCTGGACATAGAAATATGAAATTTGGTAGTAATTGTTTTTATATATATTAGATTTTATGTATGTGTTAGCATGTATTCTAGCGACAATATTGTAAATAATGCTGTAAACTATTGAAACTCTTTTAAGCCAAAGGAGACTTATCCGCTAATAATCCAAATTGTTCAACACTATCAAAAGTGTGTAACGTTAACATTTAATTATTGCGTTATAAACAATATTTTATTCAGATTTTTTAATTTTAAGGTACTGCTTTCTAAATATACTAATGTGGATAACATGTGTTGCAAAACGATTGTTCGTTATCTAAACTTTGCATAGTAATTCTTTGAAAAATGTTACTTTTTAATTTCTATTAATTTTAACTTTAACTTTATTTACTTTTAAATTTCGACGTGATAAGTACTCTATTTGAAAAAAATATATTTTATATGCATATAATTATCGTTTTATTTCAGACAGGTATATTACCCAAATGTTTTGAACAGATAAAGTTGACATTATCTCCCGATCAACTCAGTGTAGCCCTGCCAGCTGTAATTGTTGTTGTTATCAATAATAATAATAATAATAATAATAATAATAATTTTATTATCATTATTATCAAGTAAATGTAATTATAAATGTTAGTGTGGTTGTCTGCATGGGGAAGGGGGGGTGAAAAAGAGAAGAGATACACTAAACTATATGATAAACTAATGCCCTGCGATGTTGATCGTTCCGGACAGTTGTCATACCAGTCGAGGTCTGTCATTAGCATCATTCTGGCAATCTAAGGGCTGACTTGAACCTAAAATCCTTCTTTGCCAAGATGGGGTATTGTCCGGCTCGGTCCAAGGAGGTGCATCCTTCAAGGCATTTATTCTTCCTTTGGGGGTAGTTCTGGTTGCCTGGGGAGCCCCTACATGAAGATGCCAACGAGTTAGTTCTCGGTTATTTTTGTACCAAACCAGAGTGACCGCCATCGAGTGAGCTAGTTCCTCCTGTCCTACACAACTTTGCCACAGTGGGAAACGGGTAAATAATAGTTCATATAATCAATTATCGTTTAAGTTTTGTTATTTTTAATTAATTATTGAAATAAAGATAAAAGGTTCCATATGAAATTAAGGGGATGCTATTTTTTAAGATTAGAGTTTCAAGCATCTTACCCTGTGTAGACGTAATACAAGTATTTGTTTATGAAAATCAGAAATTTATAATTACGGATGGATTAAACAATCTGTACTTTTTCGCAATCTCTCCTAAACCCTATCCTAGTCTAATAATACTAAACTAGAAGTGAAAATGGGGACATAAGTGTAAAATATAAAATACTAGTTATCCAGACTTACACAGGATGCAGTGAAGTCATTTTAGTTTCTAATCTTTATTTGTTTACATATTTTCTAAACTTATACGGAAAAGGAAATAACATTTGAGGTGTAAGGGGAACAACTCTTTTCATATTCTTCAATTAAAAAATATGAGTTATTTCTCTTGCTGATTTTAGTTTGCTTTTGGGAGGGTCTTAATCGAAAAATGTTTCTATATTAGCAGTTATCTGGGCGGGATTAGATAATTTTTAAATAAACTGTAGAGAAGTACATTATTAAAGTTCCAATAACCTAGTATAACAATAACAAATAAAAAAATTAGCAAGTAAGAATCAATATTGGATATGTCAGCTAAAATGCTATTTAGGAACAACTTTTAAAATATCACAAGATAACTTTATATGTTGGATGGCTATGGATAAAGGACACGAATAAACAGGCATCCGTAAATGAATTAGATATAAAAACAGAACTAAAACAGTGAGTGTCGAGAAGAAGCCAACAGAATAAGGAACAGATAGAAAAACAATTTGACAAAAAGACGAATGAAAGCAAAACTAGGATGAGACATTGAGAGTAAACATTAATGCTATTTTCACTGATGTTTAGGTATTATTAGACTGGACTTACATTCAGAAGAGTTTGCGAAACATCCAAGGTTATAGACTATTATGGCCTTCCGTAACTAAGAAAATGCCTGATTTTCATAAATAAAACCCCGTAGGGTGGGTAGTCAGCTAGTCTTTAAATATAACGGATTGAGTGATACCAAAAGGATACTCTGACACCCGATTAAATAATGACCCAAATATGGAAGACAGAGATCAACCAGTTCGGGCAACTATGAATCAGACAAGTCCGTGGGATAGGATGGCTTCACTCAGTATGGGAACGCAACACGTACGAATGATATGAAGGTGGATCAACGTAATAATATGCGTGGTAGGGTCAACGTAAATGCGTGGGTGGATTAATGTCCGTAGTCGAACGATTTTAATGAATTCTTTCAACAGACCGCCCAGACTTAGTTTTGAAAATGTTATTTTTGTTGTTTTTTTTTTGTTTTCAGCCCAGCTTTTAAAAAATCGGCTGATCAGTATTGACCTGAAGAACAAGTTAAAACATTCAGTCCACGCTTGACACGCAGAAGTCGCGATCAGCTGAGTAATATTAAGTTATTATAAGTGTATTTTGATTTTAACATAGCTCAGAATAAAACAATTATTCACTGCCACCGATTAAAATGAAAGGACTAAGATATTAAATCTCAACATAATGGAGATTTGATAAATAGCTGCAACTGAAACTACGTCACATATCTCATATTGGATTCAGTTTTATTAAAATGCTTCTCATTATTATAAGCATGTGTATTATTTACACGCAATTATAATGGAGATTTAATGTATGTCTGTAACCGAAGCTACGTCATATTTTAAAAAGGATTTCATTCAGAAACATTAACAATTATAGTCTTATTTTATAATTAATATTGCATACACACAAAACTCTCTCTCACACACACACACTCTCTCTCTCTCATTAATAGTTATTCTTAACATGAGATGCTTTATATATATATATATATATATATATATATATATATATATATATATATATATATATATATATATATATATATTAAACTGCCACGTACCAGCGCGTATGCTACTCTTGGACTTACAAAAAAAAACACTCCATTACCATCGGGAAATTGTGTGATCTCTGATCAGCCCGGCCGATCGGTAGATCTCGACAATGAAATCGAAAAAAATGTCTGTAAACACTGAAGAAGGCATGTATATGTCAAAAAATCTGATTCAATTTAAAAAAATGATAAATGTTTCATTTATTGAAAAAAATTTCGCATCGCTTATCTGGTTTTAAATCTGATTACATAATACATATATACGGTTAATTTACATTCTAAAAGTCAAGATTTGATTTAATCTCACGAACAGATTTTGAAAACAGATACTCTTTAGTAACTATAGAGATGAAAATGAGTGCCCATTAAAAAGATCATTTAGTACATAAATGCAACGTCATAGAAAGAAATAGAATTAGAACATATATTGGGTCGACAGGTTGTAATTTCAAGGTCAGATTTAGACACCATGTACACACATTTAAGGAACCTAACTCTAAATCAGAGTAGACTCGTACAACTTTAGCTAAATATTTTAGAAAAATACGTAGTAAAAACACTCGGTTAAACCTGAAATAGTCTATATTAGGTAAAGCAGGGAAGTACAAACCTAACAAATCTAAGATATGTAAACTCTGCACTTTGGAATCTTACCATATAGTTATGTCCAAGAACAACTTCTTTAATAAGAGACAGGAGGTGATTCACAATTAGTTGTATAGCACCGCATATATTCTCTATCGTCACAGACCTATATAGACACCTTAAGTATAAATTCCCCATCAACGTAAATTAGAGAGTTATTAACAGTATAGGAAACATTTAAGTTATGGTAGGAAAAATAAACTGAAAACCAACGATTAGATAAAGAACAAGAATATCTGGAACTATGAGATACTAAATATGAATGAGATCATATATAGTATAAATAAGGACAACGGCATAGGTTAAATTAATCCTATGTACATGTAAATGGACGGAGGTCATAAGTAAGATAGGAGGGGGACGTCCGAGGTTGATCTGTGGCAGATTAGGAGTTCGCGTAGTTTTCAGAAGTAATAAAATAAATATTATTCATGAAAAAATATTCAACCAACGTTTAAATGTTACCCATTAATAAGTAACGGCATTCGACAGGGAAAATATCTAAAATAAATTTGTTTTTTATATCATAAATACTAGAACAACTTTAGCTGACTTTCCAAGTTTAGTATCCTGATATTTTAAATTCATGACCCTATTATGAATAGCGCAACTTATATAAGAAATTTTACGTAAAAATTAGAAAATGAATTTTATTTTAAATTGGAACTATTATAGTATTTTAACCAATTTAAATATTAGGCAATAAGAAAACATCTGAGTCAACTGGATTACATATTTGTATTAACTCCTCACTTAGTTTCGTATTCAGATGAAGTAAATAGATACCCAAAATATTAATGACGTAAATTATGTAATGAGAATTATCTTCGAGTTAATTTAAGTATTTTATAGATATACAATAATTATCGTATAGCTAATACGGAAAAATAAAACTACCATAATGATTGCTAGAGAAGGTTATGCGAATTAGTGCTGACTCTGAACTGAGGTTTCAAGATGGCGGAATGGTAGAGCAATGGCAGAGCAATGCCTAACGGGGAATTGAGAGTTCACGGTTGATTTTTTGGACATTTATATTTCATCTCACGCTATGTTGTATAATGTTTCAAACTTAGAACTTTCTTTTCTGAAGAGCTCAAGGAGAACAGATCCAATATTAACATACGAATGTTGGTTGGTCTACTTTTATCGAAACGAGTTCGTAAAATACTTGCACTAAAGCGTATCTGTTTTGAAAATGTTTTGTAAGATAAAATAAAATCTTGACTTTTGGAATGTAAATGAACCTTGCTTACTTATATATGCTCTGTTGTTACTAGTTGACAATCATTGAGCTTAAATTGGAAGAGGTGAGTAAACATTATGTATTGAAAGTATATGCTAAAACATATATTTTCACACACACACACACACACACACATATATATATATATATATATATATATATATATATATATATATATGAAAATATTGTTAAAAAGAAAACAGAATCCGTCTATTTATTTATACCTTTTTTATTTTTTCAATTTTTCCGGTGGTCTTATTTGTATGAAAACCAAAACATTAATAAATGTCCTGTAGGTATCGTCGAATCATCCTCAGGTGTCAAAAGCAAATGAACAAACAACCTGGAGAAATAAGAGAATTTTATTAAAAGACGACAGAGAAACGCACATATAACGTTTTCGCATTGTTCCAGGAAAGATGTTGACAATTTAAATTCAGCGACGCCGGAGTGGCATCAATGAATAAAATCGCAGTATGTTAAGAATTTTAAAATGTTGCCACTGGTTTTATACGTGATGTTATTAATTGTAGGTTGTTGTGTTTTTATGTAGATAACTTCCAGTATTTTAATACTTTTAAATTGGTTACGGATATATATATATATATATATATATATATATATATATATATATATATATATATATATAATGTGTGTGTGTGTGTGTGTAGTTTTGCGTGTTTGTGTTTGTTAATTGTATGTTTAGATTATACTGTACAATTCAATAATTATTAATGTGTGTATTACAGTACTTGTAATTATATTGAAGTAAAATTTATTATTAGACAACTTTTATGTACTAAGGAGTTATCGATTATCAAAGCCTAAAGGCAACTCGAGGATAAGGGTTAATGAGTTTGTCAGGTGGACAGTGAGACAGCACAATGAGGATTTGTAACGATGGTTAAAACTGGATATAATTTTATCATTTAAGAGGACGGCTCAACAAAAACTTGTAAACATTGGACTTGAAAACGACCATGTTGTAGTCGGATGGGAATCAACCCCGTGATACTGTGTTCTACAGACGAGCATTCGATGGAAGTTCCGTTTAGTTTTAGGTACACAGAAAAAGAAAGGATATTTGTAATACATATTTAAATAATTTCAAAATGTCAATAATCGATTTAGTTACCATGTATTTGTTTACTACTGGGAAAGCAATACATTAACTGCTATATCACTCGATAAAAAATTATCATTATTACCTCTGTCGAAGAGGTTATGTATTCGGTCGAATTTGTAACTATACTTGTTTGTTTGTGTTGTGGCCTTTCATGCCGGTAATAATCAAGATAAACACAGTGGTATAATTAACATAAGTGTATTAACTAAAGTGTGTTACAGAAATACGCGTCATGATTCTGGGACCATAACTGACACTAATTGCGGTATTTACTTCCTTCCCACTGCAGGAAGATGTGACACATTGTTGGAAAGTAGGGAGACTCAAGCCAGCGCTAAAGAAGGAGCACTCGGCCTTTTAAAAATTGCCTGGGCAGCCCCATCGGAATTACCCGGTCAGAGCGCCTAAGGCAGTAAGCAATAAACTTACTAAACCCCAAAGAGGGGGGGGCAAGGCCTGGGAGGTTGGACCTACTGGGACTACCCAGGACGAATAGCTCAGTCTGACATATAAAAAGCCACCAAAATATCCGTCATGGTATAACTTAGAACTGATTTATTTTTTATATACTTAGGACAAATGTCAAAGTCAAAGTGACGGAAAAGGTCAAAGTCACATTTTTGACAATAATCTCAGAGACTCGCTACTTGGCTCATATTGTAGTCAATGAAGCACCGCATCTTATATGATCTTGGCGTTTATCTTGCCCTTGAAATGTTCTGTCAAGTTTGACATTTTCACGGAATTTCAACTAACAACTAACTTATGTTCTTGTATGTTACGTTTCTTGGACATTCCCATTTCTTTCACTATTATTTTACTATGCTAATATATGTTTCTTTAACACACCACCAAGTCAAAACCGATAACCTACATTTATTTACTTTAATCATTAAATAAAGCAAAAGGATTGCAAATATGATTTCAATATGAAACAGTAGTAGTAGTAGTAGTAGTAGTAGTAGCAATCTTTTTTTCAGCCTGAAAGGCGGCTCTTGGGTTCAGTTCTTTTCCCCGGTCGTATAGGGTTAAGAGAAATAGTTGGCCTGAACCATCCCCATAAGAGGGCGCTGGTCTATCGCCTGTTATACTTTCTAGCAATAATGATATCCATTTGGGTAGAGTGTTTACTTACATCATCTGGTATTCCTAAATGGTTTCCCATCAAAGAACTGGCCAGATTAAACGTCGCTTAACAGTAATTATAAATAGTATGTCGAATGTTTTTCAAACCTACGAATATTTGATGCTATGTCCCAAAAATGCAAACCAAATTAAAATTATTCTAAATTAAGAAAAAATAAGAAAATGGAAATACCTTTTTTGCTTCTTCTTTTTGTCTTTCACGCGTGAAAATGGAATATTACGTATTGCGTGTCTTTGAAGTGTCACGTGGCCATACAACTGTTTCCCACGTTTTTACGCAGTCCTTTGCAATATTGTTATGAATCTAAGCAAAATTAATATCACCTGTTTCATGTGATCTCAACCAAGGTTTGCTTAAACGGTTGCATTATGTAGCTTTATCTCGACCGCTCTAAATATCTTTCTTTCATTTGATTAGAATATTTGATAATATTTATTAAATCAAACTTATCATCTTGTCAGAGTTACAAAATCAGGCCCAAATAGCATTTAAGTTGACAAAAAATAAAACCTTGTTTCTGACTAGCCAATTTTCATTTATTATTTTCGTACCGTTTTATTGGCAATAACGTACTTAGCTACAATTCATTTTAAAAAAATACTTTGTCCTGTCCAGACGACTGCTGATATAAATATTTATTTAAATAATCACCTTAAAAATAAAAATCAGCAAAGAGTGATAACTTATTTTAGATTGGTGAAATGATAGGAATTGCCTACCTTCAGTTTAAAAATGTGCAAACAAAAAAATTAAAAGTTTAAATGACTCAAAGACACCCTCTTTGATCGGAGCAAAGTGTAGTATCTGCTCTGATACTACACTTCACCTTTCTGTCGTGGGTCAGTGATGAAGAAATCCATTTAGATGGGGGACAATTTTTATTGTTGTCCCAATACAGAATGTCCATTTTGGGGGAGCTGGATTTCCCCACATACCTCTGCCCTCGTGGGGAAGCAAGTAAATAGGGATTCCACGGTATCTCAGGTGACGTCGTGTAGGTACAGCTAGTTATTGAATTGAAAATACGTTTTCTTTTTTTTTCTCCCCATGAAAAAGTCCTATCAACCATTACGACTACTGATATTTACACGTCCGAATTTACGATTTCCACATCTCGTTAATTGAAGTGATTTATTTTTTATGAAAACAAAGTAAAAAATGCTAACTATTTTGTAATTATTCCTTTATATCTTGTCTTTTTTTATATAATCAAAATTGATATTAATGTTTTTAAAGAACAGAAAACGGCGTGTAAGCAAAGTAATTATTTTGTTGCTTGGTAATCACAAATAAGAAAACGTAATAATATACGATTGTTAATTTTAATTAGTACCATTCAATTAGTCGGAAATATCAAGCTTGTTAATGGACGAAGATGACAAAGCAGTTTAAAAATGAATACACTTATTCACATGAGGAGGTTTTGTGGTTATTAATTGATGTTTTTTATAATGATGTGACTTTTATTCTTGCGGCGGGGCATACACATTGACAAGCATGATTTCATTTTTAACCCTTAAATGCTTTATTTTTTTATATTGATTTGAAAAAAGTTTAAAACGTTTCATAGGGGTAACATAAAGTAGTATGAATGATTTTTTGAAAAAAATATTTATTTATTCAACAAAAAATAAATGATGTTGCAAATGTTCAACGAATGGCATAACATTTTACATGTATAACAAAACACTACAATATATGCATCTAAATAATCATAATACACTAGAGAATCATAAAATAATTTTTACTTACCATTATAATGACCAGATTTAAAAGTTTAGGCTTTTGAATTAGGCAGATGACACACCGATGATACTCGCCCGTGGCGCTGTCCTTGGCCTTTTGGCTAAGATCAAAGTGTAGTATCTGTTCCGATGGATACTGCACCCCATAGACTGGTATTGTCTTGGCCTTCGGGGCTTGATTTACGCCGGTCAATGGGTCTGTCCTGTGCAGTTCTAGGAGGTCCACCCTGCCAGGCTTTGCCTCCCTTCTTTGGGGGGGAGTAAGTTTATTGCTTACTGTCTGAGGCGCCCCTACCGGGGAATGCCGACGAGGCTGCCCAGGAAATTTTTAAATGGCCAGAGTGCTCACCTCTCGGCGCTGGCTTTTCAAACCCCACATCTTACTTGTGGGAGTAGGATAAAACTGGCTTTGTGCCTAACTCCTGGAGAGGAGTAAATCAACACTCGCCCGTGACGTTGTTCTTGGCCTTTTGGCTAAGATCAAAGTGTAGTATCTGTTCCGATGGATACTGCACCCCATAGACTGGTATTGTCTTGGCCTTCGGGGCTTGATTTACGCCGGTCAATGGGTCTGTCCAGTGCAGTTCTAGGAGGTCCACCCTCCCAGGCTTCGTCTCCCCTCTTTGGGGAGGAGTAAGTTTATTGCTTACTGCCTGGGGCGCCCCTACCGGGGAATGCCGACGGGGCTGCCCAGGCAATTTTTAAACCCCACTTTCCCGACCCAACCTTGTGTCACATCTTACTTGTGGGATTAAGATAAAAACTGGCTTTGTGCCTAACTCCTGGAGAGGAGTAAATCAATACTCACACTTGCCAACAGGCTCGTTGCAGATGTAAAACAAGTTGCAGTTTGACACGTTTTCGTTGAATATTATATTAAATAGGCATTTTGTTGGAATGTGTCATATTTGAAACAAAAAGCACTAAAGGGTTAAAGGCAGGTTCAATATATAATTGCCGGGCATTTCAGTGTTCTATTTTCATACATATACACAACAGCTTTTTACACACATATTGTTAAGCTGACTTTTTCTTTATGTGTGGAATTCCAGATCACGTGACCACGGTTAACCTAGTGTTGATTTAGCCATGTGGTCATCGCTATAAAAGGCGCCACTCAGAGCACACTTACTGTTTCTAGCTTTTTCGGGCTGACAATCGAAGTGTAAACATGCTAGCAAAATAACTTTTTTTCTTCCTTTTCCTGTGTAGACAACGAAGCGACAACATTCGTTTACAGCTCTTTATTTAATTCTTTATTTAATTTATTTTATTCTTCTCGACAAGTTCTGTGAAAAGTTGTCCTGATTACACATTTAAATAAGTCCGCTTTTTTTTCATATCTTCACCCATTAGGAATTTGTAACATAGATATTTCGTATATTACGTGTAAGCATAAATAAATCGAGTTCATTTTTTATAAATACAAATGTTCGTTCTTTTTTTTTCTGTTGTTATTGTTCGTTATTAAATCATTAAACCAACAACTCATCCATATCATTAACTATAATCCTCGAGTAGCTTTGGTCTTGATAAGTGGTAACTGATTAGTAAAAAAATCTCTTGTTTTAATGAATAGGAGAAGACTAGGTGCTTTTATCGATCCCGAACCTGCTTTCGTGACGTTCGACTCGGAAGCGTTCGGCTGTTCTACGCAAACGCCCGAGAGTTGACGAGCCGATTTGTACCAGACGACATTTTTGATACGGTGCTGCGTCCTATGATAATAATGTTTTGCTTGTTTTTTTGTTTTTTTGTTTTTTGTTTTTTTAGGGTTACGGTTAGGGTTAGGGTAAGGATTTTTTTAAAGAAACAAACAAAGAAAATTAAACATATTTACATGAATTGTTTTGAGGAAAAAAACATAGCGAGGTTACTGTTATAAAATGAATACTGTATTTTTATTTACAGGGAATTTTTTTTTAAGAAAAAAAAACGTACCAAAATTAATTTTATCACGACATATTTTTTTAATTTTATTATTTATTCTTACTTGCTCGCGATGATACTGCAGTGCAAAGCTGTTCGTAATTCATTTTGGGTTGATTTTCTTCAAAAAAAACTTCCTGACAAAAAATCCGTCTTCAAAAGCACTTATTTTCAATTTGTAACAACGTTATCGGCTTCTCGCTGCTTCGGCTCGTCAACACTCGGCCGTTTGCGTAGGACAGCCGAACGATTCCGAGTCGAACGTCACGAAAGCTGGTTCGGGATCGATATCAGTACCGAAGACTAATTGTAATCAATTTATAAGCATTCATAAAATCCATTAAATATCACCGTACTGGTTCGGGAGGGGGGGGGGGTATTTACTATTTGATTTTACAAAGTGAATGCTACAGTTTCATTCATGTTTGTTATTAGCAATTACCAAGTAATTATGATTTAATTCCAACTTGTTCAATCATGAACGTATCCTTTAAAATAGGTTGTCTAAAACCGGAAGTTCGCCATGTCATCTCGACTTGATGACAGAGACGCTAGTTTTTAAAGAAATAAAAAAAGACAAGTATGCAGACACGCTTTCTCCGTAAGTTGGTGTCCTGTTCACCTATTATCGGTGTATATTGACCTCACTGCAATGTTCATACTATCAGGTTGAGTCAGCTAAAGTGGCAGTTAAGTGGTACAGCGGCAGTTTTTAAAATTAAAATAAGCTTAGTACGTGCAACACAATAGCGGGACGCCCCAAGAAAAACACGACACTGGAAATTTATGACAGGATATATTTATTAATTTTGTTTGTTTTAGTTACTTAATAAAACCGCTTCCCCCGAAAAGGAATCCGGAAGACACGTTGTTTTCCGACAAGCCTTCTCAGGTATCTTTACCTGCGTTTTTTCCAGTGACATTCCTTTTAAATTCTTTCCCACAGTAAATTACATTCCAAAAGTCATTTCTGTAAATCAGTCAGATGTTTCTTTTCTGAGAATATCGCTTGGTGTGTTACTCTTCTCTTTCTCTATCTATCTATCTATCTATCTATCTATCTATCTATCTATCTATCTATCTCTTTCTCTCTTTCTCTCTTTCTCTCTCTCTCTCTCTCTCTCTCTCTCTCTCTCTCTCTCTCTCTCAACTACGATCGCCAATGTAACTCATTGCATTTTTGCAACACAAATGGCCGATCAGTAGTCAAAATGCTATTTTCTTCCACTTTTTCGCATAGTCGGTGATATAAAAAGCGAACGTTTATTTTTATTTTTTTGTCGCATGAGATTAAGAAATACTTAAACATTACGTTGTGAATAAATGAATAAGTGTCCCTGAAATATACATTCAAAATATAGACAAGGTAAGCACTTTAAAAAAAATATGTAAACAATGAATAACGCCAATCTGACTCTCTTAATAACTATCAGCTGACAAGGGAAGTTTTCAAAGGGACGTCTGTTCACTTAACCAAATATAACTATTCCCTCATTGTTCTACTGCTAATTTCGTTACTGCTCTCTCTCTCTCTCTCTCTCTCTCTCTCTCTCTCTCTCTCTCTCTCTCTCTCTCTCTCTCTATCTATCTATCTATCTTTTTTTTTAACTTAGTTCACCCAATACAAGGCAAGTTGCCAATGTACACATAAGGGGATACTGAGGGTGAAAGTGTAGGGGTTCATCCCAATTTGGAAGCTGTGCAGCAGGGTGCTTGTTCACATTAGTTTTAAATTTATGCATGTCGAAACAGTCGGGAAAACAGTGAGCAGGGAGAGAGTTCCAAAGGCCGACAGCTCAAGGAAATAAGCTATTGGAGTACAAGGCTCTCCGACAATGAATGGATGGCATTTAGCTGATTGTCGGGTTGGTCGAGTGTATTTACGTCGAAGAGACACCAGAGCAGCAAGTTCATAAGAGCACATTCCATTGAAGTACTTGTAAAACAAGCACAAGGTCACAAAATTGCGGTGATGGGATAAGGGCTGGAGCTTGGTAGATAATGAGAGACCTATTAGATTAGCGACTTTTTGGGGGGGGGGGGACCTTGTCTAAGAGGGAGAGGCGGTGGATGGTGCACCAGCCTAGATGTGACAACAATACTCCATGCATGGGCGGGTGGTGGCATTGTAGAGATATAGGATACTGTCCGGTGTGAGAAGTGTTCTAGCACGGTAGAGGAGCCCAATTTTTTTTTTGCAGCAGCCTTGGCAATGTCTTTTATGTATTTGTTCCAATTTGTGTTACCTGTGAATGTTAGACCGAGTAGTTTGAACGTCGACTCTCGGGTGGTTGAAGAGATTTCTTGTAGTTATTTAAGGAAAGTGGCTTAGTCTTAGTAGCATTAACATTTACCCTATTATATTACTACTATCTATCTATCTATCTATCTATCTCATATAAGAAAAATTTAGTTCAATGACTATACCTTTAGTTATATAAGAAGGAGATAATATAACACCAATTTTTTATTAAAAAAAAATAAAATGTTACAAATCCCCAGGATACAAATAAATACTGCAGGTAAAATTGAGCTGAATGGTTAACTCTTAAAGTAAAACAGAGCTAATATATTATAATTCAGAAGAATATAATATTTATGACATAAGTAATATTTTTAAGGGTACAAGGCATGCTTCAAAATGTTTTATAATAGATTTTACTCGAATAAAACGAAGCTTAATTTTTTCAAAAAAAATAAACAATCTAAATGGTAAATGGTTTTTGCTATTAAAATACTTATGAATACAGAAAGAAATATATATATCTTATATATATTTTGAATATATATTTTAGCCTTTATTGACTCAACTTATTTTACCTGTTATATTAGAAAAAAAGGGTTTTGGTGTTTATAATTATTGAACTATTGAATTGAATATTGCCTGTATCGAATTTATGTACTCATAAAGTGATTCATATAATTGTAATTTTTCTAGCTTGCCATGAAAGTGATAAGAAATTTAAATTTTGGTAACATATATATACAAGGACAAATATTGTTAATGTTGAATTTTTTGTAGCGATCATTACAAAATATTAATGTCATAAATGTTGTAGTATACCTAATTATATATATATATATATATATATATATATATATATATATATATATATATATATATGGCACTTCTGTAGTATATATGAAGCAGCAGATTTTCTGTTCTTCTAATAAAGGGAGGTAATTCAACCGGAAGTGATTTTTTTACAACATAAAAAAAAAATGCAAGACTGATTTGTTTTTGGGTAACAATTAACAATTTCTTTTTTTTTTAGTATATGAAGTAAAAAAAATTTAAATAAAAAACCCTAAACCCTAACCCTAACCCTAACCCTAAACCCTAACCCTAACCCTAGCCCTAAAACCTAACCTTAACCCTAAACCCTAACTCTAACCCTAAACCCTAAACCCTAACCCTAACCCTAAACTCTAACCCTAACCCTAACCCTACCTCTAACCCTAAGCAATCAGGCGGTGTGCCTGTAAAAAATCTATTGTTTTTTTGCAGCTGGTTCATTAAATTACCAATGTCTCGAAGATTAATCTCATTTAACTCCATTTTCTAAATACTAAATTCAACTTCCGGTGACTTCTGAATGAATGGTACTTGGAGAAAAAAAAACGGAACTCTTCAATTTCGATTTCTTAATCGGCAGCTGCTTCATATATACTACAGAAGTGCCATCTCTCTCTCTCTCTCTCTCTATATATATATATATATATATATATATATATATATATATATATATATATATATATATGGCGGCTTGAAACTCGCCCACGTCATGTCCGATGTAAAGGGGTTCTCTGTTTATCTTCCTCGATTTAAGTTTTGCGTGTGTTTGCCTTCCTGCTTTTTTTTAATCTTTCTTCTTTTTTCAATTTTCTTCCTATTTGCTTTGGACCAAGATGCTTCTCTTTCATATTAATGAATATTGAATAAAGATCTCTGATGAGCAGCCTGTAAAACTAAAGACCATATTTTTGGTTTACGGGTTCTGAATCGTTCGTAAGACGGAAAATAACGGAGAAAAAAATATAAGCATTCGCCGGAATAAAATAATTAATAAAAATGATGATTGTGGACTGACGTTTTTTCTTGGTCATTAGAATGCAAACAATCAATATATATATATATATATATATATATATATATATATATATATATATATATATATATATATATATATATATATGTGTGTGTGTGTGTGGAATTTCTGCGCAGATAACACCCGTGCTTCTAGCCGACTTCAGAATCTATTGACCAAATATGCTACCTACCGCGAAGTTGTGCGTAAATGTACACGTGTTCCTCCTCTCTTAGTACATGCGTGAGTAACCTCCGTTCATTCTTTTATTTCTGTGTATTCCCTTCTGACATTAGTAGTCTTTCGGCTTTACGACAGTGCGACGCTGATATTTTTACCTACCCGTAATTCCTTTTCCCATTGCTTATCGTTTCTATATGTGCTCTCCATTCCTCTTATTAATTCACTCATTTGGTCAGTAACTCACATCGTTGATGTACGTGCTGTTTATGCAGCAGTTTTTTTGCTTACTTATCGCTTCGCTCTCGCTCTCTCTCTCGCTCTCTCTCTCTCTCTCTCTCTCTCTCTCTCTCTATATATATATATATATATATATATATATATATATATATATATATAGTAGAATAAATATTAAACTAAAAGTAAGCTTTTTGTAAATAGAACCTATAGTGAAATGATTTAAGCTCAGTATACGAGATAGAGATTGAACAATCGAAGTTTGAAATAAATCTGGACATTCGTACATGTTTATCACTCTTCGTTCATATATATATATATATATATATATATATATATATATATATATATATATATATATATATATATATATATATATATACAAGGTCGGGCAGCTATATTGGTACTTTTTATTTTTACAAAATTCATAATTTAAAGGATTAAATATGGAAAGATATCATTTTAACATTTATTTATTTAATTATTACAGTCTAGTATTGAACAAAATTATTCAATATGAGCACCCTTTGCATCAATTATTTTGTAGATTCTTTGACGAAACCGTGAACAGCTCCCCTTTATTTTATTGGGATCGAGATTGCGAAATGCTCGTTGAATGGCTGTCTTCAATGAGTTTGTATTTGGGTGTGGATTGACATTAGTCTGTCCCTCGACGACGCCGAATAGATAATAGTCGCAAACATTTAGTTTTTATGCGAGCTGCTGGGCCAAATATCCTTCGGAACAAACAAGGGAAGATTCTCCTTCATGAAATCTTGGACTTTCTTTGATCCATGCGCTGGTGCCGAGTCTTAGATGAGTATGACTTTCGTAGGGTCGTAGTTTCTACGGATCCAAGGCAATAAAACATTATTAAGAATGTTCAAATACTCCGCTGTGTTGATTTTAAGACCCGCTTCGATGAAATGAGGAGGCATCACCTTTGCAAAAACCATCACAGAAGCAGGATTTTTTCTCTGCATCACAGGAGGAACTTCCGAAGGGTCACAAGCAATAACTCGAGTGTTCTGCCGATTTGGAACCTCATCCACGATGAACTTTTTCTCATCAACAAAAATGCGCACATGTCCTCCTTTGTGTTTCAGATCAAAAATAAAAAAGATATTAGCATTTTAAATTAGTTCCAATTTATCTGCCCGACCCTGTATAAGAAGATTTAATGAATTAGAACATTACAATTGTTCCAAGAATTAGAACATCAAGTCGTACGGTCGTTTCCAAAACATTCTGGAAATACTTTATTTTATTTTTTTATTTTTTTATTTTTTTGAAATTAACAAAGCTACTTCAAAAAAGTCGCTTCATCAGTGCCTTTAGCACCACATCTTACAGAAATTAAAGAAAAAATAACAAGCTCGTCGTAGAGGAACATCTATTGACAGGAGGAGCCACAGAGACAAATATTAGAAAAAGGAATAAGTTACAAATATAAAATAAAAAATAGAAAGATAGAATGATAATAATAATAAAACATTATAAACATTATAAAAATTATAAAAATAAAATGAAAATAAAAATAAGAACAAAAACAAAAAATTAAATAAAATATAATATAAAATATAAAAAATAATAAAATATATAAAGGAAAAATAAAATAAAAGGATAAGAAATAAAAATAAAAATAAAAATAATAAAAAATTAAAAATAAAATAAAAAATGAAGTATAATGGAGTAAAAAAAAAAAAATAAATAAAAAATAAAAGTATAATAATAAAAAATATAAAGGAATTAATATATATATATATAAAGTTAATAAAATTCTAAATAAGTAAATAAGAAAAATAAAGAATAAAATAGTTCACTAATAATATAGAATAAAGGTAAAATTAGAAATAATAAAGGTAAAATAAAAAATAAAGATAAAAAACAAAAGTACCAATAAGGAGATGATAATAAAAATTAGAAATACAAAATGAAAATATAAGATAAATATAAAAGAAATAATTGGTAATAATAGTATGAATTAATTACAACTTAGAACTATAAATAAAAATAAGATAGAAACATAAATAAGTTTAGAAAACAAAGGTTGAATATTGTCAAGAGTCCTTTTCTAAAGGTTTTTTAAGAAAACATCCCACAAGGAGATGAGTAGGGTAAGAGGGTAGGAGGAAGTGCACATGGGAAGGTATGGACAACAGTAATTTTTAGGGTGAGAAAAACACCTTATAAAAAATTATTATAGGAGAAGGGGCAAGGGTGACCAGGAAATAAGGGATGTAATAGAATAGGAGTATAGTTGGGACTATACTGACATCAGTGCATAGACAAGTGCATGAGTACATGTGAGATATGAGGGAGGAGAAAAAGTTTCTTATTAATTCCACTGGTTCATAAGGAGGAAAGAATGCGCTTTACAGGAAATAATTATCATCTATTTCCCATCGTGGTCCTATACCAATTCGGCGTTCAAACCAATAAGTCAAACTGGAATGACATTAGATGTGGGAGGGTGTAGTATATCAGGAAATATTGTAAACATAGTCCGGCCGTTAGGGCTTATTTAGGAGAAAATCGAAGCGAACAGAATCTGTGCTTCGATGATCGAATATAGTTCCTGGATGAATTGGTTGGAGGAAATGAATAAATTGATTTTAACCCACATTCCATTGGGGAAAAAGATGTCGTCATACCTCCGAGGCGTTAGTCCTTATAACCTTCGAATTCCTTTTACATACGTTTTATGTATGCAATCCAGTTGTTTAAGAGAGTCAAACGGCCATTTTTAGTTATTTTCTCACAGTATATTTTCCCGTGGAAGTCAACAGAATGTTACTGTTATTGCTTAAAGTGCTAGAATGAGAGTGCCTGACGTTTGGGATTTTTTAGTTATTAGGGCTAAGTTAGGGGTGAGAGTTAAATATGGACAGTTTAGACATTAAATCTTAGGGTGAGGGAGTCGTTAAGATAACTCTAATAGGTCTACAGAAGGAATGAACAGAGACGCGTTGAATTGAAACGCGTTGAATTGTGGGGTTGGGAGATAAAAGTCCAGCTTTATGGCATTGTGATAAGATGACTCATATTTGTGGAAGTGTCATTAGGTACTTCTTTTTAGATGTTGTGCAGGGGGGGCTGATTTTGGTTGAATTAGTTCCTTACAGTTGGACACACGTATTCACACACACGCACACACACACACTTCGATTTACACTCACAGACTTACAGCCTTATCGATGTACATTCCTAGCTTATTGGTAAATTATTTTAAGAAATTTGGCAATAGGTAAAAGGCATATTTGGGTTGTGAAGAGGTACTTCTTTGGATCGACGAGACAGGACAATATTATAGAAAAAAGGGGGGATTTAATTTATTATATTCTAACTCGTTATACGCCTTCTAAAGTAAGTAGACAATGGTCTTAATTGTGCTAGCAGTTACCGCCTTTGTTTTTTATTAATGCTAGTGGAGGGAAGGGGTATGGTTTTAGTCATAAACGATTTGAGGTGACAATAAGGAAGTGCAATAATATTATTATTAATAAGAAGAAGAAGAAGAAGGAGAAGAAGAACAATGATAATGATCATGATAATAATGATAATGATAATAATAATTGGAGTAGTAACGCTGAAGAGCATAATCGTACCAATCTTAATCATATTTATAATAATAATAATAATAATAATAATAATAATAATAATACCAATAGTGATGATAATAGTGGTGATGATATCAATAATAGTAATAATATCTATAATAATGATAATGTAGGATAAATCGTAGGATAAATCTTACTATTAGAGTGGGCTTAGCCTTATATACGGTTTTACATTTTCCCATTATTTATATACTTTCACAAAGGAACACACCCTAGATATATAGGAGAATGGATCGAACCATGGTCCCATCGCCGCCTCACGGATTAGTGGTAGTATATCACTTCATTTGTTTCCTCTAAGGTAGGAGAAGTTTGGAGTTGGTTAACGTACAAGGATAATATCTTATTTATGCTGGGATTATTAATAATAATAATAATAATAATAATAATAATAATAATAATAATAATAATAATAATAATAATAATAATAATAATAATAATTGGTGGGTTTATATATATATTATATATATATATATATTATATATATAATATATATATTATATATATATATATTATATATATATATATATATATATATATATATATATATATTATGATGAAAAAATGTAAACATGTCTAAAAGAGTAAATCCAGTTAATCATAAATGTTAAGCAAGAGAAAAAGGTTATTTATATATTCCTTGTTTGAACTATTTGATGATTTAATAAATATTGTACTTTTACAATCTTTATTATTATCACTCATTTCCTTATATTACTGCCCAATTTTGTATATTGAGCACTGACTTTTAAAGATAAATTTAATTTAAAGAGAAAATTTCATGTTTTATCTTTATTATCTCTCCATATATATATGTGTGGGGGGTGCGTGCGTGTGTGTATGTATAAAGTTAAGACGATTTTTCCCTGTAACTTTTTTAATAATAGCAAAATAACCCATGCATCACAAACTACTAAACTAACCACTATATCACGCTTATTCACTCGAGCATGTTTTAGTAAATTTTTTATTATTTTTCTCAAGCTAACACTAAATATTACTTTTGGCCAACCATCTTCGACTCTCCTTTAAACATACTCCATATAGGTGGTAGCAAAACTTTCCACCCTAACACTTTAGTACTAACACTCTCCCCATCGACACCGGGAAGTAATAAACAACGTCTACTTTTTAAAAAAATGTCCGCTAATATTTAGTATTTGTCTGCTATTAATTTACTACATAATACAAAACATTACGCACACATTTTATGGACGCTCCCGCTAATTCTGCTGATTTTCAAGAATATCGGATTAAGTTAGTTCTACCTATTACGTATACATTTATACTAATTCCGGTTTTTAGATAATACCATTAACGAACATAGTTCCTTGCAGTGTTTCAACATTCAACATGGTGGCTACAATTTCTTCAGCGAATCGACTTCCGAATTAAGTCAATATACGCCAAGATACTCAATATCAGCCATAAAGTTGACATTTTCTGCAAACCTACACCTTTCACACGTATACTATCACACAACTTTTTTATATACATTGTTAAACTTTTGCCAACGCGAGAGGAGGAAGGGAGGACTATAGGCTGTTTTTTTAATTCAACGTTATTACGTAGTAATTTAAAAAGAAATCAATTTAATACGTAGTACTTTAACTATTGTGAATATCATCATTTCTATTCGAACACACATGGTTTATTAGTGCTCTGCAGGCCGTCTTAATTATATTTGTGTGTTTCAGTAATGCTCATTTTTCCTTTTTATTTCCTCACAAAACAAAATGGAATTTCTATACAAAGATAACGGAGGTAATTGGTTTTGATAAGACTCTGAAGGCCTCTTTAATTTTAAAAGTTCCCATTGACATAAATAGAACCGGTGTTTAATCAAAAAGATAAATTCTGAGGGAATACCGGTAACATGGGATGAGCAGGAAGATTCCTACAACCGCGTTTCCTTCCTTCATTCATTATTATTTTCTTTATTTCTTTTTTCCTCCTATCCCCTTTCCACAATTCCAAACCGAACATTACAATTGTCCGATGTGACCTATTTGCGTTCTGTCGGATGTTGACAAATTTTAATTCCTTCTTTTATATTTCTCCCGGGCAACGCCGAGTGACGGATCCAGCAAGTATATATAAGAATACTGTACAAGAAAAAAGGCTTCTGGCTAATTATTCATAGATCTCGAAAC
The DNA here is from genome assembly GCA_963556195.1 of Sepiola atlantica. Classification (NCBI taxonomy): domain Eukaryota; kingdom Metazoa; phylum Mollusca; class Cephalopoda; order Sepiida; family Sepiolidae; genus Sepiola; species Sepiola atlantica. The sequence goes on along the minus strand of OY744517.1, from coordinate 185,605,309 downwards.
ACTAACGCAAATATTCTGTATTCTAAAAAATCTGGTTTGGTTTGACTGTTTTAAGGCATATCAACCTTTGGAGTTTAGTTAATGCCGAAACTCAATACTTATTAGAGCCGATTCCTGATGTTTCATTGGTTGAACATACGTTACTATTTTGCACATAGATCGTATAAAATTGTGGCTTCATAGATTTTTACATGTATAACTGCGCAACTAAACGTTTTCGATTGTGAGGTCATCGTTTATCAAGACCAAAAGTCATTCGAGGATAAGGGTTAATGAGATGGGAATGAGTGGCAGCCAAAAGATTAATAACACTATGAGAGTACTAACATTGATCAAGTGTATGAACTCCGTTGGATTTCTTTTGAGGCTGTCCATAACAGGAATGTGTTTATATTGGATTTGAAGACGACCAAGTTGTAATAAGCAGGGAAGTAGTACCGCGGCGACGTGTTCCACGAGTGGGAAGCCCTTGCAAAGAAGCTCTGTCCATACAAATTCCACCTGGCGCTATGCTTTTAGGGGATAAAGGAAAGTCTTTTTTCGTTTGGGTGGATAGACGCGTTCTTGCTGTTAATATCTTACAAAGAGAGACCAAAGACTAGATCTCAGTCGAGCACCTCCCATAGAAATAACGATAGAGTAGAGAGAGACTAGCAACGTTTCTTCTGTGAGAAAGGGGTTGTAGGGAAGAAAATATATCAACTCGCACTAAATTTCAAAGTTGTCAAGGCAGGAAAGAGAGCTCTGTGCGGCACCTCCCCAGATGTGACAACAATATTCCATCTCTGGGCGTATCTGACTCTTATATAGATAGAGGATCGCATCTGGAGTCGGGTACTTTCTGGAGCGGTAGAATAATCCACCCATTTTCTAGCGACCTTAGCAACCAATAGATCCGAATGGATTTTAACTCGGCATCGTCGATTCCATAGTTTATAGCAGTATCCATTAAGCCAATATTGCACATCTTTCAAAATTCTACCCTACTTTACTGCTAAATAATTTTAATTTAGACTCATTTACTTTCTCAAGTTCTACTTTCCTCAACCTAAACTGGCTGGTTTCTGATACCCATTGAAAGCGTATAGAATGATGTGGTTAACGTAAGCACAACATACACTACTTCAACTTTCGTTTTTGTCACATCATCAGTGTTTTTGTTTTTTGGTATGTTAAGTTGTAAGATTTATCCAAGAATACACTTCCTTCCTCTTCACCATCTGATTCCCACTGCACCCTTTTCTACTCCTTCCTTCCAACCTTCCTCCTCATAAGTGCTTAGACCTCAGTCAAAGCTGTAGTGTATTATTATATTGGCCTTCTTACCATCTTGCAATTTACTTGTCTGGTTAATTACAAATATATTTCCGTGTGCCTAACATTAAACGAAATTTCCATGAACAGAATTTCTTTCCAATAACTTTCTTTTCGTGGAACACATTACCACGAGACTGCTACCCTGCAGCCTACAACAAGGTCGTCTCCAAATTCAATGTCAGAAATACTTTTCATAAGCCACCTCATAAGTAATCATATTTTGTCTATTCTATTCATTATTTTCAAACCTCTCATAATAATCTTAATTATTCAACTAACAATCTATCCATCTTATTTACCTTTATTCTCGAGTGTTTTTTATCCTTGATAAGTGGTAACTCATTAGTAAAAATAAAGAAAAAAGTATTGGTTTATTTTCTGTACATAAAATCATAAAACATTAAGAGAAGCATTGAAAGCAACAAGTTGTTGTTTTTTGTTTGTTTTTTTTACTTGAATTAACTCAGCGAAACAGAGAGCAGGGAGAGAGTTCCAAATGTTGGCAGCTCGAGGAAAGAAGCTACAATAGTAGAAAGTTCTCCGACATCTGGGAATCTCCACAGTGAATGGATGAGATTTAACTGATTGTCAGGTTGCTTGGGTGTATTTACGTCGAGGGGGCACTACAGCAACAAGTTCGTCGGGGCACATTCCATTGTAGTACTTGTAAAATAAGCACATGGATGTAAAATTGCGGCGATGGGACAGGGGCTGAAGCTTGGTGGATAGTGAGGTTATAAACTCTATTTTGGACCCTGTTTAAGAGGCAGAGACGAGTGGATGGTGTACCAGCCCATATATGACAACAATACTCTATGTATGGGTGGATGGTGGCCTTGTAGATATTGTCAGGTGTGAGAAATTTTCTAGCATGGTAGAGGGAGACCACTTTCCTTGCAGTGGCAATGTCTACTATATATTTGTTCCAATTCATGTTACCTGTGAATGTTAGGCCGAGGAGTTTGAACCTTGACTTGAGCTTTGTCATAGTTGCATTAAATGTTACCACCCATTTATGTCCCCATTCCACTACAGACTGTGAGTCATTTTCTAAGGATTCAGCCATTTCCTTTGATATGTGCGCGTCTGTTTTTCCCACATGTCGAGAGTAGAGCGTGATCTCATCATCAAATATACCTATCTCGGACACAATTTAATCAGGAAAGTCGTTTCTGAAAATCAGAAATAATAAAGATCGAAGGATCGATCCCTGAGGTACACCCGCATTTATGTCATGTGGCTTGGATTAACGGACATCGAGGGCCACCGGAATATTTCTTTTGGGTTGAAAGGATCTAATTATATCAAGTATTCGTCTTATAGTATCATACGAATTAATTTTTATGAGAAGCCTTTTATGCCAGACGTTGTCAAAGGCTTTCGATATATCAAGCGCTACCACCCAGCCTCACATGCTTTGTCTACTGTATGGTATATGTGTTCAGAAACGACCGTTAGGATATGCATGGTATAATGTGCTTGCCTAAATCCATACTGATGGCCAGAATGAAGTTTAGCATTAATGAGTTGGTGGACTATCGCTAGATTGATTAATGATTCAAAGATTTTAGCGAAGAGCGGGAGTAAACTGATAGGGTGATAATTTTGAGGGTCAGTTCTATCACCAGAATTCTTGAACACTAGTATCACAGAGGCAATTTTCCGACTATCAGGGAAGCAAGATTCGGCAAGGCATTTGATTTTAGAATTTTTACATGACAGGGTACAGCTCAGCCGAGCATTTTTTTTATTACTATTACTGGGATAAGATCAGACCGACATGCTTTAAAGGTGTCAAGTTTTTTTTATATTATATCCCTGACATGAGAAGGGGTGATGATCAGATCATCAAGTGCGGCTTCAGTTCTCAATGGGAAATTTGGGAGGGAGTGGATTGTGGAGTCCAGAGTGGCGTTCAAGACGAGCGTATGAGCAAGTAGCCTTGCAAACGACATCATTGTGGTTGTATAGCGGGGGGGGGGGGGATTGTTGATTACCCATGGTTCACCTCACTATTATAGATTTTCCAGAAATTGCAAGTTCCTAGTTTTTGTGACTCAATCCGTTTTCTGGTTATCTCTTAGCTGTGGCTATTACAATCTTACAATGATTTCTCGATGCTACAAATTTTTGTCTATTCTTAGTTAACTCGTGGCGGTTGTTATTGGCGGAATGCTTGCTGCTTCTGAGCAATGGCAAGTGCACAGTTCGAGGTAAATCATTGAGGAGAGTGGGGCTTGCTATACAATTTCTGCGTGGGGACATGTGCTTCAATGCCTGATTTGATCCATTCGGTTAACTCATTTGCGCACTGATCAACAGGGAGAGTCAAAGTTTTACTTAATGGGGCGTCTGATGTGATCTCTGATGGATTCCCAATTAAGTTCCGTATGTTCGTCTATTTGTTTTTAATTTGTTTTTATTTTGTTTTTCGTTGTTTTCTTCTTTGAAGCTACAAAGTTTGATATAAAAAATGCCACTCTTTTCTTTTACCTGTTTAAAATCAGAACATTACACATGTTGATATTTATGATGGTACTTATGAATGCGGACGCACACACGTTCTCCCCGGTTCTTCATCTCTCAACTGACAATCATTCCATCTTATTAACCCTTATCCTCGAGTTGCCTTTGGTCTTGGTAAGTGGTGATCTTTTTAGTAAAAAACAGAAAATAAATTTGGGTTTATACGCTGAAAAAACACCTTTTTTCATGAAGATTGATTTTTATTATTTGTCATATTTATCGATATCATAAGATTCTTTAACTGTTAATACTGATGTGATATCAAACATCTTATAACACGCATCATGTATATTAATAATACTATATGTATGTGTGTTTGGCTATTTGTTTTATTTGTTCTTTTGTCTTATCAAGGCCAAAAACCATTCCAGGATAAGAGTTAATGAAATGTATAGATTAACAGTTTAATAATGATAAATACCGTAAAGGGATTGAAAATCTTCACACACAAAGCAACAGCCCGCCCAGAAAACAGCAATTCTTCTCCCTTTGTCGAAAACATCGCTCATATGCTTAAGGAAAAATAAAGAGGTGATGTTATGAGGCTTACAGCATATCAGCCATTTTGGCACAATTTAATGTCGAAACAAAATATATTTTGCGAGGATTGGGAAAGATTGATCGGCTGGAACAAGCTCGAATTACTAGCAGAGACGGTTCACAACAGGAATCTGTTAACATTTGATTTGAAGATTATTGTGTTGTACTGCCGGGAAGCAGTCCCGTGGTAACGTGTTCCACATAAGGAATGCTCTTGTGAAGAAGCTATGTTTATGGAAGTTATGATTGATACTCGTCACGCGGAGGATTAAAGTAAAGTCTTTTATCGTTGTGGTATCAAAGCGGGTTCTTGCTGTGATTGTCTTACAAGAACGAACCAGAGATTAGAGCTCAGTCGAGCATCTTCCGTGGAAGAAACGAAAGAGTAGAAAGAGACTATGAGAAAGGAGAAGAGATCAACCCACACTAAATTACTAATGTCTGTCTAATAACACCATGTAGATGTGAGATGTGCTTTTCATTGTCAAATTAATGAAAGATTTCAGCTTTTGGGTGGAAAATACAATTATGTTCACTTCTCACGGTTTTGCTACTTGCTACCGAAAATAATCCCTTTCTTTTCTTTTTTTTCTCTCCCTTTGTTTTTTTTTTTGTTTTTTTTTTTGTTTTTTTTGTTTTGTTTGTTTTTTTGTAGGATATATTTCCCTACTCAAATATCCCCGCAACATTCCCTCTACTTTTCGACAGGTTATCGCCGTCAAAAAAAAAATGAAGGAGTGGTCAGAAACTGTGCTCTAAATAGTAAGGTCGACTTATCAAAGGCCGGTTTTTAAAACCTGCCCTTGCAACCCCAGTCACGTGATCGGTCAAAGGTTAATCAAAGTGCTTCCGCTTTATTTATTAACTTTCGGTTGCTGGCTGTTAACAAGCTGAATTTCTGAAATCCCAATGCAAATTCGCAGCGATCATTTCATGAGTATCTGTTAAGGTCTTTTTTTTTTCGAAAGTAGTGCAACCCTAAATGTCCACGACTCTTAAGATGACTCGTAAGCCGTGTCGGATTCGCGTACAGCTGAGGTCATCGTCACGTGTAAAGTCCATAATTAGATCCCAGATTGTGTGTAATAATTATTAGTGTTTTGCATTACTGTACATACAAGCATTTAATTATGAAAATTGGACTTTTATAGATATGTGCGTTATTAGTCTAATGGATAACACCATAGTCTATGAAATCAATCATGACGAGTTCAGATCCATTTGGATATACGGTTGTTATTTTCGCACTAATACTTTTCGGAAAGGCATGAACCCACATTTACCGGCAGCTATTGTTAACATAGAAATTTCCGTTCAATAAACCATATAAAATAAATCGTTTTTAATATTGTGTTTTGATGGTAGTAAATAACACGAAAGTCTTTGCGGGGATGCAAATAAATAGAGACTGTATCATAAGGGTCAGTTTTCAAGATAGGGTTTCGTGAAGAATTTGCTACCCTTTATTTCAGATTTTGCGGTACTATCTGATGTAACATTTAAACAAGCGCTTCATACATCGAAATGAACTCGTTAAATTCGCAGCATTCCAGCTTATGATAGTCGAAGGAAAACTGACACGTAACAAGAAAATGTTTTAAAACGAAAATAGTTATTTGTTCCGGTAATTGGAGTCTGTCGGTCATCGAAACAATGTAATATCATATTGTTTTAAAATAGATCAAGAAATTCATTCGAATGCACACCTATTTAACGTTATGGGATTGGCTCAATGGTATAGCTTTAAAATTGATTACAATTCGCATGTGATAAGTTTGAGCTATTTCTTAGCGAGAAAGTCAATCACTTGAAAATGTCTTCTTTAAGACTGATAGCGTTTGAGGATTCTTCTATACAGTCAATTGAGTCTGCTTTCTGTCTGATTGAGTAATTTGTATGGGTCAAATAGCTAAGTCTTTATCTCATGCCGTTGTGTGACTTTACAAGTCCACAATTTGTCCTTGTATAAAATACTGTTGTCAGATTTGAAAAGTGCCCAATCTTGTTACTTGGATTTCCCCGATCATGTTAGAAAAGAGTTTTATTTATCGTTCACGTGTGTCAATTCCGAAAACTTTGTCACATCGACATGACGTCACCAATGTTCGTCTCTTTTATCGTTATTAACACAAGAAAATACGCTGACGAAGTTACTCTTTTGCATCCATATCGGCTGACTTATAATTGTCTTTTTTAAGATAATTATAATTCACAGCGTCTTCATCCAAAATACTGCAGAATGGTGGCGAGACTCCCCAAAGAGTGGCATTAAAGAATAAACTTATTCTCACTTGAGTAGCGGAGAATGCGAAGAGACTTGATTCTGGCGTAAAACCTCTGGGTGGCTTCATACAGACTCCACGTGTGACGGCACAAACACTTTGGATTTCGTTCTTCGAAGTGAATAGATTGCATGGGTGAATGTTTTTAAATCGACCATAGTTGAGGGCGACCTGAAGGTTCTCTTTTCATTGGCTTGATTGCTCCACTTATTCTTGAACATCACCTTATAATGCTGAATGTTTAGCAAAGGGTATCAATTACCATTTTTGTTTTAGTTTTTAGTATGACTATACTGAGAATTGAACCCCGGTCTCACGGTCAATTAGCAAAAACTCTAAACATTATGCCAAATGAATATGATCAAATAGATGATTTGATGACTATTGACGACGTAGTAAAAAACTTTTCTTTTTTTTTCAAAATAATTATTTTCGGAAAGAAACTGGAGCGAATTACACTTTTTAGTGTAAAGAACATGCTGCCAGGTATTGTGTTTCGTCATTAAATATGTCAAAAGGGTTCATATGTCGCAAAAACGATAAATCAACAAACTTTAAATAAAAAATATTTTGGGGGGTAAAAATTAGTCACTGTTATTTTCTGTTGTTGTTTTTCTTACTTTTATTCACTCCAATTAAGGGGCAGATTTATAGTGGGGGGTTACGCAGCAAGATGTTTGTTCACATTACACTTACATTTCGTCATGTTGGTACAGTCGGGAAAACAGGGAGCAGGGGAGGAATGAAGTGTCCGTGGAAAGAAACAATTAGAGAATTAAAGCTTTCCGGCATCTACGGTGAAGGGGTGAGATTTTGCTGTTAGTCGGGTTGTTCAGGAGTATTTACGTTGAGGGGGTACAACTGCAGTAAGCTCGTCAAAACAAATTCCGTGGAAGTACTTGTAAAACAAACACAAGAATACAACACTGCGGAGATTGGAAAGGAGCTGTACATTGGTAGACAGTGTCGAACCCATATGGTTAGAGACATATTTTCAGTACCATGTCTAAGCGGGAGATGCTAGTGGTTGGTGCACCAGCCTAGATGTGGGAACAATACTCCATGCATGGGCTAATGGTGAGTTTATAGAGATATAGGATACTGACAGGTGTGAGAAGATTTCTAGCCTGGTAGAGAGAGACTACCTTCTTTTCAACAGACTTGGCAGTATCTTTTATGTATTTATTTATACTTACGATGAAAGGTGTATTTATATAAGAATTTAAACTGAAGACAATCGTTATCTCAATCTAAAGCGAGTCTAAGAAACGTTTTATGTTACATACAAGAACTTTTTTTAAAAATGTTATATATAAAACAGAGGAATGTAACACATGTCAACATTCAAAGAAATGTGTTTCTTACTTTATACATGAAAACGCAGCTCACAAAATGACGTTGATACATAGACGTTGTAAAAACATTTGTTGTAGACTGCATGTAATGACATTCTTCTCTTGGCATTCAAAATACATTGCCTCGTAATGTTACAGTAACATTCCCTTTTTGGCTACAATGTATTAAAAAATGAAACAAAACAAGCTGCGCGTGCGTGGTCCCCCTCTGTATGTGACTCGATGTGGCGAGTGTAAAATGCAATAAATTTGGGCAATTTGAGGCATTTTTTACCTTCCTTTGACCCCCTGGGGGCGCGAACCAGAATTTTTCTGAGGTCAAGGATGCTCATTTTATATCCAGAACAATTGCCTCTACATTTTGGCCAAGTTTCAGAAAAATTGTATGGATGGATCAAACGTTATGGGAGAAAAGAGTCATTTTTTGCCATTTTGGGGGCTTTTGACTCCCTGGGGGCGCGAACCAGATTTTTTCCTAGGTAAGCGATACTTATTTTCTATTAGGAACAGTTGCCTCCACATTTTGGCCAAATTTCAGAGAAATTAAATGGATGGATAAAAATTTATGGAGCAAAAAATGTCATTTTTGCCATTTCGGGGCTTTTTGACACCCTGCGGGGCTAACCTGATTTTTTTTTTTTTAAATCGAAGAATGTCACTTTCTAACCTGACCAAAGTTACAACTTCATGCAAAATTTCAGAGAAATTCAATTGATGGTTGCGGAGAAAAATCCGGACGGACGGACGGACATGCCTCAAAACATAAGTCCCCCGATTTTATAAATCGGGGGGGGGGGGGCAACTAAGCAAAAAAGGTGGAATAGGGATGAATAAAAAGCGTCTACATTGTTTTCGTGTGGCTTGTCTAGACTTTTGCTAAGCCACGTTCAATTTTTTCAGGTCGTATAATTGTTGAGTGTAATAAATCGAGACTTTTCAAAATCCCGGCTTTCTGTTACACAAAATTTTCCAACTTGATTTTTTTTTAATTTATTAATATTTATTTCAATGTAATTTTATAAATGAATGTTTATGAATGCTTAGACTTCAGAACAGAAAAATTGTATAAAAACTAAAATCAAATTTAGAAAGATTTGTATATTTTCGATATTTTGAGCACGTGATCGATCGGTATGTTTTTTCTTGTGTTTGAAAACTATGAATGTTTTGTTTATGTTTTATTGAAAAAAGGGAAAGATTTTGTAAAAAAAAATGCTAATTTGGTTGGCAATCTTTTACATTTTTCTCGTTATGATTGCTTCTTAAGATGGTGCATATTTTTGTTTAATGTGTGTGCGCGTAAGAGGCAGTGGTCGAAAGAGAGGGGCACGGGCACATACGCGAACGTTGCAGGGTGTTTGGACATTTTCTTTTTTGTTTACCGGTGGCCATAAACAAAACAATTCTGAATTGAAAATTAAGTATTCTTTGTAAAATAAATATTTCTTTCTTTCTAAACTATACATAATTGTAAAAAGAGAACGCTACCAGAAGAACAAATTAATATCTTGTAGAAGATAAGACATTATCCAAAGAAAGAATGACTATCCACACAAAATTAATTTTATTCGGCAACTGTTAAAGACAATGAAAATGGAGAATTTGTAAAGATTGAGGTGCAGTGTCCCGAGAACGTTCTGGTGAAAGAGGAGTTGTTTTGTGTGTAAGGAGAAATTGAGTACACATGTTTGTTTCGGCTGGCACCGTGTGCGTTTACGTGTGTGTAAATGAATAGGCATGAAGATATGTGTATTAGCGTACCTTTGTTTTGTTAGTGAGAGAATGTGTACGTCTATAAACTTGCATACATGTGTGTTCGTTGAGCGACTTTTGTGTGTTATTCTCTGTACAGTAGTTTGTAAATGTCTCTCGTCATGTGTGTTATATTGCCGAGAGCCTTTCGCTCAACAAAGGGGCTAGGCTAGATTGTGACGTACAAGCGTATGCTCTTCTCTCTCTCTCTCTCTCTCCGTCTCTCTCTCTCTCTCTCTCGCCAATCAAATCGATACATAAATACAATATTTACTACCGCTGCTGCTTCCAACAATCTCATGGCACTAAGCTTTGATGTCAATAGAATTCATTCAGTCGTCTGAGTTCCGATTGAACCTACCATTTTATAACGAGTTAAGTAATTATTGTCATTAGGTGACTCCGTAAAACCAATCGAGTCCAATACATAAAAACTAGACTTAAAATTTTACTTCTTCAAAAAATTGATATGTCTTAATTTGTGAGATGATTGTTTTGTAGTATGGAAGGACAATTGGGCCTATCAATACAAAATGTCTCCAATTGTCATTTTTCCCAGTTTTTCCCCGAGAATAAAAAGAACTTTGACATTTTAACTACCGCATTCGCAATAAATTAACATTTAAACAAAAATAATTTCTAGACAACAAATATTTAATTTATATTATCATTTTTAACTTTTAAATATAAGGGCCTGATTGACAAGGATCCTCATTTTTGTTTAAAAAAACGGTACAGAATATGTTTTTCTACGAGAATTCTCTTTCAAGGCTTAATTAGTTTAAACACCATCACTCCATTTTAAGATTGTTGGCAGACTAAATTTGTTAATGGGGGTCGATGAAACTTATGAACCCCCATCTGATTACCTGTTAAATTTCGAGTTAGCTATTATTTTTAAGAATGCTTATCTTGTATATCTTCCAATGATGAAAATATTATCGAAATCCGATGATGTGTCTATACTTGTTGAAGTGTTCAATGAATAGCATATTTCAGCTCAAAATCAGGAGGTGCTTGTCTCGGGAGAAATAAACTTATAATAAAAACCTTTTGACTATAGCTGGAATTCATGGACTTTGTCAAGAAAGTACATAAAACTTTAAAATGCCACCAAGTGTTCCTCGGACAATGAATAATAAATTTCAGAAACAATTTTAATGCAAATTCATTCTTTGAATTAGTGGTTTTAATTTTTTTTAATTATGGAGAATATTTTATACCTTTCGTGCATTACTTTATGTCAAAAAGCTGTTCACCACAAGAGGTATACCGATATTGGAATACGGAAATGCTTCCAGGATTCACTAATTTGCTGGTGACATCGATAAAATTGAGAAATTCCGCGTGGAGCTACTAAGTTGTGTTCAACACTACGGGATCTTCCCTATGAGAAGAGATTGGAAGCAATGAGGTTGCCCTCAATGTAGTATCGACGCGATCGACGCGATCGACGCGATCAACGCGACATGATCCTGGCAAGAAAAGACAAGGTCAACGAACAAACATTACGACATCTCAGCACAACCAACAGAACAAGGGGAGACAGCCTCAGGCTCTCCAAGAAGTACAGAATATTGAACGCTAGGAAGTTTTAATTTGACCCACGGGTGGTCGGTAGCTGGAATGAAATGCCGGAATGGGTTGTTAATTCCAAATATATCAATGATTTTAAGGAACAACTGGACAGACATTGGTCATATGACAATATTCCGTCTGACCTACGCAGTAACAAGAAGATCAACCATGGAGTGGGTGTTACAGACTTAGCCTTTTCTCCAAAGAGTATGTTATGTTATGTTAAAATGTATTTTGTGGTATTTGATCAGTACAGAATATTTCAAGTATCATAACGTTGTGACGTTGGCAATGAGCGGTTAATTGAACCCAGGAAAATCGTTAGAGTAACCTCGACACAGCGTAGCATATCGACCGACAAAAATACAACGTTGTTGGTGTTAATGGGGTTAGTCGGGGCGTATAGGTTGTGATTTCCTTTGAAGTTTTATGAATTTGAGTGCAGAAATATCGCAGGTATATTTTCCAGGTAAATTCTGGCTTGTCTCTCAGGGAGTTAAAATACCCCTAAAATAACACTTCCCTTCATTAAATTTTGTTCAAAATCCACTAAACGTTTGGATTAATCGGTACTTACACGAATCAATATAGATTATCCAAAGAAAACTCCAAGTCTCCCTCCTCCCAGAATAAAAAGGTCCCCTCCTACACAATTTAGCGAAAAATATTTTTTTTGCAAGTATCGAAAAATACTTTTCTTAGTTTTACAGAAAATTCATCAAAAGTTACAATTAATAAATATTTATATTAATCAGGTATTGACGAACTAAGGAAAACCTTTATTTAACGCCATCCTACCCCCAACGTAACTGAAAATTACTCCCAAATTGTAAATAAGAAAATCCATTCATTTTTCCTCCAATTCAACTCATATTGTGATCAATGTTTATAGTATTTCAGTAGTGATGATCGTCGAATGACCATGAATTCTCAACTTGTTTTGATTATTTATTTATTGGTTGATTTGCCTCCAATTTTAGCTATCTCATATTTTAATCGATATTCCCGTTTCAACAAAAAAGAAAAACTTAAGTCACTGTTTGTTTGTTTGTTTGTTTGTTTGTTTGTTTGTTTTTGTTTGTGTTTGTTTGTTTGTTTGTTTGGTTGTTTGGTTGTTTGGTTGTTTGTTTGTTTGTTTGTTTGTGTGTTTGTTTGTGTGTGTGTGTGTGTGTGTGTGTGTGTGTGTGTGTGTGTGTGTGTGTGTGTGTGTGTTTGGTTGGTTGGTTGGTTGGTTGGTTGGTTGTTATATAAATTGATATGTTAACAATTAGAACATTCAAATAAGTTTCAATAATCGGTAATTTTTTCACAATTGAAATATTCTTTCGATTGCATCTGGGGTCACTAGCTGTAATTATCGGTCCATTCCATAAAATAACTGAAATATCATAGAATGTAAAGAAACAAAATTATTTTTTTAAATAAATGTTCTTGGTTTCATAAAACAAAAATAGAATTAAACAAAGCATATCTCAGTAAAGAATGTATTTTAAAAATTGTTTAAACATTTAAAGAATTATTTTTATTTGTATTTTTAAGATTTAAAATAAAATAATTAAAGAAAAACGAAATTATCTCGTATTCCTTAACGCGATTTGCCGTTTTAAAGTCGCAGGATCTTTTTTTTTCTATGCTTACCCACACTTCGTGTATCTGGTTGTCCTTTTTATTGACATGTATTCCTATTTTCAGTTACTTTAATTATTTCCAGCGAAATTGGTCTTACCATTACCACCTCAGAACTTATTTTTATTTGCGCCATGTTTTCGTAAAATATTAATATCTTAAAAAGGTGTTTAACTGTAACATGTTATTAATAGTTCTGCTACTTCAAGCGTGTGACAAAGCTGAGTAAGACTAACCGGACATGTCCGCTGTCTACATCTTCATTATGCAATTTTTAATATTCAACTTCTTTTTTCTTTCTTTTTTTTCTATGTACGCAAAATTTAAAACGGAAACGGACAAAGGAAGAAAAGAGAAAAGGGTCCAACTTTTTTCATTTTCCTTTTCTTTCTTATTTTGTTTTGAATCGAATGTTTTGTGAAACCATAAATAAATTTTTACAAATCCAATTTAATTTTTTTGAATTGTAAACAAGACTAAATTTTTTTATATAAGCTCGCCGCCCCGGCAACGTTGGGTACATACAGCTAGTAGTATTGTTTAAATAATGTGTAAGTAACGTGTGTAAGAAAAGTAAGTGGTAACATAATCTTATTATTATATACATATCTATCTTCGTCTTCTATATAAAGTATAGTAAGAATTTCCCCTATTTATTTGAACAGTATAGCTCTGCAAATAACGGCTCCATATAAAATTCTGCTTCGTATGAGTTTTGGTCCGATTTTTGGTAAATGCCCCCCCTCCTCAAAAAATGTGTTTCGTTCGAATTCACTGAAGTTTATATTTCATCCGTTCAGCCGTTTTCTCTTAACTTAATACTTTCAGCTCGAGAGTAGGAGTGACTAACCCTTTAGAGTAACAAGTCCTCAATTTAAGTCCACAACACCGTAGTAGAAATAAATCTATTAGGGTTACTTTTTCATATTACATAGTCATTATGCTCACTTCATATTAATCACTACTCCAATCAGCAATTACACAGCTATTACAAAAGATTTTCCAAACTTTCGTTTTCAGATTACAAATAATACACAAACTTCTTCCCAATGACGTTCTTAGAATATATATAGCAAAACGTCCCCTACATGTCTTTGTTTTAGAATCAAACTTAATTTTAAAAAATATTGCACACCATTTTTCACTTTCGTTTGTCACGCATACGGACTTATGTTTTTGTATACTTAATAAAAGAGGGAGTATGCATATTAATAGTAGTAGCAGTTAGATAATGCTCTTTCAAACACATACATATTATTGACGCTCATGCGCGCACCGATTATTTTTAAATGTATTACTTAATATAACTCAAAATTAAAATTTTTATCCAATTTATTTTTAAAGTTTTTTGAGTGCGAGTTTGGGTGGGCGCACTCCCTAAATTGTAAAGTTTACAAAAAAGAAATGTGCTCATGTTACTCACCGGGTTGCCGAGAATATATATTCCAAAATTCATAATAATTAGTTCATAAAAAAATTTAAATGCTTTTTTTAACTTTATATATGTATACCCTCTAAATATTAACATTACAAAAGTAATTTGCCCATGTTACTCACGGTATTTTTTTAGAATATATATTCAAATATTTAGGAGATTGCTCTGTACATAGATAGATATAAATAAATACACATACCTACCTTAATAAATATAAAGATATACAAATGCGTACAAACTCACATAATACAAAATAGCAATATACAGATCAAATCCTCAGATAGACCCAAAAAGTATCGTTGTAAATTCATTTTTTTACCATTATTTAAAAAATATTTGACACTAAGCTTTTTAACTGTATAATATAATATTTTGAAAAAATAAATATTTCATGCCAACAAATCTTCAGTGCGAATTGACCAAGAAGGGAGAGAGAAGATTCCGTGGAGAATGTAGTCGTAGCAGAATTTTGAGGACACGAGTATGAAGAAAAATTGTTTTCAGACGGGAAACGTTGCCTCTTTTAAGTTGGTGAGAGGTGATTGTAGAGAAGTGGATACCGGAAAATCGTCGTCCTGTGTTTGTTTCCTGTCAGATCGATCGCACCTCTTTCACTGTGGATGTTTGCAACCTTCACTTGGCCCACTCCTGTGAGTACTAAATTCTATTATAAAAAATTGGAAAACTGATGGCAATAAAAACAAAATCAAGCAAGTCAATAAACGTGACTCGCTGATTCAGATTATTAGACTGGCCCTGTATCCAGGAGAGATGGAGAAACATACAATGTTATAGATTACTCAGATCCACCATAGTTTTCGGTGGCCATCCGTAACTATAAGAGTCTGGTGATAATTAGTAAATGTTTGATGATCACTCACAAAATATGTTTGCTTGGGATGCGATATAGTTTAAGTATATAAACGTGGATTGAGAATAACGTGTAAGATCCAACTGATAATCCATAAGATTGGTGTGTTAATCACAGCATTTTGATGACGTCTTTGTGATGTACGCACTAATTGCAATGAATGCTGCACTTGTTGACAGAGCTGAACCGGAAAAGACGATTGACAGTTGCGGAAGTGAAAAAGACTCCAAACTAAACAGACAAACCAAACCAAGGAAAATGGAATTTGCGTGGGTGGAGGTCAGTGTGCGAAAGAACGGAGAAGAAAAGAAACGAACAAAGTGGTAAAAAGAAATAAGAAAGAAAAAGGAAAGAAATAAGCAAGTGAAAGAAAGATTTTGCATGGAAAGAACAAAGCAAGAAACAAACAAACAAAAAAAGGAAATATAGAAACATGTAAAAAGAAAGATCGAAAGAAGATAGGTAAAGGAAAATAAACAAATCAAACAGAGTAAACAAAAATTACTGAATGAAATTGAAACACCACAGAAATAAGCAAATATTCAAATAAGTCATATTTTCCCTATTATAATTACCGGTATAGCTCCGAAACAAAAGCTGCATGTAGAACTTTGATACGTGTTTTAAAAAATTATAGGTTAGTTTCGTTCACATTTAGCGATTTTTATATTTTATCCAGTTAGCCGTTTTCTTCTTGATTACTACTTTCATCGTGGGAGTAAGAGTGACTAACACCATCCCCTCAGTAATAAGTCCTCTCCCTTCGACCCAGACACCGGTATAAATCATATGACGACCGTTTTTTCGTTTTACACCGTGCGCTAAATAATTATATTGATTACTACACCGACGAGCGATTGAGCAGCTAATAAAACAAAAAATAACACAATATACAACATAACATAAACATTTCTTCACGGGGACATTCATGCAATATACATAGTAAAACGAACTTTACACTTTGTTATTTTAAACTAGATATTGCTAAAGAATATGAGTTACTTTTCAGTTCGTGATACGTTCAATTCTGGAGAAACACGGGAAAGCATAGTTATTTCAACTTGGCCTGCTCCATAGAAACAAGGTCAAGTGCAGCTGACTAAAGAGAAAGTGTCATACCGAATACGTTTATCGTCATAGAAACGGTCGGCCATAGTTTGGTCCGTATGTACGTTGTAAGATAACACGATATTTATGAATATTATTTACATTAATACAAACATTTACATTTTCATTAGTATTTGCAGTGTTTATATTTCCCTTTCTCCCTCTGTGTACCTTGAACTAAGCGAAACTTCCATGAGCAAAGTTTCTTTCCTCGAACTTCCCGTCTTTCCGGCTGACTAGTACATTACCGTTTACAAATCCAATGTAAACATATTTTTGTTGAGCCGTCCTCTTAAATAATAAATTTCTCTACCAGTTATAACCATCGTTACAAAGCCATACGGTGTCTACCCGTCTACCTGTCCTACCCAATAACCCTTAAACTCGAGTGACCTTTTTGTCTTGATAAAAGGTGATTCATTTGTAAAAGAATAAATAAATAATTATTCACATCTAATTTATGAGGATGTTCTTAATTAGTTATGAAATAATATAAACGCTTAAATGTTCATTAGTATTTCTAAATTTAATAATTATTTAAATCTAATTTATATATTATATTTTCATCAAATCCAGGGGTAGTTTTTGCACAAAATGTTCGCTTACTCTTCTAATTACACGCTGATCGTTTTACAAATATTACTTTTAAAATTACTATAAAATAGTACATTCCATTAGACACAATTATTTAAAATTGCCCACAACCCATAATTTTCAAGAAGGAACCATATACTATAAAACACATACTATCAAACTGCGAGGACCTGAAACGAATCCGACAAAAATATTACAAAGAAAACAAACTAAACAACATTTTTCTCCCAACAAACCTAAATAAAATCTTTGAATACCTAAAAGAAGCCAATATCTACAACAAAATTTAACCACTTTCTCCCTACTCATACCCCGCATCCTCATTCTCAAACATAAACACATATACAAACTTTAAAATGAAAACAAACTAAACACTCTTATACTATAAAATAACTCTCAACATATCCTTGTGAACAATTCTCCGCCAATAACAACCAAGAAAGAAAAAATAAATAAATAAATAAACACATTTTCCAGCATTAAATAACCAAGTAGTTGATATGCCGTAAAACCCAATCAATCAAAATAGTTATGAAATAAGACGAACGTTTGAAGGTGTATTATTATTTATAATTTTAATCATTAAAGAAAAAAATAATTAATATTTATAGATAGTTAAAAATTCGAATAACAATACTTATATGAGGTTCAAGAGTAAGGGCAGGAGGTTTTTCGGTTCTTCAATTTTCCCGGGCGACGTCGGTGCTCAGGACCTTCTAGTAAAAAAGGAAAAGGACAGAAAAACGGAAAAATATATAAATCAGCAAAAGAGATAGACAAATAAACAAAGAAATAAGGATATAAATTTATAAAGGTTTTTGATTTTTCCTAAAACTAAACAACTGAGTCTATATTGTCTTTTTAAATACAGCTGTTTTAAATTCTTTGTCTACTTATCGATGCCATATATTTGCATCAGTTTTCTTATCGTAATCAATGACAAGTAAGTCTAACAAATGTGCATGTCTATATGAGAGGGATGGGACGATGGAGCGTGAGATGCTGTTTCAATCGACAACCAATCGTTATACATATTAACAAATATACGCTCCCCCTTCTTGGACCTACGTTTTATTTATTTTTGCATATATATCAAAACATTTGTCTAAAGCTTTCTTATAAAATGCATGGTTATATGTAAGAGAATAAAACAATAAAAATTAAAAATCAATACTATCCGGGAGTTATTTATTATCACCTGTTTTTTTTTATATAATTATGCAAAGCCAAAGTACATTTATTATGTTAAGTGAAATTTCTTACTTTGCATATGATGAACATTACACGTTAAAAATACGCATCAATATTTTCAGTATTAACTCTTAACGTCCTATACCGCTTGAAAACGGTATTGACCGGAAGTGATGTTTGTATTCACACTGACAATATTATATTAAAGAGCAGTGTCTTTCCAGCCATGCTGATAAGTTTCATTAAAACATGTCTAAATTTAAAGGCATTATAAACATTTAAATTAAAACAAAAACGTTTTTAGCCATTATTGTGTCATTATCTACAAGACTTAGAACACTTTGAACAGTGTCTTATGGATGAATGCTATACTTTTTTTTAATCCTACCCAGTTTCAGGATACCATCCTACCAGACAGTAAATTACCCATTGGCTAAAAGGTAGAGAGGGAGGTGTAGTATCAGTCGACTGAGGCGCTTTCACTTTTGAGCAAAGGCTGAAGAGAGTGTGATAATTGTTTTCTATGCTGATGCACTGTGATCATAAGGTTCACCTCACTAAAAACGACATTTTGCAAATTAAAATAAATAACAAAAATACTTGACAGGTTTCGTCAACTTTATGGAATTACTGAAATCGCTGAATACCACCGGAAAGACCAGAGATAGGATTAAAGAATTGGACGATGTAGAAGTTGTGCCGCATCCAGCCTATAGTCCAGACCTCGTTCTATCTGACTACACTCTGTTCGATTTAGATGGCACTTTATGAAGGGTTACCGATTTAAGTTATCCAATAAAGTTGAAAAGACCTGTGAACAATTTTTTTCGATTTAAAGCCGAAGGATTGGTGCTTTCACAAAACCCAAAAGCTTGCAGGTCGTTTCAAGAGATCGCAGCCAACGATGCGCTTTATTCTGAAAAATAGTTGTTTTTGAATAAATTCTTGCATAAGAAATAAGTATGTTATTAGTTTTCCGTATCCTAATAAGTAGCTGACAAAAGTTTATTTTCGGTCGGAACTTTACCTAATGAGATATATATTATTACAATATCTCATTTTTAGATGCAGACGTTGCATCTCTGTAACTGGCTATGTCTGTAAGCGGGTCTCACTTGAGTTTGCGCTTAACTTTGACCTTTACCTTGAAAATTTCGACAAATAGATGATAACTGTAAGCTTCGTTAATTTTTTCAATGGGCATAAATACTACGCATCACTACATATCAGGCGTAATTTAATATTTTCATTCAACTTTCTAACTTGACGCATCTTTATTGCTGTTCTACTCTTCTTTTCTTATGTTTTAACTATTTATTTTTTTTATATTCAAACTGCATTAAAATATTAATCTCTAGCAGTTTCGAGTACAGAGATATACAATATTCCCATTATAATAAAATTAAATAGTGTACTAAGGTATAGAAGAAGTAAATAGTAGTATTAGGACGATTAATCAGAACAGGGAATCGGAAAAAAAGCGGAACTTTTAGGGTGATCGGATTCGCTATCGGAATCAAAAACGATTCTTTTAACTTTTTCTTGACAATAAAACATGAACAAACACAATGTATTTATTTATTAGAAGGTTGTTTATTTACAACATAAGACTAAGAGGCACATGACCACGGGTTAGGAATCCCATTTTCAGATTTACCATTGACTCTCCGAGTCTAATTTAATTTTTTTATTGATAAATTATGGTAAACAAAGTAAATATTCTAGAGTTCACTTACGCCTATTCGCTTAAAAACCCTTTTTAAATGATCAAATCTCTTTTCGTACCTATTTACTAAATGTTTATATGACGCCTCTCAGAACGTTCAGTTTATTATTAAAAGATTTGAAACACTCATGACGGATCTTTTTTATTTGGGGGCGTCATCTTGACCCTGTCGTTGTCTGATCACCGCGTATATATCTTCTGAAATAATTAATGTTTCGTTGTATTTCTTTAGGTGTTGGCACAAGTGAAAAATATAGATGAAAATCCGACAATGAGTTTATCAAAATCTTGGACACAATACATAAAGGGAAAACATTAAGAAATTTGTCAAATTAAAAAAGAAATGATATCTACATTTAAAATAAAATATGAGATTCTACTTTTTAGACGATTATGTGTGAACACACTAAAACAAATTTGAGAATTTAGAGTGAAGGGTTATAAGCGCATATAAATTTGACGTAAAATGATCCTCCGTTGCCAGGCCATTCTAACTTTTTAAGACAGTTATTTTTTACTACTAACCCTAAGTTTGACAGGCAACGTAATAAAACCGTACGTAATCGCTTTATTTTTCGTATTACCGCACAATCTAAGCGTTAGTAGTATGAAGGAAGCGTGTTTTCTATTACATATTTTATACTAAAGTTTGATCCAAAAAAATTAAAATAGCCAAGATGTAAAACAAACAAAAGTGGTTAGATGTCTTTAAAACGCTGTCTGGTCCGAAATGGGGGTGATCATCTTACGTTAAATTAATATGCGAAACTGTTTTTCTTTGGTGTTGTTTTTTTTTTTGTTTTTTGTTTTTTTTTACCACTACGTTTTCATGCTGTAAAATGTAAACGTCTACAAAATAGAGAATCGCATTTTTCTTTTTCGGCGAATTAGCACAGGGCGCAGAGCCCTAATAATACCTTATTTCCTTTCACAACAAATGTTATAATTGCGAATTGGCGAAAACAAAAAACAAAAGAAAACAAGTACCGATAATTTCATAAGAATGCAGTATTTACAAAGTACCGGAAAAATGTTTAAAAATGAAATAAATACATTTTTAATCAAGAAAAAAATACTAATACTCAGTTATTGATATTTATTTTTAAAAATAGATATAAAACGATTTTGTTTTAATTTTTTAAAATTTTATTTATTATTTTGTTAGTAGGTTGTGGTGGGTTTTGTCCGGTGCGCTTTTGTCCGGTTACTGCTAAATCACCCCACCCCTCCCCCTCCCCCCAAAAAAATGAGATTCAAATTGTTTTCATGAACACCCTGAGAAACAGTTAAGAATTTAGAGTGGGGATCAGTTTCACACATTAAGATTAAATGAGATCCTATTTCCAAGACATTCTAGTGTTTTAGAGCAGTTCATCAAAATGTTTATTTTGCCCTGGAAGATAAATTCTGTGCGTTTATTTTTTTTAAGCGATTACGCTTGATTTTACGACCTTGCCAGTCGGACTTTAGATTAAAGGTAAAATATTTAGTGAACATTTCTAAAAAGTTAAAATGTCCCGGAAGTGATGATCATTTTACGTCAAATTTATATACGAAACTGATCTCCTACTCTAAATTCTAAAATAATTGTTTTGTTTTTTTCTTTCCGCCAAAGTTTTTCAAGGTGTTCACATGTAATCACCTAAAAAAGTAGAATCTAATTTGGAGGGTGATTTAGCTAATGGTGTTAATCTACAAATTTGCTATTATTAGTAGTAGAAGTATTACTATTATTGTTATTTGTATCTTATTTTTCTTTTTGCAGTAAAACAAATCAATCTAATAACCAACCAGATCTTTATAATTAGGATAGAAAAATATGAAAATTCTTTAATAGAGGTAAGGCACAGAATAGTTAACAAATCTCCCTCAGTCCTCCCCATGCTAAAAATGGTTTTCTAAATAGTAACATTATTATTTAGAAACTCATTATTAACATGGTGAGGAGGCGTTGTTAATTATTCTATTCCTACACAGTCTTATTATTTTGTATATTAATCGTCGACTATTTTCAATTATTTATTTTAAAAATTAAATAGCATTTTGTCAACTAACGACGAACTAATGCAAATCGGCTTTGTTTTAAAAGAGAAATAAATCTTTAGTTGCCTCACTGTTTTCAATCAATTACAAGGAAAACACTTGAGAACAAATATTTAGAAAGATCTACTCGTGTAATATCTCGCCTCAAATGTATTTTTTACGTTTTGCAAAAATATATGCTGATATTATACGGGGCTTTTACAGTAATTTGAATTTTTTAAGCAACAAATCTCTAATTAAATATCTATAAATTTTAAAAGAATCGGAATCGGTAATTGTATCGGAATTGCGAATTTAGAACAGAATCGGTAATTATATCGGAATCGGGAAAAATGGAATCTACCCATTACTAGTAAATAGACACCCTACAAAAATAATTAATGCATGTTTCAAGTTTCTGCTTTCTTCGTCGACGGCCAGAACTCGGAGCCATACAAAGTAACAGTAAAAGTTTAAGGCATTGATATTGACATTATTTTGTTTCAGATATCAATATACTTATCATATATCACCATTTAAGTATGGCACAAGTTAAATAAGCATTGGAATTACCAGATTCAGAGGAACGATATTATAAGTTAATCTGAAGGTGGGTATAACCAGCATCAAATCGCCGCAGACTTAGGGATTCCACTTTCCACTGTTAACCGAGTGATTTTCCAATTCATCAGCGAGAGAAAATAATCAATATTATATCGTCTAGGTATCTCAGGACCCTCTGACAGCAGTCTTTATAATTAATGATAATAGGGGTGTCTATTTACTTCTTTCATTTTTGTGTATTTATCTATGTACTAACTTAGATGAATGAGAAAAGAAAAGAAAACATTGATGACTTTCAATATTTCATTCAGAAAAATAGTAATATTAAACGTCTTGAAGTTTGAAATATTCTCGTCTTGAAAATATTACAAGTCATGTGCAAGAAAGAGAAAATGGAAAAGAATGAAACCGTCTATTGTTTAAAAATAATAAATAATAATAATGGTGATATTTTCTTTAGCAGAATGTCTGCACTTGAATATGTTTGCTTGCACAAACTTGTCCAACCTGAAAAGCCAAAAGACATACGTAGTCAACAAGCCGTTTACTGTACACATGAAACGAGGCATGATTCCTTTCTTATAGTTGAATTCCCGGAAATCTTGCTATATTACATCAAGTGGACAATGATTTAATACTAAGTTCTTTTTGTGCGTTGACAAACACCTGGTTTTCACCATTGAAGACTAATCATACATTAATCCTGCACTCTTGCTTCCCGAGTCATTATCATTGTGATTATGACTTTGACACCAAAACATATCGTGTTTATTCACCTGGAAGATGTCACTTTTTCAATACAAACTGAACTTATTAACCATTTGACCGATGGATAACTTAATATGTTTAACTTTTGTAAGCACGAATTATCGTGATTTCACCGTCATACAATATATAAATAGTTATATCTACTAGAAGAATACCCGGCACAAGACGGATAAAATTAATACCCCGAACATGAAAAGTTTTGCACCACTTTTATGTCCTCTTATGAAGATTAAAGTCAACATATAATGAAACGCAACCTCATGTCTAGAATCCTTATTCTAATTTTAAACAAAATTCATTACATGAATTTGATTCTCGAAATTAAAGTTTAGACAACTTTAATGCTTAAGCTTAAGGGGTCTTAAGAAGAAATTTGAAATTCAGGGAATCTTGTTTAATTGGTGTCTAATAACTATGGATCAAATTCAATATAAATCTAAATATTTGAATTTTCAAATAAGAGGTTGTGTCCATATATGTGGCCCCCTAAAAACCCTTTAAAATACTCCAAATTAACTGAAGTTTGGTGGGGAATATTTATTAATGGATGTATAATACCTATTGTCAAAATTTGACAAAAATCACAGTTATCTTAATTTTTACGAAAGACTTTTACCCCAAATTAAACTAAATATCAGTCGCATTACAACCAATTATGTCTAGCGGCTGTTTTCCAAAATTCATAACAATCGGTTAACTAGTTTATGAGTTAATCCTGTACATACAAATATATAAACATAACTTTGTGAAGGAATGAAGACATGGTGCTCAATTAAATAAAAAATGATCGTATAATATGTATTTATTTAATAAATGATACATTTATTGGATTATTAGATATTCCATACCGCAGATTTCGTGGATTAGGCGCCACTAAGAAGCTGCAGGGTGCAGTAAAAATGCGTCTCATTTAATCGTTAGATTAGATCGCCACGTGACGATTGGCGTTGACGCATTTTACTGCTCTATACAGCTTCTTAGTAGCGCCTAGTCCACAGAACTCGATGCATGGAATATGCAATCATTCAATAAATGTATAATACTAAAATATAATTAGATGTACCTGTGACCCAACGGGTCACAACTACTGCCATAATTTATTCTACTTTGATTCCATTCGAAAATTCATAAACTGTGACATATCTTATAAGTCATTCTTCTTGAATAACTAAAAATAAGTTTTTTTTACTTCTTTATTTTATTATTATTATTTCTGCTCACTGGGGGTTATCACACAAGCAATCGCTAGTGATTGCTCACCGACAACAACCAGTTGTATTCCCTGTGAGTCTGAGTGACAACAAGCCTCCACAGATTTTCAGTACTCTCCACCTCTTTTCGATCACAACAGCAAATGACCTTGCGGTATCGCAACAGCCGCCTACCATTTATTTCTCGCTGGCAACAACCAGTCGTCTCCCCTTGGATTTGGATGACAATAAGCCTCCCCAAGGTCCCAGCACTCTCCGCACTTTTCCAGTGAGGGTCTGGTTAGTACTGTCCCTCCTCGGTCTTCCCTTATTATTATTATTATTATTATTATTATTATTATTATTATTATTATTATCACTATTAAATAGAGGTAAAGAGATTAATCATTTTGCCATATAATTTACATACGTAATTTGTGTAAATTAGATGGCAACGCTCTTTCATTGTGGGAGTCTTGTGGTGATAGCCCTATTGACAGAAGCGAAGTTTTCCATTGCCTTTGCGAACATACACTAGGCTGTTGACCCATTCTGTTAGCTCACTAGTTTTCCGTATGATGCTTCATCTCTCATGTGGATGGGACATTTCTGGGGTGCATGGATTACGGAATGGCTGTCTGGCTTTAGAACAAAGTGGTATTCACCCTCAAAATTGCCTATTCGGTCGAACTGGTTAGAGTACATATTCACTAGCTCCTTTGCTGAGCCTATCCATGCTGGGGTCTTCTGGATGTCATAGTGCAGAGTTACCAAGCCCACGTCTCTGACAGAAGGTAACCCTATGATCATAGGTCCCTCTGAGGTCACACCTAAGAATTTTAGGTTTTCCCAGGCTTCCTTGTAGGTATACTGCATGTTGAGTAATGCTTGAGCCGTTGTACGCAGTGAGTATAGTTTGTTCATTGTGAGTTGCACCGGGGACTGGCTGCCCCTCTGAGTTTACTCGCTCCGGGAACATCTTACGGAACGCGCGTATGGGGGGGGGGGGTATTGCCTTCGGCACCTGTGTCAAACTTGGCTATTAGTTTGCGAAGATTTATGCGAATGTCTGCGAAGGCTTCAGTCCAAGTGTCACTCAGTTGCTGAATCGCATTGAACAGTTCGTAGAGTTCATCGTTGTCTCTCTGGCGGGTATTTACAGAATAGACACGGTTGCCACGCTTCTTTTCTTGGTAATTGCCCTGGTGCTTACCCTGGACCACCGGATGTTCTGTTTTAACTCGGAAATCCCCATATGTTGTGTGCATTTGTCTGACTGGGAGGTGATGGAGATGGCAGTTCGAATGTGTCCATTAACAGATGGAACGGAATAGTTGTTCTGTTGTCGACTAAGTTGGCTCCAGTGTATCTGGGACGTAACTGGTTTTTGTGCCGTGCCCAGAACTGACTCCCGACTTGAACATCATATAGGAATTGCCCATTTATTTTGCGGATGATGCCCTGTACCCAGTTTGGTTTGCCAGGTCTGTAATTCTGAGCAAACACTGATGTGCCAACTGGAAATGTTTTTGTTTTGTTAGGGCTTTTCACTGGAGCCGTAAAGCGTCCAGTGTGGTATGGAGTTTTCGTCCCATGAGTGCCTCTGCTGGTGATATACCATTCTTCACAGCTCCATTTGGTGTTATTCGATATGAAAGGAGAAAAGCATGTAGTATCTCCTCTGTTATTCCCTCCCCCTTGCTTTGAGTAGTGCCTGTTGTAATGTGTCTACAAATCTTTCGGCGTGATTGAAAATGATAGGGTGGCGACCGCACGTGTGTTATGCAACACGATTTGCAGAATTGTTGGAATGACTCAAACGTAAATTGTGATCTGTTGTCTGAGACTAAAGTCTCAGGCAAGCCGTGTTGACTCAATAGCCGCCTGAGTACTATTACCGTAGACTGAGTGTCAGTCTGTTGCATTAAAAAAACTTCTGAACATTTGGAATGAGCATCCACAACCAACAGAAAACTAACACCATTGATAGGGCCAGCAAAGTCTACGTGTATTCTGGACCATAGTCGCTCTGGGTATGTCCAGCGAGAATCAACAATCCAAGGTGAATTCTTCTGCGCTTTCATACACTGGATACAACGTTTGACAGTACGCTCAATGTCTGTGTCAATGTTAGGCCAATAGACCACACTGTGGGCTAGTGATTTCATTCGATTAATGCCTGGATGTCCCGAATGTAGTTGTTTAAGGACTGCTTGTCTGAGCTTAGTGGGAACAGAAACACGATCTCAAATATCAAACAACCATCCATGATAGAAAGAGCTACTGCGGCGTTTGAACTGTGAGGTTAGGAGGCCATGAATGTGAGAGAAAATCTGCACACTTTTTGTATCATTGGATCTTGTGTTTCTCGCTTTATACCAATCCTTGTCACTGGAGTTGTACAGATACAATCTGTGAGCGTGCGTTGAAAATCGTCCTCGATGCTGATCGCAGCGATGACAGTGTTGCCGTCTGGAACTGATTGTGCACTGATGAGTCGTGACAAGGCATCAGCTTGACCGAATTCTGTTGTCCGGCAGTATTCCATCATTGACAATGCAGCATATGGCACTGGGCGTTTGGGTAGGAAAAAAGACTTAGAAATATGTTTACGGGACAGTGTGGCCTCTGCCTGAGTGCCTCGTCCCACGTTGTTTGTAAAAACTAGAGAAAATTGTTTCATGATGTTTTTGGTCTGGTCGATAATGCTGCTCTGAGGTGACGATCTGGATACCACCTCACATATCCGGTTGAGTGGAATGCCGAGAAGACCTAGTAACTCAATAAAGTCAAGTGCCAGCAAATTATGTCATTCGTTAGCTATGTATACGGTACCCGACATCGTTTTGTTCTTCATTTTAATGGTAGCGAGTAATTGACTCGTGATGTGAACACAGTCCCTGGAAGCACTCGGTGCTAACAGTCTTGTTGGTTTCAATGAAGGCTGGCCTATGGTTTCCCATAGTTTTTGTGCTATAAGTGTAATATCGGAGGCAGTATCCACTAGCAGCTGAATAAGATGGGCATTAAATTATACTGCAACATATTTTCGGTTTGATTTTTGGTTTGGAAGAAAAGTTACTACCAGACTGTTTGTTTTGTTATGTTCTCGGTGCCTGTTATGTGAGGTTTGTCTATTATGGGTTTGTTTTTGTCCTTAGGAGAGGCAAAATCCCTCTTTATATCCCAGTCGATTGCAGCTGCGATAGCGGTGTGTCTTTAATGTCCAGTTTCGTACAAAATGCCAGCTGCCACAGTTCCAGCAAGTGGTTGAGGGCTTGACAGATGTTGAGGTGGGCCGACGTTGTTTTTGGACTGTGTTAACCGTGAATGCCGTTGTTTGTTGCACCATAGTTGAATCATGCTTTGGATTCGGAAGACGCTGGCATTCCACAGCGACTTGTTGCAATGTTATTTCTGTATTTTGCTCATTTTTGACAGAATCCATGTGCGAATGTCTGCCTCCCCCGCCGATCTCAAACCACACACAAAAATTAAACATTTGAATTGAGCGTCTGTGATGGAAGATATTTTAAACCGTTCACATTCTCTGTTCACAATGCCTGCATAAGTTGAGAAATCGGTCGAATCAGACTTCGTTATGCTGAGACAATTGAAATGCATATCAAATAACGAAATCTGCTCACCGAAAATCTGCCTCGCGTTCTGAGTCATAATTAGTTAAAAATAAATCAGACGTGAGAATGATATTTATTTTCTCAAATGCCTCCTGGTATTCTGCCATTTAAATCTAATCTTTATCTTTCTTCAGTAATTCGTTTAAAAGCTGTGCATACTTGGGATAAATACTGTATAGTAATACGCTAATTTAGCAGTTCAACACCCAAGAGGCTAGACAAGACTAGCATTTTTGTCCCATCTTTTATCTATTACGTCACTACTTGTTCTGCTATTATACTTTCTTGGACACGTTTGCTAAATTTCCAACTTTAATTTCTAAGTGGAAATTTCCTCTTTATGTATCTACTTTCGAAGTAAAAATGTCTTTTCTACATCAACAAACACGTCCTACATATTGTCTTACTACTGTTTCGGACCAAGAATATTTAGTTTAAAAATCAGAAAGAAAAAAATTTCGACCCAACCTAAATTTTTTACCCCCCCCCCCCCAATGAATAGAAAAATTTTTAGTCATAAAAAAAATTTACCCTTCCCCATACATAGAAATATTTTAGTTAAGAAAATAAATTTTATTTTGACCCCCCAAATTTTTTTTACCCTCCCCCATACATATAAATATTTTTAATTAAAAAGAAAAAAAAATTTTGACCCCCCCTAATTTTTTTTTACGCTCCCCCATACATAGTAATATTTTTTAGTTAAAAAAGAAAACAAAATTTATCCCCCAAAAAAAACAATTTTTACCCTCCCCCATACATAAGAATATTTTTAATTAAAAAAAAATAAAAATAAAAATTTGACCCCCCACCTAAAAAAATATTTTTACTATCCCCCATACATAGTTTTTTTTTTAAAATTAAGAGGCGATTCAGCCATATCAAAGAACTCATGTTTAAATATGCTATTGAAGGCGCCTACGCCATATCAAAGAACCAGTTTTGTTATTCTTCCAAAATGGTTACCCATTAGTAATGGCCGAGATATTTGTTGTTTAACTTCAATTTACTACAAAACACCTTGTCTTAACAACGTAATGAAATTAAAGTATGATAATGTGAAAAAATCCTCTCACAATGACGTCACTTCCGGAAGGACCGGAATGGTGAGTCAGCAATTTATTTTTCCAAAATGGTCACTCATTTATTAATGGCTTGGATATGCCTTGCTAAACTTCAATTTACAGCAAAACACCTTATCTTAACAACGTAATGAAAATGAAGAATGATAATGTGAAAAAATCCTCTCACAATGACGTCACTTCTGGAAGGACCGGAAGGATGAGTCAGCAATTTATTTTTCCAAAATGGTCACCCATTTATTAATGGCTGAGATATGCCTTGCTAAACTTCAATTTACAGCATAACACCTTGTCTTAACATCGTAATGAAAATGAAGAATGATAATGTGAAAAAATCCTCTCACAATTACGTCATTTCCGGAAGGAGTGGAAGGATGAGTCAGCAATTTATTTTTCCAAAATGGTCACCCATTTACTAATGGCTGGGACATGCCTTGCTTAACTTTAATTTACAGCAAAACACCTTGTCTTAACAACGTAATGAAAATAAAGAATGATAATGTTTTTAAAAATCCTCTCAAAAAGACGTCAATTTCGAAAGGATGACTTTGCAATTTTAACAGTAGTTGTCATTCAAAGTATGGTTTAAAAACACGTTGGTTTCTGGGGGAAATGTCTTTAATTGTATGAATATTTTTATTAATATCAGCTTATCGGAAAATAGTGTAAATAGATATGTAAATTTTATAATAGCAGTTATAAGTGTATATTTGTAAATATAAATTAAATTGAAGTTTAAAAGGAATAAATTATGTAAATGACAAAACCTTCTAGTGTCTGAGCGACTTTTTGTTCGTAACTTCTTGGCCTTTTGGCCAAGATCAAAGTGTAGTATCTGTTCCGATGGATACTGCACCCCATAAACTGGTATTGTCTTGGCCTTCGGGTCTTAATTTACGCCGGTCTATGGGTTTTTCCTGTGCAGTTCTAGGAGGTCCACCCTCCCAAGCTTTGCCCCCCCCCTCTTTGGGAAGGAGTAAGTTTATAGCTTACTGCCTTAGGCGCCCCTACCGGGAAATGCCGACGGGGCTGCCCAGGCATTTTTTGTAGGCCAGAGTGCTCACCTTCTCGGGCGCTGGCTTTTCAAGTCCCACTTTCTAGACCCGACCTTGGGTCACATCTTACCTTGTGGGAGTAAGATAAAAACTGGCCTTGTGCCTAACCTGGGGAGGTAAATAAATAGTTTAAGTAAGATTCTTGACACGTTTTCCGTTCTAATATCAGTCTCGTCTTGAAATTTCGTTCTACATTGTTTATATATTCTCTAATGTTATTTAATGTTATCTAATGTAAATTAATTGATTAATAGTTTCCTAATTCTAAAGGTATACAAATATTATGAACGCTGACTTGAAAAAATTAATTAATTAAATAGTAATTACTCGAGCACCCCCTCTCTCTTACGTTTACAAAAATTCTTCAGGACGGACAGATAGACAGACAGACAGACAGACAGACAGACAGACAGACAGAGGCAGTGCTCGTTATATTATCTCCACTTATAATATATATACGAAGAGTTCGAATGCAAAAAGCGAGAAACGCCATTTTCAAAACTGTGACCTATCACTACAAAAAACGCTGCATTTCAACAATCTACCACGCCCGGGAATCATGCTTTATATAATGTGATATATACATAATTTTTCTTCCTTTTAAATTTAAATAAGTGTTTAGCCGAAGTGTAGAATTGATATATTCTATCTTTTTATTGTTTACTGCCTTAATTTAAGTAATTGGATGCATCGCATTTTGCATTCGAACTCTTCATATATATATAATATATATTATATATATTATATGTTTATATATATATTATATGTATTAAGTCAAACTGCATATGTAATGAATCATTTATATAAAACGTCACGTTCCTCTGTCTAATAGTATAGCATACATGTAATTAGCGGAAACAGAACGACACATATCTTCTATATTAAGCTACATACAGCAGGTAATACAAGCTAAGGGGATTTTTATATAAGAGGTGACGTTGTGAAACAATGACGTCTATCAACACTGCGTTCCTCTATGGTGAAAACACTTGAAGCACTCGAAAAGTGGTCAATAAACTCGTTGGCAGCAGACGTCTCATTGCCATCGTCTGGATAAATCACGAACGGATGAAGATGATAATAACGAAACGCAAGTCGTTCCAGAAATTGCACTTGATCTGTGCTGCCATATTTCCGACGTTAACGGAAAAGGATATAAACGACTGATAAACTAAAAATTTAGTGAATATAAGAGTTGGGATGATTATTGTATTTACTTTATTTTATTTTTAATTGTTTTTTATTGAGAGAATAGTTTCTTAAAGACAGAGTATATTTAGCGTCGTTATGCCCTGTCAGCTGCGATGGTGAATAAAGTATTACCTTGCACCACAACCAGTGAGACACGCTGCAATCCCGATAATCATCCGGGGATCGCCATTAAACAAGGGCCACAAACTGCACACGTTTCCATTGTCACTGGAGTAAAAACAATATGTCTGCAAGAGAAGATTTATTTAATGTTTTTTTTTTTTTTTACTTTTGTTCGCACTAAACAAGACATATTGTCGCTGAAACGTAATGGACTACTGTGATAGAGTCTATATCTATAAGAGCAACCTCGGTAGGAAGTTGGGCAGTAAGATGTTTGTGTATATT
The DNA here is from genome assembly GCA_963556195.1 of Sepiola atlantica. Taxonomy (NCBI): domain Eukaryota; kingdom Metazoa; phylum Mollusca; class Cephalopoda; order Sepiida; family Sepiolidae; genus Sepiola; species Sepiola atlantica. The sequence continues at coordinate 185,573,491 of OY744517.1, read as the reverse complement.
AAATTTGAATTGCTGTATGTTGATACAATGTAGGAAACAAGTGAGAATTCCAAAGACAAGCGTTCCCAGGAAAAAAGCTATCATAGAATATATTCTGGTATCTATGGACCCTTTCAATGAAGGGTGGGATTTTGCTGCTAGTCTGTGTGCCGAGCGTATTTACGTTGAGGGGTACACGTGCAGTAAGTTGATCGGAGTATATTCCGTTGAAGTACTTGTAAAAAAGACACAGGGGTGCAACACTGCGGCGATACGACAGGGGCTGGAGCTTGGCAGACAGTGCAGGGCCTATTAGGTAAGAAATTCTTTGTTGCACCGTCTAAGAGGGAGAGGCTAGTGGTTGGTGCACCATTCCAGATGTAGCAGCAATACTCTATACACGGGCGAATGGTGGCTTTATAGAGATATGATATCTGTTAGCAAATGTAATTCAGAATTGATAGAACGTTCCACGTAGTTCTTAACACGAGAATTTCACGGACAATTGAACATGATTTGCAAGTTCAGAATATATTCCTTAAAACAACGTAAACATTTCAGAACGAAGAACGAATAATGAGCCAGTTTGGTACAACGGTCAAAAACATCTCAGTGTTTTGCATATTGTTTTCTCACGTGTTTTGGTGAATTTATTCTGAAATGCCACGTGCGAACCAGATCTGGGTCACCATCTGATTGCCTTCCTCCTGATTAGCTGGAATATGCATTGGGGATTGATGACTACGAACGCCGTAGAATATTTACAATATTAATTTACTAGCCGAGCCTCGTGGAAATTCCACTCTACCTTCTACATAAATCTGTATGTTTTCTTACAACTAATAATAATGTTTTTTATAATAATAAATGTCTTCCAGGATCAATACTATTAAGAAGGAATTATTCTTTCTTCTTCCGTAAAAATAATTGTCATTGTAAATAAAAAGAATGTGTTTCTTCCTTATTTATTCATTCATTCAAAATTGTAGCAATTTAATTCTTTTTAAACAATAAATATTCTCTATCGTATTACCATAAACATAATTGTCAACTAAATATTCTTCAAATCAATAAAACGAATATCATTTTTTGATGTGTATTTATTTAAAATTGTACTGTTTTAGTCGACGGGACTGCATAATTTGATTTTGGAACAATTCATTTTAAAATATCAAAAGTCGGAATGTTTTATCTTAGCAAGATCATATTAATCACGAATCAAAATCTTTTGTTGATTGGAAGAGTTTATTTTTAATGTGTCTGAAAGGAGATAACGTACGTATGAACATTAAATTCGTTTTATTTTATAGATTCATTTCAGAAAACATCACCGGTCGGGTTGATTGCGTTATCATTTCTATGACATTATATTATACATGCCCTTTCAAGACTAACCAGGGAGGAGGGAGTCTTCTCTCGGCCACCTCTCCATTTGCACTCTCATTCTTGTAAAAGTTTAAACATAACATTTATTTACTCATTTCTGATAAAGTCGTTTGATAATAAAGACGAAATATTGACATCACACTATATGAGTTAATTTGATTTTATGGTGTTTTTATAATCGTTTTATCTTCTACATTTTGTTCACAATTTATTCAAACTGCAAGCAGCTATATAAATTATAAATAGGCATAGTATTAAATAGTTATTGTTTCATGGATAACATGTACTATATAATAAATAAACAATGAAAAAAACTAATTTATAATAATAACAGTAGTGTTGATAAGTTTAATTTTGATAATAATACCAATTTATGTAATTGTAGAATAAAAAATAATTGCCCATTAATTAATAAATACTAAACAGCCAATGTCATATAGAAATCAATAGTAAATAATAATAATAATAATAATAATAATAATAATAATAATAATAATAATAATAATAATAATAATAATAATAATAATAATCACAGGTTGTCGGCAGTGGGCGACCACTGACGATGACCAGTGTGATAACTCCTAGTGAGTAAATAATAATAATAATAATAATAATAATAATAATAAAGAACACGAAAAATAAATAAATATCAAGATCTAAAATGGGAATTAGACTATGGAAATGTAAAGAAGTAAAGGTGATCCCCGTTGTAATTGGAGCGCTTGGAACCATAACGAAAAGCCACCATAAATGGCTTAGACAGATTGACGAGACAATTTCTTTTCTAATTCTGCAAAAGGCGTGCCTATTAGGAACGGCGAAAGTGTTAAGGTACAGCTTGAATATCTAAGGTCAAGGGAATTGACTTGATGTTCAAAAAAACAAAACCTCAACTAAAAACATCCAAAAGTTGAGACTACTATGAATAATAATAATAATAATAATAATAATAATAATAATAATAATAATAATAATAATAATAATAATAATAATAGTTGGTTTAAAAAATTCACGACCCTACATGAAAGGCTAGCACAGAAACTGCGAGGATGTATCCTCAAAACAGACTACCAGAGTGGGTGACTAAAGGAAGGGCAACGCTTATACAAAAAGATGCGAAGAAGAGAACGATCCCAAGCCACTACATGCCAATAACCTGTTTACCAACAATGTGGAAAATTCTAACGGCACAACTGAGAGAACAAATCTAGTAATCCCTGAACAACCGTACACTGCTTCCCGAGGAACAAAAATGATACCGGGAAGGGAAAGAGGGACGCGTGATGTGCTATACATAGATCCAAAGATCAAAATATCTTGAAGGATGTAAAAAGCAGAAAAAAGAACATACAGATTGACTACAAACATGCTTACGACAGAATCTCTGAAGCATGGATAATTGAACGCTTAAAAATGTACAAGATACGCGACAGGATTATTAATCTTATTAAGAAAGCAATGAAAATATGGAGAATAGAATTGACAGCTGGAGGACAACATCTGACTGAGATAAAAATACAGAGAGATATTTTCCAAGGAGGCTGCCTATCACCACTACTGTTTATCATAGCCATGATGCTAGTAATGAAAAGGGAAATAGTGAAGACGACAGAGGGCATGGAGCTCCCCAACCAAGAGGAGATGAGGGCGCTAGGCAAACAGGATAGCTATAAATATTTGGGAGTGCTGGAAGCAGGCACCATCAAATCTACAGAAATGAAAGAGAAGATTAGAAAAGGATATTTGCGAATAACAAGAAAACTTTTAGAAACGAAATTATATAGCAGAAACCTAGTAAAAGGGATAAACACCTGGGCAGTATCACTAATAAGATACTCTAGACTATTTAAAGGCTGGACTTAAGAAGAACTCAGGCACTTTGACCAGATGATTAGAAAATTAATGACCATGCACAGCGCACTACACCCAAAAGACGATACGGACAGACTCTACATGAAAAGAAACGAACGGGGGGGGGGAGATGACTGCTAATTATAGAAGACTGTGTGGAAGACACAAAAAACGCTGGAGAAATACATAACCCAGAACACGAAAAGGCTAATCACCACAGCAAGAGACACCAATGAACAACTCGGGAAGCACCGAAACAAAAAACAGAAGAAAAGAAAAGTTGGAATAAGAACAACTAGATGGACGCTTCATAAGACTGACAACAAAATAACGAAAATAGCTGGGCATGGATAAGAAAAGGACACGTGAACAGAGAAACAGAATCTTTACTGACGGCTGCACAGAACAATGCGATTAGGGGAAACTACATTAAATTTAAAATAGATCAAACTCAGGAAAGCAGTAAATGCAGACTGTGTGGACAAAGAGAGGAAACAGTAAATCATATAATAAGTGAATGCAGCAAACAAGCCCAAAAAGAATACAAGAACAGACATGACTATGTGGGGAAAGCAGTACACTGGGAACCGTGCACACGATTGCATTTCGAACACGAAGATAAATGGTACAAATATAAACCAAAGACTACTGGAAAACGAAAAGCAAAATCCTCTGGGACATGAACGTTTTTCGCATTGTTCCAGTAAGTTGTTGACGATTTCAATTCAGCAACGCTGGATGGAATCACAGAACAAAATCGCATTACGTTAAGCATTTTAAAATGTTACCACTGGTTTCATATGTGATGTTGTTAATTTTAGGTTGTTGTGTTTTCTATGTAGATAGCTTCCAGTATTTTTATTTTTTTAAATTGGTTTCGGAATGTATCATTTTAGTGTTATTAACTAGAATGTGTCTTAAATCAGAGGGAGGGCAGTTTAAATTGTCAACTTCCTAGAACAATGCGAAAAACGTTTTATGTGCGTTTCTCCGCCGTCTTTTTAAAATTCTCTTCTTTCTCCAGCTTTTTTGTTCATTTGCTTTTGACACTCAATGATGATTCGACGAAGAATCGAAAACGTTCGTGAAACCTGTGAAACCTATGGAACATTTATTATATTTTTAGATTTTAATACAAAAAAGACCACCAGAAAAATTAAAAAAATTAAAAAGGTATAATTAAACAGACGAATTCTGTTATTTTAACAATGTTTGCATATATATATATATATATATATATATATATATATATATATATATATATATATATATATATGCGTGTGTGTGTGTGTGTGTGTGTGTGTGTGTGTGTGTGTGGTGTATAGGGTTGTTTCTCTTGGGTTTTAAATTAAATGCCTTTTATTTAGAAGTAATTTTGAATAATACGGAATCTTTTTCATATTATTCAATCCTTTTCTCTTTTTAATTTCTTTTAATTTTTTATTTTACTTCTACTTTACTATTCTCGTGCAATTTGTCTTCATTTTTTACGATCTAATTTAGAATTGCAAACTTTTGGATACTTATATGTATTTTACTAGCTCTGTTAGTGTGAAATATGGCGCTTATGAAAGTAAACAGAACCTTATGTTCCTAATTGAACCTACAATAAATGTTTTAATAATGTGAGTTTTATTATTTTTGATTTTTTTATTTTCTGGTGTTTTTGGACACGATTTAGGCCTTTCCTTCCGATGAGTCTCACTCATAGACAATTCAAGACAAATAGCTCTGTATTTTGGTTGTCTACGTTATGACGAAACGGTCCATCTAGAACTGGATATTTTTAAAAATGAATAAAGACGTGGTTACTGGAACCTAACATTCTATTATATATACAGATATGAATAAATGCGAAAGTTTTTTCCCCTATCATAACTATATTAATATCAGAACGGCTTATGCTTACTTAATATATATATATATATATATATATATATATATATATATATATATATATATATATATATATATATATATTATAAATAAAGTAGACTGGTTTTTCTTCCTGTAACTTTGACTACACTAGACAAACAAACAAATGCTTCATACGCTATGAAACTCACCAATACATTCACCTACTTCACTCGAGCGTGTTTCAAGAAACTTTCACTTAATATCATCTTTAAACAGTTAATACTATTATTAGACCCCTAGGTCTGACTCTCTCAAATACGTAATCTAAACAGAGGGTAGCATACTTATTTCCCTCGTAATATTTTACTACTGCCACACACCTCATATACACCGCCTAAAATATTAAATAAGGAACTAATATTTAAACACCGGTTACAGACTTCACAAACAAAAGAATACATAAGAATAACCGATTAACATTCCGTAAATATTCTGCGCGTAACGATTACCTTTTTCATACTTTTACTCCAGTATTCGCTAGAATAAAAACCGACACCCGTTAACATTTTCCACCGTAAACGCGTATTGCATATGAATTCTATTCGTATAAATATCCAGTGATTTCATTTTTCCATTAATAGACACTACATGCGTACTTGTGAAAATACTTCAATCAAATAATTAGCCAAACCACAACATTCTATAATTTCGGTAATTCACACCTTACGTACCAGAACAACGACGTTAGAACTTCTTCGTTAAACTTGACCTACTTTCATTCATTTCCTAATTTTACTTCATTTCTACTTAAATACGATATAATGATAGTTTTATTTTTTATATATTCACAACCTTATATTTATTAAAATAAAAAATGACAAAAGAATATCAGATTAAAGGATTTAATATTCTACGAGGTACGTCTTCGTTTTCATTAGACTTCATTTTCACGCTCCATACATTTTTTTTTTTTCAGTTAGAATTAAATACGATATAATAATTGTTTGTTTATGGACTTTTCACATAATTTATATTTATCATACGTGACTAAAATGTAAATTATTTTCGTTACACGTGACCCATATTGATTCATTAATAATGTTTTTAATCTTTCTAATTAAATATACTATAATAATTAGGTTTTTTTACTTTTCGTACTTGACTAAAATAGTATTTATTTATCAACACAGCAGAATTGTTTTCATTTTCTAGCTCCATACGATATGCTCATCGAAAATATAATTTACGTGACTGAAATAGTAATTATTGATCACCTGCATTTGCTCAATTAATACACATTACAAATATTATATTAAATACATTTTTTCTTAATTAACATTTCCATTGAACTTTTAACACAATATATGTATCAGATCAGAATTGATTTCATTTTCACGCTACATACTATATACTCATCTTCCTTTTCTAAAATATAACTTACGTGTGACTAAAATAGAGTTTATTTTCGTTACACGTGGCCCACTTTCATTTATTTGATAATTTTTCCAGTTCTAATTAAATACGATATCATTATTGTGTTTTGGGGACTTTTAACACAATATATATATATATATATATATATATATATATATATATATATATATATATATATATACGAAAGTGAACTTATATAATTTGAGAACATTATTATTTAGAAGCAAAATATTCGACCGCTATTTTAATATAATCAGTGTTAGAGAATTTAACAAAAACAACAGCAAAACACTGAAAAGCAATAATAAAATAAATATACATATCTTATATATAAAGTAAATTGAAGTTTCTCCTTATTTGATTGGCCAGTATATCCCCATGAACAGAAGAAGCATATAAAAATTTGTTTCGTGTGCGATTTAGTCTAATTATTTGTACGAACATCAATTATATCACCAAACAAACAAATAAAATAAAACTATAAAATAGTAATAAGTGTAATAGAATAATGATTGTAATCTATGAATACTAAATACCTTTAAATATTAAAGACTTTTTGAATACTAAAGACACTTTAAGCTTAGGCCTGGACAATATTCACTTTATAAGAATAATGTTTATCTTAACATTACTGTTAAATAAGAAAAAGTAACTAAATTAATAAATAAACAATAAGAGTAACTTCGGCACATTTAATGTAAGCAATTAATCTTAAACCTTAAACTATAAATCATAATGAAAGGAGATCACTCAACGGAGTTACCTCCCTTCGCTAAAGAAGATTTGAAATTAAAATGAAACACTGAACGTAAAATAAATAAATTAATTAAATTAAAATTTTAAAATTATAAAATATACATAATAAAAACAAAATTAGAAAATATGTTTTATTATTAATAGTGACACTAAAATGAAAGACAAACATTTGAAACAACTTTTTTTTAATTAAATTAAATTTTAATTCATCCTATTTCCGGTTGAATAATAACAAGTTTCCCTGGCACGTTTGAAATAAAGTTGAACACACGTCTGAGGAAGGGAATGTTTCCCGAAATAGTATGTTATATCGAACTGCACTGACGATAATTAAGCTATAATATAAAAAAATATATCAATAAAAGGTGGAAACTGAAAAACTCATTCCACCTGTATATGTCTTAATTTGCTTCAGTTCGTGCTTATCTGTTACGCCTCTGCATTGTATTGTCTTCTATAAATTACCTTTATATGAAAAATAATATTAAAACATTATACGCTTGGCCGTTTTCTCTTTGCTTTCTTATTTCAGTGAGAGGGTAGGAGTGACTGATACACAGTAATAAGTCCTCATACTTTGACTCCTAACAGTGTAAAAGAAATACAGTAGACACTTTTTCGTATTAAACCGTCTGTCCGTTCACTTCTTATTAATCACTACGTCTATCAGCAAATACAGGGCTAATAAAAAAGGATTTCCAAAGTTAGTTTTCAGATTAAAAATAATATATAAACATCCACAGTCTTCTTTCTTGAGGTGTTCTTAGAATATACATAACAAACCGTCTCCTATGAGTATTTGTTTTGAACTCATATTTAATAAACATTACGTATTGTTTTTTACTTTCATTTGTAACGCATGAGTGTTTCAGTTTTTGGTCTACTTTTTGCCGCATTTGGTGTCAGCAACTTTTAGAGGAATGCACTTTAATCAGCTAAATTACAACAGCTAACAGTACACTATATAGTAAGAAAAAGAAGTTAACTTTTACATATTCTCATAATAATGTTCAATTTTGGAGAGAAAAAAAGTGGAAAGATGCACATTCATTTTAGTAACTGTTACTTACTTACCATGGAAACTGGGTCATGTGCAATCGTCGCTTCAAGCGAGAAAGTAGCTTAGAGCACAGATAAGTTTCCATAGAAACATACGTCGATGCCAGGATGTCCGTTATTAGTTATAAAATGATACGAACGTTTCAATGTTCATTTTTATTAATACATTTAATTTCTATTAATTTTATATTCAAATTCATAGCCGATTTTTACACAAAATATTCGCTTACTCTTCTAATTAAAGGCTGACCTTCTTAAAAAAATTAATTAATTTACAAAATTTCATTCATTTACAAATACTTTTATTCCTATAAAATTGTATATCCCTTTCAGTGTGTGTGTGTATAGACACTATTATTTACACCCCCTCCCCTAAAAAAAGAAATTGAAAAACACAAAGAAATTCTCGTTTCTGCGTAAGTACGTTGCTTCGAGGGAGTTATTTTTTAGTTATGAAATACTACGATCATTTCGTTATTATTTATACGTTTAATAATTAAAGAACACTATGATTGATAGTTATCGATGATTTAAAAAAATCGAGTACAAATATATATAAGAGCAGGAGTTTCGGGGGTTCTTTATTTTTTTAAGACAACATCCGTGAACGGGTCCCGCTATTATTTTATAGTAAATAACATGCGTGGATGTTAAATACGACAAATGTATATGCTTTATTGAGGAAGTGAGTAAATATTTACAAACTAAATCGAGTCATGAAATATGCTGATATAAACTTAATGTTAAACAAGAGAGTTGTAGGTCTCACGTATGTTTGAGTTTGGCATTATGGTTGAACTATCGGTGGCATAAGTGTGTCAAGCAGGAATCTCCGGAAAACTCACGTATTAATGACGTAAGTGCGTCAAGCTGGAATCTCCGGAAAAATCACGTGGTCTATAAGATTAACTCTTATCTTTTATACTAAAGCTAATCAAAGTTTAATAATAAGTGCTGTCCTTGTTTTAGAAAGCATTGTTTATATGGTAATATGAATTATTAAAAAATAATAATGAGCAATTAGAACGCCATACAATGCATTTTAATTTATTAACTTTTTTTTAATTTAATTTTCGAAGATATACTTCATCATCAGAATTTCAACTAAAGATATATTAAAATACCTTTTTTTCATCATCAGGTGCCGTCCTTAACAAAAGAGACTTTCGTCCAGGATTCGTTTCAGCAACACCGAATTGATAACACCTAAAAACGAGATGATGAAAAAAAAAAAGGTATTTTTATATATCTTTATTTGAAATTCTGATGATGAAATATATCTTCGAAAATTAAATTGAACAAAAAAAGGGAATAAAACTAAAATGCATTGTATGGCGTTCTAAAAACTAATTATTATTTTTAATAATTCATATTAATCAAAGTTTGTTTCACTAAAACGTGTTCCTATATATTTAAACCACACAAACTTCTTGGTAAAATATTCCTCAGGTTGAGGATTGGGTTAAGTTTGAAAAAAAAACTTTTAATTGCATTATTAGAGTTATTCGGACTATTGTTCTCATCTTGAATGTTATTCTCAACGTTTCGATATTGCTTTGGGAGCGGGTTTTGTATGAAAAATGTAATTTTCTTTTTAGATGTGATTTTTTGACGAGGTGTTTTATTTCGCACACGCCGTTGGTCGATTAATATTATAGTATTAGTATATCCTATAAATGTATATTTTGTATCGTTATTAATTCACGTTAATACTACCATCGAGAAAAATATACTATAAATTTATATCCTGAGTAGTTATTAAATCAAGTTAATACTACCATCAAGAAAAATATCCGATAAATGTATATCCTGAGTCGTTATTAATTCACATTAATACTACCATCAAGAAAAATATCCTATAAATGTATATCCTGAGTCGTTATTAATTCACGTTAATACTACCATCAAGAAAAATATACGATAAATGTATATCCTGTATCGTTATTAATTCACGTTAATACTACCATCAAGAAAAATATCCTATAAATGTATATCCTGAGTCGTTATTAATTCACGTTAATACTACCATCAAGAAAAATATCCCATAAATGTATATCCTGAGTCGTTATTAATTCACGTTAATACTACCATCGAGAAAAATATACTATAAATTTATATCCTGAGTAGTTATTAAATCACGTTAATACTACATCATGAAAAATATCCTATAAATGTATATCCTGAGTCGTTATTAAATCACGTTAATACTACCATCAAGAAAAATATCCTATAAATGTTTATCCTGAGTCGTTATTAAATCACGTTAATACTACCATCAAGAAAAATATCCGATAAATGTTTATCCTGAGTCGTTATTAAATCACGTTAATACTACCATCAATAAAAATATTCTATAAATGTATATCCTGAGTCGTTATTAAATCACGTTAATACTACCATCAAGAAAAATATCCCATAAATGTATATCGTGAGTCGTTATTAATTCACGTTTATACTACCATCAAGAAAAATATCCGATAAATGTATATCCTGAATTGTTATTAATTTCCGTTAATATTACCATCAAGAAAAATATAAAATAAATGTATATCGAGAGTCGTTATTAATTCACGTTCATACTACCATCAAGAAAAATATCCCATAAATGTATATCCTTAGTCGTTATTAATTCACGTTAATACTACCATCAAGAAAAATATCCTATAAATGTATATCCTGAGTCGTTATTAATTCACGTTAATACTACCATCAAGAAAAATATCCGATAAATGTATATCCTGAATTGTTATTAATTTCCGTTAATACTACCATCAAGAAAAATATACAATAAATGTATATCGTGAGTCGTTATTAATTCACGTTAATACTACCATCAAGAAAAATATCCCATAAATGTATATCCTGAGTCGTTATTAATTCACGTTAATACTACATAAAGAAAAATATCCGATAAATGTATATCCTGAGTCGTTATTAATTCACGTTAATACTACCATCAAGAAAAATATCCGATAAATGTATATCCTGAGTCGTTATTAAATCACGTTTATACTACCATCAAGAAAAATATCCGATAAATGTATATCCTGAGTCGTTATTAAATCACGTTAATACTACTATCAAGAAAAATATCCTATAAATGTATATCCTGAGTCGTTATTAATTCACGTTAATACTACCATCAAGAAAAATATCCTATAAATGTATATCCTGAGTCGTTATTAATTCACGTTAATACTACCATCAAGAAAAATATCCTATAAATGTATATCCTGAGTCGTTATTAATTCACGTTAATACTACCATCAAGAAAAATATCCTATAAATGTATATCCTGAGTCGTTATTAATTCACGTTAATACTACCATCAAGAAAAATATCCTATAAATGTATATCCTGAGTCGTTATTAAATCACGTTAATACTACCATCAAGAAAAATATCCTATAAATGTATATTCTGAGTCGTTATTAAATAACGTTAATACTACCATCAAGAAAAATATCCTATAAATGTATATCCTGAGTCGTTATTAAATAACGTTAATACTACTATCAAGAAAAATATCCTATAAATGTATATCTTGAGTCGTTATTAAATCACGTTAATACTACCATCAAGAAAAATATCCTATAAATGTATATCCTGAGTCGTTATTAATTCACGTTAATACTACCATCAAGAAAAATATCCTATAAATGTATATCCTGAGTCGTTATTAAATCACGTTAATACTACCATCAAGAAAAATATCCTATAAATGTATATCCTGAGTCGTTATTAAATCACGTTAATACTACCATCAAGAAAAATATCCTATAAATGTATATCCTGAGTCGTTATTAAATCACGTTAATACTACCATCAAGAAAAATATCCTATAAATGTATATCCTGAGTCGTTATTAAATCACGTTAATACTACCATCAAGAAAAATATCCTATAAATGTATATCCTGAGTCGTTATTAAATCACGTTAATACTACCATCAAGAAAAATATCCTATAAATGTTTATCCTGAGTCGTTATTAAATCACGTTAATACTACCATCAAGAAAAATATCCGATAAATGTATATTCTGAGTCGTTATTAAATCACGTTAATACTACCATCAAGAAAAATATTCTATAAATGTATATCCTGAGTCGTTATTAAATCACGTTAATACTACCATCAAGAAAAATATCCCATAAATGTATATCGTGAGTCGTTATTAATTCACGTTTATACTACCATCAAGAAAAATATCCGATAAATGTATATCCTGAATTGTTATTAATTTCCGTTAATATTACCATCAAGAAAAATATAAAATAAATGTATGTCGAGAGTCGTTATTAATTCACGTTCATACTACCATCAAGAAAAATATCCCATAAATGTATATCCTTAGTCGTTATTAATTCACGTTAATACTACCATCAAGAAAAATATCCTATAAATGTATATCCTGAGTCGTTATTAATTCACGTTAATACTACCATCAAGAAAAATATCCGATAAATGTATATCCTGAATTGTTATTAATTCACGTTAATACTACCATCAAGAAAAATATCCTATAAATGTATATCCTGAGTCGTTATTAAATCACGTTAATACTACCATCAAGAAAAATATCCTATAAATGTATATCCTGAGTCGTTATTAATTCACGTTAATACTACATAAAGAAAAATATCCTATAAATGTATATCCTGAGTCGTTATTAAATCACGTTAATACTACTATCAAGAAAAATATGTTATAAATGTATATCCTGAGTCGTTATTAATTCACGTTAATACTACCATCAAGAAAAATGAATAAATATACAAAATAATTTCCATAAAAAATATTATTTATTAGATTTACTAAGACAGTAAAACAGCGTCATAAATTATTTGTCATACATGTTTATTATAGTACGCTCGTTCTTTTTTCTTTAATTCGTTTCCATTGATGTTTTACGAAATGCAGTTGTTATGTGATTTAGTAGTAGTATTTATAATTCTAATTAATACTACTACTAAATCGCATAACAACTGCATTTTTTTTCTTTTCTTTACATATACCCAGCGTATTTATTAGTAAGTTTTAAGTGTGATTTATTTTTTATATTTATGGAATTCTTTTAGAGTCTAGTAAAAGGGTAAATATAAAATACAAGTTGGCAAAACTCAACATACTTTCTTTTTTGTAAAATAACAAAAGTTATTGAAATTATTGTTAAATAACTAAGACTGATTCAATCATAAAATAAATAATATTAATAACCAGCTGACCCGTGTACCGGCGTTGCCCGGAAAAGTAGATAAACTCAAGAAATGCCTTGAACTATTGAATTATTTGCTGCTTCTGATTGTCCGGCGCCAACACTGACCCTACAATGCTAATGTAAATCAGAAACCAGCAAAAGTATAAAATGAAATCTAGAACTGTGTGCGCCCACCCCCGAACCCCATATAAATATTTTTGTTTTTAATTTTTACTTAATGTAAATATATATAAAAGCTTTACTCTTTATGGATGTCCGACCCAAAAGCAGATCCCCAGAAGTTTCAGTATTTTTGGTTCGCTGTTACCTATAATTAGTATTAGTATTTTCACATATACTATGGACTTTCCCATTCCCCGTTTTTGATTGGTTTTCTTTCGAGTATTTTTGTTAAGAATTACAAAGCTTTTTAACCTGTAGAAAATTTAATTTTAATTCAATGCTTAAATCGTTGGTGACCATGTATGAATTTATGGGTTATGTTTGTTTTCAGCATCACAACTTATATGTTAAGACTGTTTTCTATGCAAGTATTTGATGGGTTTAGGTTGTTAAGCAGCCGAAAACCATTGTCCCTGTAGATACCTATTTTCCGACAGGTCACTCGTTTACAGAGGTAAAAGTTATTCATACAAAGCTCTTGGATACACAATGTTAATATTACTTTTCTCACTGGGTTAGCTTGTTGGATGGCATCGTCCTAGCGAGTATTAAATACTTCTTTAAGGTGTGGGCGTTAAACCACGCCCTTAAAAAAGCAAAAACAACTTTGCGTGGAAAATTACCACGACTCTTGCTGCTGGTGTTCTCAACGGAAAAATACTGGGGCAAATATTTCGTATTTCCCGATTTCTTTACAATTACCGATTCTGTTCTAAATTCCCGATTCCGATACAATTAGCGATTCCGATTCCAATAACGAAAGCGTCCAAAAGAACACAGCCACGATATAAAAAGTAATCACGTGCGCAACCATAGATCCACCTATTGGAAGAGTTCATTAAATAGCGTCGATTTAAGATCGTTTATATAGAAATTTTCCGATATTTGGAGCTTTTCTTATCGCAAACTTTTCCTAAAAAGACCAGCACTTATTCATGAGGTTAAAATTAAATATACCAAAGTTATGTTTAAAAAAATAAACTCACAATTTGTTTACGTCAGATTTTTGCGCCGGAAAAAATCTATAAAAAACGGCTATGTTCGTTCTTTTGTATCTCGCCGATAAGTAATTATTTTTAAAAAAACAGTATAAACTTGGAGATAAATTAATTTCCTTTCGTGTGATAGGAATTTTAGCGATCTTATAAGGGCTTTTCCGACGAATCTACCGCCGGAGAATAATTCTACCTCAAAGAATTTGACCCACCCGATATTTTTTGTTCTTAACTCTGAAGATATTTTTAGCCAGATATTTTAAGACATTAATTGGATATCTGACACTAAACAAATGTATTATTGACAAACAATTTATTGATATTTTGGGTCATATTATGGAAAATATTGGGGTTTTTTTTTTATTTAAAAACCTTCATTAATTAATAATTAATTAATTAATATTTATTTTCAAACGCACGATACATCATAAAATGAAATGCCGTGAAGGATAGGATTTGTGAAAAAAACGGAAAAAAAAAACAAATTAAATATACGAATAAATCATTAAGAAACGAGAAATTTTACCGGTTTCGTTCGGATCGACGAACGTCTTCAGAAAAGTGAAGATTTTAAATCTATTCGATAACGATAAAAACATAGGAATAAGAAGAACGCAAAACGGTATGTTATTGGCACGTGTTTAACTATTTGAAAAAAGAAAGAATAATGAAACGCGTGCGACAGAGACGTTAAAATAGGAAAGGGGGAGAGAAAGAAAAAAGAGAAGAAATAGGAAAAGAAAATGGAAATATGGATGAAATGTAGTAAAAGAGGAAAGTTATTTTTACCGGAATCGCAGTTATTTAAGCAGTGGCGTGAAATATTGCATTGTTTAAGTGCGGTTTTTGCCAGATGTGTGTTTAAGGAATAAAATCAGATTCGGAGGTTTACGTTAGATGGTGATATTATAGCGCTTTTAATGCAATTGCGACGTGGAAGAGAGTATTCGGTCTTGGGGAGAGTGTAGTTAGTAAAGTCAAAATTGTGAGTAAAAGTGTTTCTATATATGACTAATGCGTTAGTGGAAGTGTTGTGCTTGAGGTCCTGTTTGTGTTCGTAAATGCGGGATTTTATATTTCTGTTTATTTCACCAATATAAAACATTGGACATACGGCATATTTTATTTTGTAAATGCCGGCGAGGGAATAAGTGACCTTATTGAGTAGTTATGGATGCGGTTTGGTGTTGAGTAAATCCTTAATTGTTTTGGAGGTTGATGCTACTATCTTTATGTCATCCCGTTCTGCGTTCTTTTTGTTCTTATGTTTTTACCGTTATTGAATAAATTTAAAATCTTCACTTTTTCTGAAGACATTCGTTGATCCGAACGAAACCGGTAAAATATCTCGTTTCTTAATTATTTATTACTGTATTTAATTTGTTTTTACGTTTGTCTATTTCACACACGCACACAAACACACACACACACACATATATATATATATATATATATATATATATATATATATATATATATATATATAAATATTTGTTTTTATCTACATACGTATACGTTTCATCCTTACATGAATCGTCAGTCTAGAGAATAATTTTTTACACCAGTCGCCGGTAGTGTGTGTGTGTGTGTGTGTGTGTGGGTGTGTGTGTGTGTGTGTGTGTGTGTGTGTGTGTGTGTGTGTGTGTGTGTGTGTGAAAGTTTGTTTATTTATATGCAGTTTATTCATTTATATAGGAAAGCAAACGTTTTTAAGTTAGAACG
This sequence comes from Sepiola atlantica, assembly GCA_963556195.1. NCBI lineage: Eukaryota > Metazoa > Mollusca > Cephalopoda > Sepiida > Sepiolidae > Sepiola > Sepiola atlantica. The sequence goes on along the minus strand of OY744517.1, from coordinate 185,557,072 downwards.
TATTGTTCTCGGAGAACATCCAGTGTATTTCTTAGTAATTAATACATTTACAAGAATTGCTGAGAGTATATCACATCTCAAGACGCATACAGATCGCCCCCACTAGTCTGTATTTTTGTTTTTATTGTTAATAGTGTAATAGTCATTTGGTCCTCCTGTAGCACACATGTGATGCCAAGAGAATTTCATGTCAGATTTGGTGGAATTATTATTATTATTATTATTATTATTATTATTATTATTATTATTATCATCATCATCATCATCAATGTACATGTCCTGATTTTATTCCCTTTCTGTTTTATTTCATTTTATTTACTCACTTATAAAACTGCACCTGATGATACCTGTTACGGTGAGATTTATTAACTCCTATTCAATTACACCTGTCAGAAAATATGTTTTATTCTGGTTAAAAAATAAACAATAATGAGAGAATACGATAAAGGCATCGGTATCTGTTGCTGAAACAGAGCGATAAATAGGAGAGAAATGAGAAAGAAAATAAAGTAGAAAGAAGGAGAGGAGGGGGGGCAATAAAATGAAAGAAGAAAAGTTTTCTTTGTAAAACAGGAAAGTTCAGTAAAAAAAGAAAGACTTTAAATAACAAAGAAAGCCAATAATTTAAGAAAGTAAGTAAAAGGAAATGTTGTCTAGTATGACAATAACACTAATAATTTTGCTTGGTTGGTTGTTTGCACATCGAATGTTCAGATGCTGAGAGACAGTGCGAATGAGACGAGAAGTGGTGGAAGTAAGGCTATAAGGGTAGTAGTAGTAATAATAGCAGCATTAAAAGGATGACATAAATAGATGACGTAAATAAAGAAAAAAAATGAAAGAAGCAGCAGCAATGTATGTTTTTGGTGGTAAATGGCGAATGAGACAAAAAGTAGTGATATAGATAATAGAGGGGTTATAGTAGTAACAGCAGCTGCGTAAGAGAAGGGAGGGTAAAATGCTGGCGTAAATAAATAAATGATGTAAATAAAAATGAAAGAAAAAAGAGTAAGATCAAATAAGGAGTAAAAACAGGAAGAAAAGGAAAATGAATAATGTACGAATCTTCACTCAACGTGTCACAGGTAGTCCAGTATAAAATAAATGGGAGACTTACTATGTTATTATGCATCGGATCACTCAAGGAATGCTACTGCTAATATGTAATCCGGTCCTACCTGCTTTATAGTAAGGTTACCGACGACCAACTCAATGAGGGTTGCTAGTCACCCATCAGGCTAAAAAGTAAATTACAATGGGCAAGTTGATCCACATGTCAGGTCAATGATCATTTATGAATAAAATATCAACGTGCTTGGTGGCTCAGGATAAGAAGTGATTAGATGAACTGACGTTCTGACAGGCTGTGGAAGAACACTGGTTGTTTTGTGTTCCTCTTTGTCATGGCGGTATTTTAAATGACTCCTTTGCGCAGGTATCCGCCACTGCCTCATCTATCGGTGATTTTACCTGTTCTGCTTTTGCCAGAGTGTGGAGATTGTAAATTGGACTATGGAAATCATTGATGTCGTACAACTAAGAAGATGAACACATTGTAGTTTGCAAAGAAGCAGTCCCGCGCCAATGAGTTTCACAGACGGGAAGTCCTTGCGAAGAAGCTTTGTTCGTGGAAATTTCGACTGGTGCTAGGGACACAAAGGAAGAAAGTAAAGAACAAAGCTTCTTCGCGTGCTTTATGTCTGTATAACACATTTCCATGTGACAGCTGTCCCGCAGACTACAACATGGTCGTCTTCAAATTCGATGTCAACAGATTCCTGTTATAAACCGTTCCACAAATACTCGAACAGTTTGTTCTATTAATCATCATCAATCCTCTCATAAGGTTCTTCATCTTTAAACTAGTAATCTTTCCATCTCATTAATCTCTATCCTTGAGTAGCCTTCTGCCTTGATAAGTAATAAAAGAATGCCGATTACTAGAAAACACTCTTTTTGTGGGACGGCTCATTGTTTATCCAGATATAACATTGTTGTGAAATATACTGGCGATATTCCTTCTGCAGTGGTCGTCTCATTGGCTTTATCTAGTATCTGAACTACATGGTTAATTGGGTCGTAATCTTGTATTCTCTATCCTATTGCTTTGAAGCAGGCTTAGGATAAACGGATGGGCACAGACAAGTGAATATCCACAACATTAATTCATGTAATTCTGCAAACTTATATCTTCGTTCAAATGATTAGAATCTTAGGAAATTCCCATTACCAATTCCTTTTCTATGCTGCATTGTAGACAGAAGCTCCGAGCGGGCGTGTGTAGTCCTCCACTGCTAAACACCAACTGACTTAACTGCTGACTATTTCAAAATGTCCCTCTCTCCTAAAGTGTGATCTTACTTAACCAATCAGAGCTTTTTTTACCTCTCAGCCACCTTTAACAATTATTTAACAGCGCTTGTTGAAGCAACTCATACTTTTAATAAATAAACGACACGACCGCTTCCTTTTGTCGCTCTACTGCTTCTTGCAATAATAAAAATTAACTGAGAGACAAGGAAGAGAAAAGGGGGTGATTGAGTGTCCCTTTTTTCTTCTCGTTTAAATCTGTATTAAATAACCATTTCGGAACCCTGGAGCGTGTACGACTTACCTGAAATTACGGGTAGAAATTTGTAGAAAAAACAAAAATATTGAAGGTAGAAATGGGGTGCAAAAAAGAAAAGCTTCTATTTTGTGAGCAAGTTATTTATTGAAATAAAAAAAAGGGGTAAACTAAAACGAATTTTGTTTTATTCTATTAATTATTCATAAATTTAATATTTTAAAATATCGAAAGTATTGATGAGATTTAAATTTCAACATTTCATAAGATGTCCGGTCGATTTTATTGCAAAATAGCTTCTTTTTTTTAATAACATGGTCTTTCATTGAATTATCTTTCTAAAAATGTAAAAAAATTATTTCAAAAAAATTAATTAAGTGAACGTACAAAAAAGGCGGAGGAGCAAATGATCGAGATATACATGCGACTGGAGACGGTTTGTGAATTTAACATTCCCTAGAAACTTTCTTCTTAGAGGGAGGCTCAACCCGCCCAGGCTGAATGCCGCATCAGATACAGGTCCAGGGGTTAGTAAAGACAGAAATATACCTTGTACAACGAGCAAAAGAAGGACACGTTTAATACAAAAGTGTATGAAAACAACGCACAAAATCAAAAACATCCGAAACAATCTTCTAACATTAAACCGTCGTTCCTGCCGCTCTCAAGTTTGTTCTATTTTCATTCTCAGTTCACCTGGAAGCTATGCAAATTTCCCTTCCAAGGTTTCATGCACAGCACAGGCTATTTTTCGTCGTTTGTGTCGTGAGGATTGGCTCTGTCCATTACACTCTCTCCTGTTCTTATCATCACACACACACACACACACAGTACCTGCGAGGAGACCTTCGTCTGTAGCACAGCTGATTCAGTCGTTTATTGAGGTGGTTCTACCGAGACATGTTGATCTTCGTTATTGTCACTGTCGTCACTGTCACTCAATCAACTAAGGCTATCATCGACAGAGCTATCCGCATCGTTATTCATCATCGGCATACACAATTCGCCATCGCTTGACGCTACGCTTCCACTGTCTTCGGAATTGCTTACCATCCGAGGATACGGGCGAAGATGTCTTACATGGCGAGCCATTCCGTTCACACACACCGTTCACACACACCGTTTGGGCACTCAGCACTTTCGTCACATTTACTGTCCTCCATTCAGTCGTGCACTTGTGCACAACGACCCGCTGTTCATAAATGTTATGCTTCTAGTAGCAACGGAATGGTTTCATCGATGCCTTTCACCCGGACTTCATACGGTTACAGTGCATTCGGCGAAGCCGTCGTACTATGGACATCGTCTTTTGACGTGATATTGTACCAATAAACCGTCTCTTCAGCAGTGCATCCCTTCCGGGCAGCAATCAGTTTCATTTATCTATGGAACCTCTCGACAATACCATTTCCTAACGGTGCATATGCACACGAGAAACGCAATCGGAAACCCTAGCTTTCAACAAACATTCTGAACATATTGCTACTAAAAACTGTACTGTTGTCAGTCAAGATTTCTTCGGGTGGACCCCTTTCAAAGAAAATAGAGCTGAGACACTGTATCACAGCGACAGAATCCTCTCGTCGTAAGAATCGCCATGTCGCAAACCAGGTAGGCGCGCAATCGATGAAGGTTAGGTAGTGAACACCCCCATAGTGAGTGACATATGTACCCAACCTTTGCCATAAGCTTCCGTGTTGCCATCGTATCGGTGTAGGATCAATAGACAGGCATTCACGACAGGATGAAATTGCAGATTTCACAGCCCTCTTTGTCGTACCAGGGGCGATCCTTCTGGCCAAATATGTTGTTCGCTTTACTCCAGCATGACCACTGTTCAAATGGATCTGTCGTATTTGTCTTGGTTCCATGCTTTATTGGCGGCAGCACATATCTGCGAGATAGGCTCTCTTTCCTACCTCATTGTCTCCAAATACTTCTGTGTGACTCTAGTGAACTTATCGGCTTTATTTTGACTTGCCCTAACGAGCAGAACGTCCATAACCAGCGCGTACTCTGTGACTAGTTCCAAAAAGGTTTGCAACCGTCTTCTGATAAGCATTTCACTAGCAGCCTTGGTGCTCACTCTGGATTTGTTAGTCAACATGTTAGTAAGCCATCGGTGAACACATAAGGAGTCGGTCTTCATGTGTAAGGATTTGGCCTTCCGGTGTATAGCCAGATTCACTCCTTTTAGAATAGCATCAAACTCCGCGAGGTTTATGTATTGTGTGTCCGATTCTAGCCGCATCCAACACATCTTCAATCGCGGTTCCATCTGATTTGAGCAGGACGTCTGTTGCCAAAGTACTTGCATCAGCTCACATGTCAAGCTTCGCCATTGACACACCATTTACCTTTGCATGTGTCGGCCTGACTTACTCTGTTAGCAGTTACAGTTAGCATACGTCTTAATGGGGCATCCTCGTCCCATCGTTCTATCTCTGCGCTTGTCCTTTGCTTGTTGACACTAGTCGCTACTCGCAGCCAGCCGCATACTGGGAGATGCCTAACAAGCTTTCTGCAGAGAGAGACCACCTTTCTTCTGATAATAGTGTCTGTGACGTCCGGCAAGTCATTCCCACATTTCCAAAACATGGTATCGTCTACTTCCTAGACGGTCAAGACAAGCATCCGTGCCCCATCCTTCTATCGCTCCGGATTTTTGCTGGCCAGTCCAAAGCTCGACAAATGTTTAGCAACACTAGTTGCAGATGTGACACTTTCATCCACATACACATCATCGATGTAAGTCGAGGTCGCCTTCTTGGTGTGGTTGTCTTGTGATAAAAGTGTGTTCACAATGGACCGCATTATTTGCGGAGCCGCATTCAGACTAAACCCTAACCTTGTTAAACAGTACTTTCCTCCTTGAAAAACTACAGTCTGATAAAGCCAAAGTGACTCACCAATGCACACTTGAAGAAAAGCAGATCGGAGATCCAGCAATGCTACATTTTATCCTCGCCGTCTTTATTCCCTCAGTTTGCTAGCGCAAACATCAGCGTCTGCTGTATATGCATCCACATGGAAGTTGAGTTCCCTGTAGTCCATTACAAGGCGCACTTTTGATCTATTCTGCTGAAAGACAGTAATCAACGGAAGCGGCCCGTCTCGGGGGCCCAAGCTTTTTTTCGTCATATGGAGCAAGCCAGACTTTTTTATCCATCGCTGTACTTCTTCCTCTAATAGTCTCCTGATTGTTGCCGACATCTAATACTGTGTGACACGGTTTTCGCGCGCCTGGCCTTCCGCCCATTTCCACGTTTCATTGTTGGTCAAACGCCACTCGAAATCGGATTCTTTAATGATAAGAGCTGGCGCAGCCGCGCAGACGCGCAGACGCGCAGACTGAAACTGTCTCTTCAAGAAATCAGACCTCTCCTGATTTCAAGATGGATACTCCGCCTAAAGCATTTATCGCGTCTATCCCCATCAAGAAGTCGAACCCAAGCGGTTCCCTTACTATAACCAGGACTTCAATTATAACCGCACGTCCACTGTCCAGTCGAAAGCTAACGGACCCAACATTATGTCTGCGTTCTCTCATCTCAGTGGTCTGCTTTCGACACTTTTTTGCTCACTATGGTATAGGAGCACCAAAAATCGACCAGTGCAATGCACTCCTTCCCGTTCACAGCTATTTTTACAGTTCTATCGTTCCTGTCACTCTTCAGTTCGTTCTATTTTTCATTCTGAACTCCTTTCTCTTTATCAGTTCACCTGGACGCTATGCAAATTACCCTTCCAAACTTTCATGCACGACATAGGCTATTTTTGTCGTTTATGTCGGGGGGAGAGGGGGGCTCTGTCCATTACAAAAATAAAAAAGGCGGGAATTAAAACGAAGAAACATTCAACAAAGAAGAGTGAAGGTAACTAAAAATAATTAAATACCAGAAAATGAGAAAACTGCAACAAACCGAAGACTCTGTCCATCTCCCCTCTCTCCCCTTCTCTCTCTCTCTCTCTCTCTCTCTCTCTCTCTCTCTCTCTCTCTCCTATTATAGGTGCGAAAATGCAATAAAATGAAACCTGACTAAGCCAAACAAACAAAAAACGGAAATAGCTATTGCGACCTTCGGAAGGAAAGGTCACGTGGTTTTGTAACGAGCGCATTTTTTTTTTTGCCGAGTCATTTTTCCTTTAAGATTCCCTTTGTTGCATTTCAACGTATTTAGCTTTTTACTCTTTCTTTTTTTCTTCTTTACTTCCAGTCACGAAGACGTGCCGAAAATTCAGCGACACCTTCTTTGTTATCCACAAAATATACTAACGCAGAAGAAAAATGCCCTACAAAGTTCTACTGTCCTATAAATAACATATGTATGTGTATGTGTATGTGTGGGTGTGCGTGTGCGCGCTCACTTGTGTGTGTGTTTTCTGATGATGGCATGCTTCATCCCCGGATCTCTATAGTGCAGCCACACTCGTTATCACAGCTACAACATAAAAAAACCCATTAGCAATACTTTCTAAGTGTACTTCACGGTGTATTCATCGTAATGAAGAGATCTCAAATATACATGCACCCATCAAAAAATGCGTCTGCGACCTACATCGTGACAAATCGGCGGATAGACAGAACGTTTTCTATTTATATGTGGACTCATCTGCAAAATAAATAATTTAGACTTCCTGATCAATAATGGACGGGCAAAGCTTCTGTTAACGTTTCATGGGCACATCTTTAAATGTTGCTTCAGATTCATTGAGACAGACTGAAAACAGAAAGGTACTATTTATAGAGATTTCATGGACGCATCTAAAATTATTATTCCCTAGATTTCATCATTATAGATAAATGTATGGACAGAACTTTTTTATCGATTAATAAATACATTTAAAATCGATCCTTCATTCTTCATTTTATACTTCGATGGACTAGCATTAGATAAATATGGACACATCTAAGATGATGATGATGATGATGATGATGATGATGATGATGATGATGATGATGATGATGATGATGATGATGATGATGATGATGATGATGGGATGAAAGGGGTTATCCTTTTATCTTCTCGTAAAAAAACGGAACAACGAAAAGTATTTCTGTAACTATAACAAAAAGGGGTTTTATTAACTCAAGGTTACCTATACCGTTTGGTATAGGTAGAAGAGAGTGGGACGGTGTCCGTCTGAGGAAGAGGAAGAATATAAGAGTTCTTAGGGCCGCCCGTGGATTTCTTCAGGTGAAGATAGTAGTAGTCGTCGAGTTGGGACGGCGGTAGGGGAGAGAGCGTTTCCTCGTTCCTCGCTGGTGCTCTCTGCAATGTGTCCAAGCTGGTGCCAGGAGGTCGTCTGATCTTTTTCTTCGAACCCTAAGGGGGCATAAGTAGTCCCTTAGGGAACTAACGATATTACTGCGCCCTTTGATTTGATTGGACAAGCCAGCTCACAGGGACAGTGATTACGCATTCAAAGGTAGTCTCTATTGGTGACTGCTACATAGATTCATTGAATCTGTGTGCGCATCAAAAAATGCTGAATCGAATTTCAGGGTGACAGACTGATGGACAGCAAGTGTTTCTCAAAGAGATACTAGGATCTATTTAAAAACTACGCCATCGGACGTTGGAAACGATTACGGTGTTTATATTAAGCGCACTTATTTAACACAACATCGATTGTTCGTTTATTAGAAACAGTAGTGAAACGAAGCTTATGTACCCATAAAATAATTAAAATATTCATAAGATATGATTCTATTTTTATTTGACGATATTTATTAGATGAAGTATAATTGCTGCATTTTCTTTATTTTCTTTCGATGTCGAAATTGCGTGTTGTTTTGTCCGTTGTTTCTTACTTCTCGATGTATATGCGTATGTCTTTTCTTCGTTACCTCAATTCGTGTCGTCTATTTCTTCATCGCCGCTACGTATCCTCCCGCTGTCAGTTTCCTCTCGGTGTCGTCGTTGTGGCTAGTACCCGTTGTTCGAATAACTTCCTTGGAGTTATAGAAGAAGAATTATAGAATACAAGACAGAGATTCGGAATGAAGGTTTATTTAGAGAAAAATATTAAATGAGTTACAAGTACAATCTACACTGAATTAGGTAGGAGAGAGACAGTTATATTCCTAACTTAACTATAGACAGGCAGATAGATGGATAGACTGGTTGACATAGTCAGGCAGACATATGGATAGACGGTCATCGCCGAATTCGATTCGCACAGTTTTTTTTGTTTTTTTTTGTTTTAAGCTACTGTCCGCTTCGAGGTTCCACAAGTCTGTTTTTAAAATCTAATCATTCTTTCTCCCTCATCCCACGTGACGTCACATCTACCGCTGATCTCATCCATATATCGCTTAGATGCTGACCCTTCTGGCATTACTGCGTCAAATCTTACCCTAGTGTCAGATCAGTTTAGAATACACTCTGGAAACGTTGTTTGTTCCACGCCCGGGAAGGTCATTGTGACCATACTCATTCACATATGTCAAAATCTATACTAGTGGATCCATAATCTAACACTTACATAACAAAATTATGAATAAGACTAAATATTTTTTTCGTGTGGTCATGTCTAACTCATTTACTGCCAAGTGGATCTTGTGACGATAATGATCATGTATGCGTTCATTCCATGGTTTTATACAAGGCAATATAAATAGTTATGTTTGGAAGTTTTTCTGGGATTCTTATTATGAAGTTTATCATGGGAAAAGATGAACTCAAGAATCAACTCTACAAATGAAAGTAAATTTATTTTCTTTAAAATATAGGTGTATTTTTTATACCATTTATTTGGAGAACCGTTTTGTTTTTTTTTAATTCTAAGGATGTCATGTTAGTATTATCAATATCGGACTTTGACTTGGAAAAAAATCTTTTTTTTTCATTAATTGTTTATTCATGTTGCTTATTTAAAAATTGTATTCCTCCGCTATCTGGCGGCAAATATATGCGGGCGTTTCTTATGGGGCAGCCATTCTCGCTTCCTCTCGTCACTATTCAAAATCGCAGCATTATGACAAAATTTTTCTCAGACTAAGAACCCTTGAAGTCTAAAAATATATCTGTTTTCTAGGGTTGTGTATTTTGAGTTTATGCTTTTCACCCCCTGCGAAATCGTTTCTGGGTCAATTGAAGAAGGAACCTTTTCTGTTTCAGAAAAGGAAAATATTAATAAATTATACAAATATTTTAACAAAAGGAAAAAGTGAATGTGAGAAAGTGAATTTTCTTGCTGGCATTTTTCTCCTGTTTGGCTGGACATGACCCTAGTTTCAGATCAGTTTAGAATACACTCTGGGAACGTTGTTTGTTCCACAACCGAGAGGGTCATTGTGACCGTACTCATTCACATGTGTCAAAATCCATACTAGTGGATCTACCATCTATAATCGAACATAATTATGTAAATTATTTGCATGTTTTGTTGAATTTTGACGGTCTCTGATGCGTGTATAACCTCTTTATACACCCTGTAGCTGGAACCCCTGTAGCTGGAGCTCCAATCTCTGGTTCTCCATGTAAAACATTCACAGCAAGAATTCGCCTCGCTACAATGATAACAAAGAACTCTTTTATCCATCTCTGTAACACAAACTAAACGGAGCTTCCATGAGCAGAGTTTCTTGCCTAGAACATCCCGTCTGTGTAACAAGATACCACGAGGCTGCTTCCCAGCCAACTACAACATGGTCATCTTCAAATCTAACGTAAACAAATACTTGTTGAGCCGTCCTCTTGGATTATCAAGACATCTTAAGTAATCTTCTGTCCATTCCACCCATCGTTTCCAATCCTCTTATGACAGCAACCATCGTCCAACTGACAATCCTTTTAACTCTTATCCTCAAGTGACTCCTGGGCCTTGATAAGCGATTACCCGTCAGTAAAAAAACAAAAAAAATATATTTTTAATAACACTTATCGTCTCGTATTTGTTTTTGATTTAAATAACAGGACACCTATCTTCGAGTCTATAAAGGCTTTATTCGCGTCGTGACGAACACATTCAAAAACATTTGCAGAAATCATAGAGAGAAATGCATAGTTGAACGCTAGGTTAAGAAACAGAGTGTCTAAGATACGAGACTTAATTCATGACTCCTTCCACGCATCGGGGTTGGGACGAGCGATTGATCCTGTGCCCACTCTCTTTGAAAGCTGAGAGGAATAAGAGACCAAAATACCCTTTTAGGGATATGACGTCAGATTCTCACCTTCCGTTTTTCCTGAAGTTCACAGTTGTATCCGTCAATCATTCTGACAGTTCTATCGCTCATTCTATCTAACTGCCATTATCGCCATTCTAGAATGGAGATTCTACGGTCGCTTTTGGCAATTTTAATTAATTCGTTATTCTTGGGATCTCATTATATAACATTTTGAAATGTTGTTATCATTTTGATTGTTGCTATGTTTGCTGTATTAACATACATGTCTCTAATGCGAGCTCAACTAAATGATCATCTTACCTTTTACCGGAAATATCAGCTAATTAACTGCCCTTTAGAGGATCCACTTCCTATCTTCAGTTACAATGGTAAATAAACACCTTTTTATTTATATCTACTTCTCTGATTGCCATTCATCACGGGGTGCCATGTCGGCGGCGCCACAAATTCGTCCACTGCAACCCCATGCCGAGGGGTGCCCCCTCCCCCTAAAACCGGACCACCTGTTGGCCGTGGGTGGCGATCTGTGATGCCGTAGGGCAGGATCCTGATGGCTAGGTATTCGTCCACTTCGGCCCTAACTTTGGCTAATCGTGAGATCAAAGAGGCCCGATACGATCAATCGGCTGGTCACGTCATGCCCTAGTATATATAAGTTCATCCCCAACCGTATTATTCGATCTAATTCTTTAAAAAATCAAAACCTTATTTACCCTTTTTTATTTGTATTTTACTCCCCAAATGGATACTAGAAAGCGGTGGCTGAGGGTCAATCACGTTGAGAACAAGGAAGATTACCCATGCCAAAGAGTAATATTTTCAAACAAGTAATGTTTTTCTTGGAGTAGTATTTTCTTAGAGTAATGCTTCCCTCTCTCTGTGGAATTCCTTTCTAGGAGTAATGTATTCTGAGAGTAATGTATTCTGAGAGTAATGTATTCTGAGAGTAATGTATTCTGAGAGTAATGTATTCTGAGAGCAATGTATTCTGGTTATCTAACAGCAATGCATTCTGGTTATCTAACAGCAATGTATTCTGGTTATCTAACAGCAATGTATTCTGGTTATCTAACAGCAATGTATTCTGGTTATCTAACAGCAATGTATTCTGGTTATCTAACAGCAATGTATTCTAGGAATATAATAATTACCCTACTTATGGAGTTCTATTTTGACAACTTTATTCCAAACAACACAAAACTAATGCTATAGGACTATGGTTTAGGGATTGTCGAAGTCTTTTCTCAGCTTGGGTGTTGGTATTCTCAAAAAGTAATGTTTTCAAGGAGTAAGTGAAATGTATTCTAGGAATATAAATAATTATCCTACCTATAGAATTATATTTGACAACTTTATTCGGCATTAAAAACTCCACAGATGGTTGATATGCCGTAAAACAAACCAAACCAATCATTACGAGACATCTACCAATGTTCACAACATGTTTATCATTGTACTCTCTGATTTGATCAGGTGACTTTTGTAACAGTCTCATGGGAACTATTTCCTTACGCACACTCAATGTAAACCCCCTTAGCGTAAAGATACACCAAAACACTCAACTGAAGATTCTGATGTTCAGAACACACACACTGTAAATAAATGTTAATAAAGGGCAGAAATCTGTGTATGTATGTATGTATGTATGTATGTATGTATGTATGTATGTATGTATGTATGTATGTATGTATGTATGTATGTATGTATGCCTAAAACTTTAAAAATACACAACTAACACCGACACAGTTTATATTTTCTTGATCGCCTTTGCATATGATGCATAATATCGAAAGATTAGAAAAATATATTTATTCTATGACTATAAACTGGCCCCGTTCCCGTAGGGGGTCAAATTTCTTCGTACTTTCATATTTTGTTCGCTCTGCGCATGCGCAATTACTTTGACACTTCCGCCCTAACCACAGAAAACTATTCTGAAAATAAATTAAAAGTACCTTTATGACGGAAAAGGTGTTACGACTATACCTATTTGTAATATGAAACAATTTTTAAAGATGTTATCGACATATTAATATTTTAAATGTAACATAAACTGAATACCGAGAATATTTTATTATTAGTTCAAGTCTAACATTCCTTCAATTCTCTCTCTCTCTCTCTCTCTCTCTCTCTATATATATATATATATATATATATATATATATATATATATATATATATATATATATATATATATATATATATACAGGGTGGTGCAAAAGTAGCGCATTTGTTTGTTTAGGTGATAGAAAATACAACATTTCAAGTAATTTACTAGGCTTTTCTGATAAATAATACATTTACTTGGTAATTTTGTTGCAGTAGATTTTTAAAATAATATCCTTTAAATGGGCACCATTTTCGGCCTCACAAAGACGGGCTCTAGTTAGGGCATTTTCCATTACAGTCCTTAGAATAACTGGCTCTAGTTCTTGGATTTCATGTTTTAAGCTTCTTGAATCGGTGTAGGCTTGTTCACATATACCCTTTCCATAAGATAACCACAAAGGAAAAGATCAGGGGCTGTTAAATCCGGTGAACGTGAAGGCCAGTTAAAATCAGAAAATTTGCTAATTAAGCGCTCGCCAAACAATCCCCTTAAGAGCGCCATACTTTGTCGGGCAGTGTGGGCAGTAGCTCCATCTTGTTGGAACCACATTTCTGGGTTGTCCTGAACAGCTGGCCTTAAAAAATTTCAATCATTTGTTGATATCGCTGTGCAGTTATCGTCACAGCGACACCTTCTTCGTCTTCAAAGAAATATGGACCGATCAATCTTTCTGAGGTAACACCACACCATACGGTACATTTTAGTGGATGTAATTCACGCTGATGAACGGTTCTTGGATTTTCAATGGCCCATATTCTGCAGTTTTGCTTATTTACGAACCCGTTCAGATGAAAATGTGTTTCGTCGCTCATTTTCAGATTATGGATGAACTCATTTTGTTCTCTGGCTAATTGCTGAATGTGAACAGCATAAGCTACGCGTGATTGCAAATCTGTGGGTTGTAATGCCTGTACCAATTGAATTTTGTATGGATACAGATGCAATTCACGCAAAATTCTTTGAAGTGACCTTCTAGACATCCCAATCTGAGTGGCTCGTCTTCGAGTTAAGGTGTCTAGATTTTCATCAATGCTATCCTCAACGAGTGCTACATTTTCCACTGTCCGTACTGAACGTGGTCTGCCAGATCGTGGAAGATCACTGACTGAACCCTGCTGTCGAAACCGGGCCACAAGACGATCAATTGTGGTCTGACTGGGAGATTGTCTGACATTATAATGCCGACGATAGGCTCTTTGGGTTAATGGTTATTGAACGATGGTTTCCGAAGTAAAGTTCAATCATTTGGTGCTATATTTTTCCATGATAAATTATCAATGTTTATATCTGTAATATTCTGAAAAATAAGGAGAAAATTTTATTAAATGTGAAAGTTGTTACTGATTCAAACTAATGCGTGACTTTTGTGCCACCATATATATATATATATATATATATATATATATATATATATATATATATATATATATATATATATATATATATATATATATAGTGTTTCAGGTTGTATATGAAAAGAAATCAAATAAAGTGCTCGATCATATAAGAGAGCTAATATAATTTATTTAGATACTGTATATTACATATTTCAGCAATGTGTCGCGGTTTCATCCAAAAGGGCAGATTTAGACATCTTTAGTAAATCTTCGTGCCCGGTGGAATCATCGGCAAGCTGAAATGATTGTCCCGTCCCGATAGGGAATGGCGTCAACAATGACAGAAAACGGTGTATCTTTGAGGGGGCCCCCGAAAAAAACCCAGTGTGGGATGGTGATTAACTAATACACGAACTAACATCGATCTCCATTAAGTCTTAGTTAATCACCATCCCACACCGGTTTTTTTTTTTCGGGGGCCCCCTCAGAGATACACCGTTTTCTGTCATTGTTGACGCCATTCCCTATCGGGACGGGGCAATCATTTCAGCTTGCCGATGATTCCACCGGGCACGAAGATTTACCAAATTATTAGTATCTAAATAAATTATATATATATATATATATATATATATATATATATATATATATATATATATATATATATATATATATATATATATATATACCCCTACCTATCTATCTCCATCTATTTAGATATTCAGTCTCTATTTGTTTACGAATTACTACCTTTTCTGTTTTTTTCTTTATTTATAAAATAAAATATTTATTGGACAAATACACTTTTTAAATCCTACTTCAAGATTCACTTTCGTCAACTCAATCTACAGAAACACTCATTAAAAAAAGGTTTCCGCATTTGTTTCGTGTTACTTTTAAAGTTCTAAAAAAACAATTATTACTCAGATAAGAAGTATTTTAAATATGTCGCTAAACATTTTCACACACTTATCAACTTACTTTACAAACAAAATAAAATCATTGTACAGCTATAATTTTCCTTTATATTCACCTACGTTCTTTAACATTCTTAAAATGAAATATTAAAACTTGATGAAATTCATTTAAATACTTAAGTTCGTTCTCCGTAAAAAGAATAGCTGTGAAACTGTTCGATCGATTTCTGGTAAAAAGTAATCATTTTGTTTTAATTAATAACACACTTACAAATATATGAAATGGTTATTCGGAAGAGGAACCCACCCCTGATTTAAAATGGTAAAATGACCAGACTCGGTAAAAATCTAAATATCTAAAAAAACAAATGTTTATTTATATTAAAAAATTAAATAAAATTAACGTCATGGAATTTTTTCTTGAATAAAATCTTTTATTTATTAATACTAAATGTATTTTTTTTCGGCAATATCTTATATTATATACGTTTGTATTATGAAGTTTAAAGAAAGAAATATTTGTAAACACAGAAAAAATACATACATTTTGGACAAAACAAATTATTAAAATATCCCATGACATTAATTTTATTAACTTATTTTTTAGTATTAATTAATTAAAAAAATCATATTTATGGACACATACAAATTTTCTTCAGGAAATATGTCTGTAATGAAAACATTCTATGACGTTAATTTTATTTATTTTAGTTATATAATTTTTTTAAAGTTTAGGCAAAAAAAGAATTCCAAGACTTTTTAATTTATTTTTTATTTACTTTCTAAAAAGTCATTGACCTAGATTTTAGATTTTTACCGAGATTATTGTCCTTCCGATCATCCATATTTACAAAAGCTAAACGTATAAATCAGGGGCAGGTTACTCTTCCGAATAACCAATACATTAAAGGTTTTTAATCAAAGTAGTTTTATTAATAGGTAGCATCGATTTGTGTATAACTTTTTTATTATTAAACTACGTTTTTACACATTCTTAAAATATTACATGATAACTTTATAAAATGCATTTAAAAACAAAACTTGATTCTTGGTAAACCAAAAATTCACATTTTGAAACTTTATTTTTATTTTTTAAACTTTATTCAAAACTTCGAAAAACAAATAATCTGTGTTACACTATCTATTAATAATGGAGTTTATGTATCTGTCTGTCTGAAGCCGATACTCCATCAGAGTACTATGACTATTTATTAAATCCGCCAGCTTCATTATATACTATTAAAAAACCGCCATAAACACTATGCGCATTTCCCAATTTACATAATCAATTGCTTTTGAACTTCTAATAAATTAGTATTCGCAAATATACACTCATGATTGTTCTATTCAGATTTCCACATGTATTTACGCTATTTTGCTCGCTAATAATCTTACTTATAAATTATAATTATTTCTTTTATTATTTATTTATAAAATGAGTTACTGATTGAACAGCGTAACTCCCTCTGAACGGGCGCGTTAATACTTTACTGATTTATTTTATTAAAACTTTCTGAGTTTGTTTATTTTCTTAATCTTATTAGCCATTATGTTTTAAAACACAAATTTATTGAATCAAATTGTTTAATTAAAATAATAATTGATAAACACACCCTTATTATAAAGAATTTAGTTTAGCTAAACTTATTTTTCGAAAGTTATCGCGGATCCTGCAGTAAAAGTTTACCGATTTTATTATTGATAATTTTCAGATACACCTTTTTTTCCGATTTGAAAATTAGTGTTCGCTGTATTTAGTTTTTTAAATTGTTGATTTTAAATAAATTTATTGAATGAAATTGTTTAATTAAAATAATAATTGATTTAAAAAATACTATTTAAAAAGACACACACACATTATAATGAATTTAGTTTTTTTGTCAACAAAAAAACAACACATTGTACTGGAAAACTACATAACTGATTTTAGAATAGTGTTCGCTGTATTTTGTTTTTTAAAATTGTTGATTTTAATTTACGTACACCTTTATACCCGCTTTGAAATACATAAAATATTACTTATTATAATCTGACGTGGATTTGGCGCAAAACGATTGAGTGTAAAGAAAAGCGAGCAGACGATAACTTGGGGGGGGGGGCACCTTTTACTGGGCAAGTAAATAACTGTTTTTAGAATCGTATTCGCTGTATTTTTTTATTGTTAATTTTATTTTAGGTACACTTTTCTTTTTTCTCTTTGAAAAACTAAAACTATTATTATTTATTATTTTTTTTAATTCTTACGTGGATTTGGCGTAAAACGATTGGGTGGAAAGAAAAGCGAGCAGACGATAACAATGCAAACTTAATTTTTCTTTTTATTAATGTTGTTATTTATCATGTGCAATATATTATTTAAATTAATTGTAGTGATAAAAAGCTCTACCCAAATTACATACTAGCGTCATTTCTGACGCGGCAGCCTAGCAAAAATATGCGACCGGAGGGAGCATATATTTGCTAGTTCATATAACACTTTAAATTGAAGACTTTCACAAAAAGAAAGTATAGTATCTGTTCCGATGGGGACTGCACTCCATAGACTGGTATCGTCTTGGCCTTCGGGGCTTGATTTACGCCGGTCTATGGGACGGTCCGGTGCAGTTCTAGTAGGTCCACCCTCCCAGGCTTTGCCTTCTCACCCGTTGAGAAGGGATTAGTTTATTGCTAATCGCCTGAGGCGCCCCTACCGGGGAATGCCAACGGGACTGCCCAGGCAATTTTTAAAGGTTATAGTGCTCTTCCTCTAGGGTGCTGACTTATCAAATCCTATTTTCCGACCTTGTGTCACATCTTACCGCTGTGGGAGGTAGATAAATAACCATAGAACAATAAATATGTTTAATTTTTACTGGTTAGTGTTAAAGTTCTCATAAAAAAAACTTCTATGCAAAGTAGTTCCATTAATATGACACATTCTTTTTTTTAACACATTATTCATTTAAAAACAAATGTTTGTTTTTAGTAAAAAAAATTAACTTCTGTTTTTTAAATTTGTTACTGGTTAATATTCTAGAAACTGCCAGTACTGCATTAATAGAAAATAATAGATTACAAAAATTTGTTTATTTTTTTATAAAACTTTATAATTAAGTTTTAATTATAAAGTTTTATTTTGCTGGAATAATTTTTTCAATACAATTTAAATTTAAAGTAAAAATGGATTTTTTTTAATGTATGTGATACGACAACACTATGATTGGTAGAAAAATTTATATTCAAATGTTTCAAAAATAATTTTTTTTTAATATTTTCCTTAAAAAAATCAAATAACATATTTGATTATTTATTTTTCTAAAATAATTTATTTAAAATAAAAACAAAAGTGCTGGTGCTGATTAGGGGCCAAGCTAAAAGAAAATCAAACCACATATTTGATTACTTTTTTTTCTAAAAGAAATTATTTAAAATAAAAATATAGAACTTTTCCTTCCAGTAAGTTTTAATTATAAAGTTTTACATGAAAAAGATTTTGATATTTTTTTTAATTGTGACCGTTTGGTGCAGGAGCGACAGTCTTTTGATTACGGCTTGCTGTTGTGAATTGTAAGTGCTCAATATCCTAGATAGAGTAGGTGTGTTTAAACGCAGTGTTGCCCGGGATAAAGCACTTGGATTTGTTTATAATGTTCTTGCAAGGGAGCCATAATTCAAAGTGCTCAATATCCTGGATAGCGAGGGGGGGCAGAAACTTAGTTTTAGTAGTGCTCTGCAGGCTTCCTTAATTTTAGAATTACTTATTATCCTTTATAGAGCAAGTGTGTTTAAACGAGATATAGAACTTCTGTCTTTTTTAATAATGTTGTATACTAGACGATGAACATGGTGTTGCCCGGGATCCATAATCCAAAGTGCTCAATATCCCGGATAGAGCAGGTAGTAAGCTAAAAGTGCTGAAAAAAAGTGCCTAATATCCTAGATATAGCAGGTGAGTTTAAACGCAGTGTTGTCTGGAATAAAGAACTTCTGTCTTCTTTTATAATGTTGTTGCATGGAAGTCATAATCAAAGTGCTCAATATCCTGAATAGAGCAGGTTTAACCCAAAAGTTTTAAAATTCTGGATAGAGCGGGTATGTTTAAAGCCCGTGTTGCCCGGGAAAACCAATATCACTGTTTTGTTATACTATTTAATACAATAAAATCTACTCGGCGTTGCTCGGAATTCATAACATTTATATTACAGTATTACATATGGAAAGTAGTATATAGTAATCAAAAGATGCTCAATATTCTAGATATAACAGGTGCGTAAACGCAGTGTTGCCCGGGATAAAGCATTTTTGTCTATGTTTTAAATGTTCTTGCAAGGGAGCCATAATCAAAAGTGTTCAATATCCTGGATAGTGGGGGTAGAAACTTAATTTTGGAAGTGCTCATTATCCTTTATAGAGCAAGTGTGTTTGCACGAGATAAAGAATTCTGTCTTTTTAAATAATCTTGTATACTTGACGATAAACATGGTGTTGCCCGGGATCCTTAATTCAAAGTGCTCAATGTCCGTGATAGCGCAGGTAGTAACCTAACAAAATTTCATTCATTTTCGTTAATTTGTTTTCATTCATTTTTTTATTTTAATCAATTTTTTTCATTTTTTTCATTCACTTTTTTCATTCACTTTTTTTTTATTTGTCATTCATTTTTTTTTTCAATCATTTTTCATTTATTTTTTCTCATCAGGTTTTCGTTCTTTTTCTTTCATTCATTTTTTCATTCACTTTCTTTCGTTCATTTTTTTCATTCATTTTTTCATTGATTTGTTAATTCATATATTTTTCATTCATTTTTTCTATTCAGTTTTTCATTCATTTTTTCATTCACTTTTCCATTTATTTTTCATTCATTCAGTTTTTCATCCATTTTTTTTCATTCACTTCCATCATTTACTTTTTAATTCACTTTTTGCATTCAATTTTTTATTCATGTTTTCATTCATCTATTCTCCTTCTATTTTTTCATTCATTCTTTTAATTCAGTTTTCATTCATTTTCTTCATTCATTTTTTTTTTCATACATTTTCTTTCATTCATATTACAGTATTACATTCGGTAAGTGTCCGGGATCAAAAATTGTACGATTACAGTATTACTTTTGGTAAGGAATATATAGTTAATCTGTTCGGACTATTGACTTTATCAACATTAGGTGTCTTCTTAATATTTTGAAATGGAGGAGTGGAAATTAAGAATTGATTGGTAACTTTTTGTTCTACTCAGCGTTCTCCAGGATCAAAACATGTGAGATTACTGTATTACTTTTAGTAACTGGTATATATTACCTCCCTTCGGACTATTGTCTTTATCAACATCATTTACCTTCATATTATTGTGAAATAAAGGGAGTACAAGAAATTAGGAATAGCCCGGGACCATTTGTTCTACTCGGCGATGTCCGGGATCAATAATCATTATCAACAGTATTTCTCTTCATACTTTGATTTTAACTGTACTTTTGGAAGTGCTGTGAAGTCCTTCTTACTAAAATTACAGTAGTATATTTGGTAAGTGAGGGAGTAACAGTAACTTATTATATTATACTCGGTGTTGTCCAGGAGCAATAAAATTGTCATTATTAACATTTTTTCTCTTTATACTTTGATTTTTACTGTACTTCTGGCACTTTTGTGAAGGCCTCCTTACTAATATTTAGTAAGTGAGACGAGAAGAAGGGGGTAACAAAAATGTTATTCTACTCGGCGTTGTGCGCGAGCAATAAAATTGTCATTATTAACATTACTGTATTATATTTGATAAGTGGGGCATAACATAATCTTTTGTTCTACTTGGCGTTGTCCGAGATCAATGACTGTAAATTACAGTATTACATTTAAATCTCTTTGGGCTATTTTCATTATCAACATCAACATGATTTCTCTTCATATTATTGTAAAAGCGGGTGAGGGGAACGGAATTACCCGGCATAAAGAATTTCATTGTGTTTTATTTTACTCAGCATTGTCTAGGAGCAATACATGTAAGATTACAGTATTACATTTTAAATGGATAGCTCCGGTAAATGAATTACATTATTATTATTATTATTTGTTTCAACATATTAAAACAGAAGAGAGTAATGGTCTGCGCGGAGGAGAAAGAGAAGGTGGGGGAGAGGGACGGAAAATGATGGGAAGGAACAGAAACTGCTAGAGAGAGAAGTGTTAATATCAAGATGTTACGCACACTATTTATCTTCTATTTTGTTTTTTATGGCCCCGGTCAACGCCGAGTAGCCTTGTTAGTATTAATATAACATCGCTTTTTGCTCAATTCGTAACAAGGTCTTGCACAAACTCCTGCAAATAGCTAAAGAAAATTCTCTTGTGTCTAACTCAACAAAATACAAAATCAATTCCAAAAGCATGTCTTTCTTTGGAATGATATACAATGAAACATGATGTTAGTTCAGACTCAGAGACGATCAATGACTTACATAATATGCCATCGTCAACATGCAAGAAAGGATCGCAAGAATGCTTATGTCTTCTTACCTAAGTGTTGCTATTCATTCCAATCCTAAGAGAACTATTAAAGAAAGAAGCAATGTCTCTATGGGAAGAATACCACAGGCAATGCTTCTAAAATTTCAAAACAGATTAACCAAAACTAGACCTCTACATATTTCAACGCAAACGAAATGTCAACTCTACACACTGGTGAAAGCCTGAACGGCTGATGCAAAGCGACAAACCAATTGCTGATACATCAAAATATTTATCAGACACAAAGAACCTCTATGCATGTATTGAAAATAACTTTTAACAGTTGTATTCAGTCTAAAGATTGCATACACATCTCTATACACGTCAATTTAAAATACTCACCGACCACAAGCCACGAATACAACGTATGATATTAAAATTACAGAGATATCAGATACACATAGCATATCTAACAGAAAAAGAAATGACTCTAGCTGATATACTACATCGTCTTCGTAGTAATAAGAACAATGATATAATTGACCTTTTTCAGGGTAGCAGCGGCAGTGAATAATGTTGATATTACGTATCGACTCTCGATTGGACAAAATCACTAATCTACGAGTTTCTTTCAGCCAATCAAAGGAGCAAAAATATTCAGTGCTGGAAAACAGGTGCTTGTTCTGAATGCGCTATTTTTAATGTTTCAAAATTCATCCAGAATTTTATGAAAACGGGTTGCTATTTCGCTACGTCAGGTCTTAAAAACTGTTAATCTTATTTGTGCATAATGAATGTTCACTAATGAGTCGAGCCATACCAAAATGATCCCTCCTTTCTAAACAATCAGCATTATAAGATAAGTGGAACAATCCATGGAAAGGAGTAGAGCCTTTTCCTACATTTTGGTGTAGTAGACAATAAAAATGGGGATTTGGGTCGCCGTTGACTACGGTCGATCTATTTATTTATATAAACAAAAGAACGAATGTAATTCTCAAAGATTTTTGTTGTGGCAATATGTATATGTGTATGAACATGTTTATGCAATGGTAGTCGGATTGGTTGGTTTGTTGGTTGGTTGGTTGGTTGGTTGGTTGGTTGAAATAGTGAAGGACGTGAGATTTGAAATGGATTGATAGTGGTATTGTAGCAAGTATGTCAAATCTTAGCTCATTATCTGCTGTTTACAGTGGACACAGATGGTGTGGATATCTATTAGTTGGACTGTGGTGTCGATTAACCAATTGGAATAAAGAATAAGATTTTTTTTCTGATTAAAAAATGAATGTTACAGCCTTGAACTTGAAAGGGAAAGGGTCGCATAATAACTTGGTCCCGCATAGCTGCCTATTTAGTTCGTTTTTTTTTGTTTTTTCTTTGTTTTTTTTTGTATTTTTTTTTTGTATTTTTTTTTTTGTATTTTTTTTTTTTAATTTTTTTTTTATTTGTATTTTTTTTTTGTATTTTTTTTTTGTATTTTTTTTTTGTATTTTTTTTTTGTATTTTTTTTTTTTGTATTTTTTTTGTATTTTTTTATTTTTTTTTGCATATAACGAACATTATAAAATAACATCATTGTCAACTAAAAAGAGAATTAAATTCTACAAACTGGCACTGCAGTGGGACCTTGTATAGCATTCTAAACAATTCCCCTTCCGTCATGTTCTGTTTCGTTCTTTTAATGGTCCTAACATGTGAAAGGTGTTACTGCAAAAATGAAGAATCGGAACAAGAAAGTTTTTAATAGCTTACAATTTGTTGCAGTAGATTTTCGAGATTATCCTGATAGACTTATGTCTTGCAGATGCAGTCAACTCCCCAACTCCTGCTAACTCTAACCACAACTCCCCAGCCCCTGCTGGAGGGAGCTAAAAGCGAAACATCTGCTAACTTCGACCACAAGTCTCGTTCTGATCTTTTTCCGATTCTCTCTCAATTGGTGACATAATTCTGAGAATTGTTTTAACATATTCCTCAAATCGGTATACGTCAAAATACAAACAAAATGCTTATACTTTAAACCATTGTCTTAACCTTGAAATTATTAATTTGATTGAAGAATGATCACAGTCGCATTCCAAACACGATGTCCACTCGCGCCCCTGCCCGACATCTCGTTACAATCTAGGTTATATTTCTTATTTACTATCCTGCTTTTTTCGATCAGACCGTTGTAATTTTGTTGTACTTCCCCTCACTTAACTTATATTACTTATCTCTCCTGATCTTCTAGTGATAACCTTCCTTGATTGTCGCTCTCCCGTTGTACCATGTCGCCATCTTGTTTATTTATTAGAGTCTTTGAAAAATATCATACGTAATACTCTTATCACTTCAGTTTGTTTTTAAAAGAAATTGAACCTAACGACGATTGCAAATTCAAATATTTACAATTGTTTTATTTCTGCACGGCGTCTGTTGCTTCTTTTCTATTGAAATAACCTCGACTATTAAGACGTTATTTGTATGATCATATAGTTATAACGTATCAGCTGGCGTAGATGTGTATTTGAGCTAGTTTATAAAGAAAGAAACTAGTGATGACAACTTTTTTAAGACAGACAACACTTCTACTGAAAATAACAGAAATGTATGTGTCATGTTGAGTTACACGATGAGAAAGGGAGAGAGAGACAATATACACTGGAAACTGTCGTGACACCAGATTAATTTAGGAACAATGAAATGTGAATACAGACATACATATACGTGCTACAATGCTCACATAGACTTATACATAGAACCACAGTCACACAACCACACAGAACTCATTCTACACATTCATCTACGCATGCATACACGAATGCTTGCGACGGTGTATGTAATATTTGCAACAACGCCCAAAGAATTTAGTTGTTGATAAAAAAGGAAGAAATGTTTAATCTTTGTCATTTTAAGTTTATTGTTATCATATTTCATTAAGCTAGATTCTTCACGTCTGTAATCAGGGCGGCCTCATGAAAGATCAGAACATTTTTTTTTACTGATGAGTCATCACTTATCAAGGCTAAAAGCCATTCAAACATAAGAGTTAGATAACATATGCGATGTTCTTAAAGATTCTTTGGACCTCAGAGGGACCATATGGGCCCCGGATGGGAACCCTTGTTCTACCATAACCCTACACTACAGTCACACGGATGAACATAGATAAGTTGACAAAATCTACATGTTATGTTTTTAACTTGCTGAGTTAATTGTGTTAAATGCTGTTTCTTTAATGTTTCAAAGAAATAATGACCTTTTTACGTTAAAAAGTGGATACACCATATTTGATCAAAAATATTTTATTCAAAAAGTTGCAAAAAGAATAGTTTTCGGATATTCTCCAATAACATTTTAAGTTTGACCTTTTTTATTTACAATTATTTTAACGACTTCTCTATAGTGGATTAAACAAAGAATGAAAGACAAATCGATACCATTTTTTTAAGAAACTTGGCCTTCAATCTAGCCCTGGGGGGGGTGCTGTTGGTCATTTATATAAGCATCGTAGTTTATATTTTTAATTGTATTATATCCGATTTCACAGGGGTTCTTTATAGTAAATTTTGTGGAATTCTACTGAATAGGTTTTAGTCAATAAGTGTTTTGCAATTAGCAATGGCAAACTCAGCAATAGTAGTAGTAGCAGTAGTATTATAATTTTGATCCACTTATGAGAACCCTGTTATATCAATACCGCTTCATGCTAAATTTGGTGCAATTTTGCAGAATACTTTTTAATTCCTAAGTCTTTATTACTATTATTGATTTCTCGCTGGCGACGATCATTGGTCTTCTCTAGGATTTGGATGGTAGTAATCCTCTCCAATGGAGGTCTGGTCGGTGCTAAGGTTTTTCTTAATTTCGACTTTACCCACTTTAGAATATATTGTTCGGAATTGGAATGTTGTCATCCCGTCAATTAAACAGTTTTAAAAATCTACACTTTGCATTCTTTTTATTTTAACGTAATTCTAACACATCGAATTGTTACAATTTTAAGCACATTCAATTCAATAAATTTGGCAAAAAATAAAACGAGCATGCTTCAGTATACATGTAGGGAAATAGGGGTATAAACTTACACAGTGGTCCAGCTCCAATTTTGCCTTGAATTGCTGTGTTGTTGGCGTATTTAGTACATCTCCTGGAAGTCCATTCCAAGGTCCAGGAATCCTTATTGAGAAAGCGTATTTTCCCCGGTTCAATCGAAATCGGCGATGAAACAGTTTCTGGTAATGCCCGTGCAAACCTTTTTGTCTAGTGCAGGAGTGACATTCGTTTTATTTATTTAAAGAATATTCGACTGACAATTATTTTTACTATAAGACGGAAGAGATTATTTATTTTGAAACTAGTTTAAATAAAAAGGTTAAAACTTTCGTTTTATTTATTTAAAAGAAAATATCTAGCTGACAATTATTTTAACTGTAAAGAAAAGAATAATTATGGTTTTCAAAAATATGAATTGTTACAATTTTAAATAAATAGATAAAGAAGAAACATATTCGCTTTATTTATTTAAAGCATATTTAACTGGCAATGTAGAAAAGAAAGACAAAGTCTCATTCTAACATTTAAAACAACTATATTGAGCCATTTTTGTTGTGGTGTAAATAAAAGGGAATGAAAGAGAAGAGTGTTAGTAATTGAATACGTCCATGAGTATGGACGAAGACAAAGCTTAGAGAGTGCATATGTTAAATAAATGTCCCGTTAGTAGGGAAGAGAGAATAGTTCTAATAGTGTTAATGTCCTTAAGAGAAAGGTCCGTATGTACGCATGTGTTAAAGTCATGGCGTGGCCATGTGTGTATGTAGGTATGTGCGCGTGTGTGTTACATTGTTAAGTCCATGTTGGCTCCTTTTGTCTTCTTTTCAAACCCAGTGTCAGGCATGCCAAGAGAGAAGTTTGAGGGTTGAAAGAAGCGCCGTGGTGAGTCAGATAGATGTGCCGTCTCGTGGCCGAAAAAAAGGAAGATTCGTAGTGAGTGCTGTTTTTTATAACCCTGGGACCTATGCTCTCCTCGCATGAGAAATTGTCCCTGGGCAAACCAGAAACGAAGTTTAAATGTGTGCACCAATCAGAGCCCAGCTTATAAGTCAAGCATAGATCCAAAATATTGTTAATAGCAGCTTGTTGTTGTTGTTGCCGTTTGTAGTAATGTCGCTACAACAATGACAATTATTTTTTTATGTGGTAAGAAAGCGATATCTTTTCTTAATATTATTAACCCTGACAGGCATTTATTATTTCAAGGTAAATATTAACAGCAAATTATGCAGATTATGTGAAAAAAAAAATGTTTTTAAGATGAATAAATAATTTATTTTTAAAAACAAATAATCTGCGTTGTGCAAGGTTTTCTAAATATTTTATAAAAAAAATATCTTCGTTATTATTGCCACCCACCCAGCGCTTCAAATTGTGTGACTTTTCAATATACTCTTCCACGCCGACCACGTGACACACAGCCATATCAACATTTTTCTTTCTTCGTCAAAACACCTAGACGGATTTTCAACTTGACCACGAGAATGTCTCAACCAAGGGGAAAAAAGAAAAAAAAGAAAAAGAAGAAATATTCTTCTGAAGATGGTAGATTTACCGAAAGTACTCAAGTTTATAAAAAAAAAAAAAATGTTTTTAAGATGAATAAATAATTTATTTTTAAAAACAAATAATCTGCGTTGTGCAAGGTTTTCTAAATATTTTATAAAAAAAATATCTTCGTTATTATTGCCACCCACCCAGCGCTTCAAATTGTGTGACTTTTCAATATACTCTTCCACGCCGACCACGTGACACACAGCCATATCAACATTTTTCTTTCTTCGTCAAAACACCTAGACGGATTTTCAACTTGACCACGAGAATGTCTCAACCAAGGGGAAAAAAGAAAAAAAAGAAAAAGAAGAAATATTCTTCTGAAGATGGTAGATTTACCGAAAGTACTCAAGTTTATAAAAAAAAAAAAAATGTTTTTAAGATGAATAAATAATTTATTTTTAAAAACAAATAATCTGCGTTGTGCAAGGTTTTCTAAATATTTTATAAAAAAAATATCTTCGTTATTATTGCCACCCACCCAGCGCTTCAAATTGTGTGACTTTTCAATATACTCTTCCACGCCGACCACGTGACACACAGCCATATCAACATTTTTCTTTCTTCGTCAAAACACCTAGACGGATTTTCAACTTGACCACGAGAATGTCTCAACCAAGGGGAAAAAAGAAAAAAAAGAAAAAGAAGAAATATTCTTCTGAAGATGGTAGATTTACCGAAAGTACTCAAGTTTATAAAAAAAAAAAAAATGTTTTTAAGATGAATAAATAATTTATTTTTAAAAACAAATAATCTGCGTTGTGCAAGGTTTTCTAAATATTTTATAAAAAAAATATCTTCGTTATTATTGCCACCCACCCAGCGCTTCAAATTGTGTGACTTTTCAATATACTCTTCCACGCCGACCACGTGACACACAGCCATATCAACATTTTTCTTTCTTCGTCAAAACACCTAGACGGATTTTCAACTTGACCACGAGAATGTCTCAACCAAGGGGAAAAAAGAAAAAAAAGAAAAAGAAGAAATATTCTTCTGAAGATGGTAGATTTACCGAAAGTACTCAAGTTTATAAAAAAAAAAAAAATGTTTTTAAGATGAATAAATAATTTATTTTTAAAAACAAATAATCTGCGTTGTGCAAGGTTTTCTAAATATTTTATAAAAAAAATATCTTCGTTATTATTGCCACCCACCCAGCGCTTCAAATTGTGTGACTTTTCAATATACTCTTCCACGCCGACCACGTGACACACAGCCATATCAACATTTTTCTTTCTTCGTCAAAACACCTAGACGGATTTTCAACTTGACCACGAGAATGTCTCAACCAAGGGGAAAAAAGAAAAAAAAGAAAAAGAAGAAATATTCTTCTGAAGATGGTAGATTTACCGAAAGTACTCAAGTTTATAAAAAAAAAAAAAATGTTTTTAAGATGAATAAATAATTTATTTTTAAAAACAAATAATCTGCGTTGTGCAAGGTTTTCTAAATATTTTATAAAAAAAATATCTTCGTTATTATTGCCACCCACCCAGCGCTTCAAATTGTGTGACTTTTCAATATACTCTTCCACGCCGACCACGTGACACACAGCCATATCAACATTTTTCTTTCTTCGTCAAAACACCTAGACGGATTTTCAACTTGACCACGAGAATGTCTCAACCAAGGGGAAAAAAGAAAAAAAAGAAAAAGAAGAAATATTCTTCTGAAGATGGTAGATTTACCGAAAGTACTCAAGTTTATAAAAAAAAAAAAAATGTTTTTAAGATGAATAAATAATTTATTTTTAAAAACAAATAATCTGCGTTGTGCAAGGTTTTCTAAATATTTTATAAAAAAAATATCTTCGTTATTATTGCCACCCACCCAGCGCTTCAAATTGTGTGACTTTTCAATATACTCTTCCACGCCGACCACGTGACACACAGCCATATCAACATTTTTCTTTCTTCGTCAAAACACCTAGACGGATTTTCAACTTGACCACGAGAATGTCTCAACCAAGGGGAAAAAAGAAAAAAAAGAAAAAGAAGAAATATTCTTCTGAAGATGGTAGATTTACCGAAAGTACTCAAGTTTATAAAAAAAAAAAAAATGTTTTTAAGATGAATAAATAATTTATTTTTAAAAACAAATAATCTGCGTTGTGCAAGGTTTTCTAAATATTTTATAAAAAAAATATCTTCGTTATTATTGCCACCCACCCAGCGCTTCAAATTGTGTGACTTTTCAATATACTCTTCCACGCCGACCACGTGACACACAGCCATATCAACATTTTTCTTTCTTCGTCAAAACACCTAGACGGATTTTCAACTTGACCACGAGAATGTCTCAACCAAGGGGAAAAAAGAAAAAAAAGAAAAAGAAGAAATATTCTTCTGAAGATGGTAGATTTACCGAAAGTACTCAAGTTTATAAAAAAAAAAAAAATGTTTTTAAGATGAATAAATAATTTATTTTTAAAAACAAATAATCTGCGTTGTGCAAGGTTTTCTAAATATTTTATAAAAAAAATATCTTCGTTATTATTGCCACCCACCCAGCGCTTCAAATTGTGTGACTTTTCAATATACTCTTCCACGCCGACCACGTGACACACAGCCATATCAACATTTTTCTTTCTTCGTCAAAACACCTAGACGGATTTTCAACTTGACCACGAGAATGTCTCAACCAAGGGGAAAAAAGAAAAAAAAGAAAAAGAAGAAATATTCTTCTGAAGATGGTAGATTTACCGAAAGTACTCAAGTTTATAAAAAAAAAAAAAATGTTTTTAAGATGAATAAATAATTTATTTTTAAAAACAAATAATCTGCGTTGTGCAAGGTTTTCTAAATATTTTATAAAAAAAATATCTTCGTTATTATTGCCACCCACCCAGCGCTTCAAATTGTGTGACTTTTCAATATACTCTTCCACGCCGACCACGTGACACACAGCCATATCAACATTTTTCTTTCTTCGTCAAAACACCTAGACGGATTTTCAACTTGACCACGAGAATGTCTCAACCAAGGGGAAAAAAGAAAAAAAAGAAAAAGAAGAAATATTCTTCTGAAGATGGTAGATTTACCGAAAGTACTCAAGTTTATAAAAAAAAAAAAAATGTTTTTAAGATGAATAAATAATTTATTTTTAAAAACAAATAATCTGCGTTGTGCAAGGTTTTCTAAATATTTTATAAAAAAAATATCTTCGTTATTATTGCCACCCACCCAGCGCTTCAAATTGTGTGACTTTTCAATATACTCTTCCACGCCGACCACGTGACACACAGCCATATCAACATTTTTCTTTCTTCGTCAAAACACCTAGACGGATTTTCAACTTGACCACGAGAATGTCTCAACCAAGGGGAAAAAAGAAAAAAAAGAAAAAGAAGAAATATTCTTCTGAAGATGGTAGATTTACCGAAAGTACTCAAGTTTATAAAAAAAAAAAAAATGTTTTTAAGATGAATAAATAATTTATTTTTAAAAACAAATAATCTGCGTTGTGCAAGGTTTTCTAAATATTTTATAAAAAAAATATCTTCGTTATTATTGCCACCCACCCAGCGCTTCAAATTGTGTGACTTTTCAATATACTCTTCCACGCCGACCACGTGACACACAGCCATATCAACATTTTTCTTTCTTCGTCAAAACACCTAGACGGATTTTCAACTTGACCACGAGAATGTCTCAACCAAGGGGAAAAAAGAAAAAAAAGAAAAAGAAGAAATATTCTTCTGAAGATGGTAGATTTACCGAAAGTACTCAAGTTTATAAAAAAAAAAAAAATGTTTTTAAGATGAATAAATAATTTATTTTTAAAAACAAATAATCTGCGTTGTGCAAGGTTTTCTAAATATTTTATAAAAAAAATATCTTCGTTATTATTGCCACCCACCCAGCGCTTCAAATTGTGTGACTTTTCAATATACTCTTCCACGCCGACCACGTGACACACAGCCATATCAACATTTTTCTTTCTTCGTCAAAACACCTAGACGGATTTTCAACTTGACCACGAGAATGTCTCAACCAAGGGGAAAAAAGAAAAAAAAGAAAAAGAAGAAATATTCTTCTGAAGATGGTAGATTTACCGAAAGTACTCAAGTTTATAAAAAAAAAAAAAATGTTTTTAAGATGAATAAATAATTTATTTTTAAAAACAAATAATCTGCGTTGTGCAAGGTTTTCTAAATATTTTATAAAAAAAATATCTTCGTTATTATTGCCACCCACCCAGCGCTTCAAATTGTGTGACTTTTCAATATACTCTTCCACGCCGACCACGTGACACACAGCCATATCAACATTTTTCTTTCTTCGTCAAAACACCTAGACGGATTTTCAACTTGACCACGAGAATGTCTCAACCAAGGGGAAAAAAGAAAAAAAAGAAAAAGAAGAAATATTCTTCTGAAGATGGTAGATTTACCGAAAGTACTCAAGTTTATAAAAAAAAAAAAAAATGTTTTTAAGATGAATAAATAATTTATTTTAAAAACAAATAATCTGCGTTGTGCAAGGTTTTCTAAATATTTTATAAAAAAAATATCTTCGTTATTATTGCCACCCACCCAGCGCTTCAAATTGTGTGACTTTTCAATATACTCTTGCTTAAAAGCTTTAAACTCAGTTACATTAAGAATAATTGAAAGAATGTTTTTGGGGAAAAACTGTGGTCCCACAAGAATGCTCACCGTCTTGGTTTTCCCTATTTGTAACTGGAAGCTGGCTTGGAAATTTTTTTTATTAACTGA
This sequence comes from Sepiola atlantica, assembly GCA_963556195.1. Taxonomy (NCBI): domain Eukaryota; kingdom Metazoa; phylum Mollusca; class Cephalopoda; order Sepiida; family Sepiolidae; genus Sepiola; species Sepiola atlantica. The sequence continues at coordinate 185,525,274 of OY744517.1, read as the reverse complement.
GTTCATCCAATACAAGGCAAGTTGCCACTGTAGACGTAAGGGGCTACTGAGAATTAGGGTGAAATTTTAGGGGATCATCCTAAATTGGGAGCTGTGCAGCTAGATGTTTGTTGACATTAGATTTAAATTTCTGCATGTTGGTACAGTCGGGGAAACAGGGAGCAGGGAAGGATTTCCAAGGTTCGGCAGCTTGAGGAAAAAAACTATTGGAGTAGAAGGCTCTCCGGCATCTGGGGACGTCTACAGTGAATGGATGGGATTTAGCTGATTGTCGGGTTGGTCTAGTGCATTTACGTCGAAGGAGCACTAGAGCAGCAAGTTCATCGGAGCACATTCCATTGAAGTACTTGTAAAACAAGGACAAGGATGCAACATTGGAGCGATGGGACAGCGGCTGGAGCTTGGTGGATAGTGAGGGACATATCAGATTAGAGACTCTGTTTTAGACCTTGTCTAAAGGAGGAGACCAGTGGATGGTGCATCAACCCAGATTTGACAACGATACTCCATGCATGGGCGGATGGTGGCTTTGTAGAGATATAGGATACTGTCAGGTGTGAGAAGTTTTCTATTCATTGATGAACACGAACAACGTTGAATGTTCATAATGTCAATCTATTCATTTCTGCAAACCATCATCTCCAGACGGGTAGGTTGCTTTTATCATAAATTTCTATAAGTTTTCAATAACTATTTCTTTATCTAGGCACTGCGGTCCTCACATAAGAGTCTGTCGACCACTGATGCTACTCGCAAACTAACAATTATCTTAACTGATGATTATTTAACAATTCCCCTCTCTATAAACACGTGACATTGCTCAACCAATCAGAGCCTTTGGTATCACACAGCCACCCTTCATTAACTAACAGCTTAAAGTGACTAGATACACAAGAAATCGAATCATAAAGTTTACAAGATGCATGTATGAACATTGGATATTCCCGTCCGTGATGCATCTAATGGCTACACTTGGACCCCACACACACATGGACTATGTCATAGTGGCCATATTGTTAGATTCTTCTTTGGAACTAGAATATCCCATTTTTTTTACTTTTATTCCCCCCAAACACTAAACTATGTTTAAACCGAAGTCCAGTCTGGTAAGGTAATACTTTCTGCTAGCAAGCATCACCGTCTGAAACGGCCACAATGATTCGCTGACTGACCTTAAAGTAGGCCTTCTTCAAATCCAGCAAGGATACATTGGATCCATGATAGTGCCATTTCCCACGGTTTGCATGCACAAATATCGGCATCAGCCATGAATGTGTCGCCATATTGGTTTAGCTTGAGATAGTCTGTTACAAGCCTCACTTTTGACTTGTTCTGTTATAAATGGAATCAAGCATTTAAGAGGTCCTAAATTTTGGATTCATGCATGAAGCTTTTTTATGTGCAGTTCTTATTTCGCCAAGCACATGGTATTCAGCCACTCTGTTTTGTATTATGACTGACTTCAATCCACTTCCATGAGGTAGTTCAAAGCTTTGATGGCGTCATAACCTAGCAGAAGGTCAAAGTTTAATAGCTTCTCATTCATTATTAGTGCTTCAACATCAGTGGAATTCCCATCAGTGTCTGTGTGAATTTTTACCATACCTATCCTATGAGATTCACGTGTTTTACTGCTTATGGTGGCTACTCCGACACTTCTGTTCTTTAAAGTGTGACAAAGCTTTACACTCACTATAGTACGAGGGCAGCTAGAATCAGGGAGCGTTGAGAATGGTGTCTTATTCACGCAGATTTTCATTAGCGGTAGCGCCTCATTTACGCGTTGTCTGGGGAAGAGATTGATGCCGATATCTTGTCCTCAGCCTCGTTACCTCAGGCAATTACTAGCCATATGCCATCTTCATTGCATTGGTAACAGCGCACATGCACTCGCTTTATGTTTGTGTCAATTCCAACGCATAGTCTCAATCCAGAGAAAACTATTACACACTTTGAGTGGGTGCGACAATGGGATTTTCTGAGGTATGGTCGTTCTTTAGTATCATCCTAGTGTTAGTAAATGATAGATGTGAAAAACTTCTAGCCATTAATACTTATAAGTGACTTTATAAATATAGTAAGTTGCCTTTGGGATTAAGGGTACTCCTGAAATTTTGTCCAATGTCATCTGGACTTGAATTTGCTACTGCTTATTTAGACGACATTTTGATAAAAAAATAAGACTTGTTCTAGGCCCATTATGACTCTAAACGTGAAATAATTGTAGCTAGCGATGATAGTTCGTACAGTATCGGAGCTACCATTTTGCATAAAATTAACGGTGGATGGTTAAAACCAATGGAACATGTGCCGAGAACCAGCAAAGAGAATTATAGTCAAATAGAGAAGAAACGTCTTGCTATCAAATTTGCACTTCGAAAATTCCACAGATTCATCCATGGCAGAATAGCTACACTGCAAATCGACGACAGAACATAATTATCCATTTGCAGGTCTAAAAAGTCTTTTCTAGCCATGCAGCAAATCAAAGAACCATTTTACTCAACTTCTCATCTGTGGAACGTTACCATGAGATTGCTTCCCTGTGAACTACGACATGGTCGTCTTCAAATTTAATGTCAACAAATACTTGTCATAAACCGTTCTCATAAGTAATAAAATTTTGTCCATTCTATCTACCATTTTCAATCCTCTTATAATGTTCTTCGTCATTCAACCGACGATCTATCTCATTAACCTTTATCCTCGGGTGGCTTTTAGCCTTGATAAGTGGTGACTCATTAGTAAATTATTCTTTAAAAAAATGATTTTGAAATGGAATTCTTACCACGCTGATGGTCTTTCAAGATTGATCCTTAAATTTTGTGAATCTTTCGATGATAATGTAATTGGGGATTTATAATCGAAGAATGAAGTAAAAGGAAACTCTTTGCACTACCATATGGGATCTGTTAGTCACACTGGATGAAAGTAAGAGAAAAGCACTGGACGATACTTTCATAGAAGAAGTAAATATAAGATTAAAATAAAATTGGATAATATATCTTCTATCTGTACTGAAATGCTAATATATAGTAAAAGAGTGGTGAAGACTACACCACTTCAAATATGTTTTAAAAAAATTTTACATGCATCATCTGGAGATTTTCAGTATGACGTAATCATATATCTCTTTTTATATAAAGTTAGGCATGTGTATATGTTTATATATTTGTATGTAAAGGATTCACTCATAAACTAATTAACCAATCATTATGAATTTTGGAACTTAGTTACTCACTCAATTACATGAATTGCATTTCATTGAAAGTTAATAATAAGAGTCAATATTCATTTGTCTTCATTGTAGAAAGTTCATTAAGAAATGTTGGAAGTATTAAAGTGGTTAAGTTTATACATTTGTTTCCAATCAGCGTAAATCAGCAGACGACATTGAAAGGGGATTCAAGGAGGGTGTGTGTGTGTGTGTGTGTGTGTGTGTGTGTGTGTGTGTGTGGGTGTGTGTGTGTCGCCTTTAGTGTGTATATTCGAATGACAGTGTGTGTTTGAGTGAGTTGAGAATTGTAGCAAGAAATGGGGTGAGAGAAAATGCTATCAGCACTGTCCTAGAATTTTTTGTCTCAACTGTTTATTGAAAGAAAATATCTGGCCTCATATGGGGTCGAGGTGGATCCAAAAGGGCAATTTCGATAAGTTTAGAAAATCTGCTGATTGGTTCAAAATATTGTTATTTGTTTTTATTAATTCAGGTGGATGCATGCGCAAAACCGAATGCGCAGAAATGAGTTTAAGCACTTTCATTTTGGACATCAAAGGGTAAATTTTGCCGCTACAGTACTAGGCATCAATTAATAAATATTCCCCAAATTTCAGTTTCTTTGGAGTATTTTAAAGGGTGTTTAGGGGGCATAATATGGACACAAGCTGTCATTTGAAAATTAAAATATTTCAGATTTGCATTAAATTTGATCCATATACTAATTAAGCAAGATTCTCTAAATTTCAATTTCTTATTAAGACCCCCAAGCTAAGACTTCAATTTTAGACATTTTCTAGGATCAGAATAATTTAATGGATTTTGATCAAAATTGCAATAAGGATTTTAGACATAAAGTTTAGTATCATTATATCTTGATTTTAATCTTCGTAAGGAAACATAAAATTGGTGCAAAACAGTTCTGTTTGAGCAATTACTTTTACTCGTCCTAAGACGGGTATGCTTGTAGTATATATATATATATATATAAATATATATATATATATATATTCCTACACATCAAAATATAGAAAATTAATAAAAGATATATTAAAATATATATACCTTTCACATTGATTTTTTATACATATATAAATATACATATATATATACATATTTATATCTGCCACCGACCGCGAATGGAGACCAGAATTTCAACTAAAGCTTATGAGTGAAATTTGAAAAAAAAAGCTAAGTTCTTAATTTTTTATTCATGAACTGTCTCTGTATTAAATAATCCATGTATTAACGTTGCAATGACTACTTAGTTCAAATATTATTTTCCAGGTTTTTGTTTCCTTTGCCTGTTGCTCAAATCTTTATTTGTCTGTCTTTTTTTCTTGCTAATATTCTGCAAGGTTTTAGAGGGGTCAACGCGTTCGAGGTTGAAAGAGAAAAAAAAAGGGGGGGGGGGGGAATCCACTATCAGATGTAGTTAAAAAAAGGAAGGTGTAGTCCCAACCAAACACACTAGCATGACGTAGTTAAAAAGCCAGGAGTTAAGACATATATATATCTGTCACCGATCGCGAATGGAGACTAGAATTTCAACTAAAGCTTATGGGTGAAATTTTTAAAAAAAGCTAAGTTCTTAATTTTTTTATTTCTGAACTGTCTCTGTCTTAAATTTTACTAATCATGTTATAAATTTACTTGTATTTACCTTGTGCTTTCTTAATTTAATTTTGAGTTTCAATTTACCCTATTTTCTTCATAGCCTTCATTGTATAAATAGTTAACTAGTTTTTCTCGGTTGTTACCCTACTGGCTGTCTGTCTCTTATCTGTACTAATTTGTGGGAGGGAAACATATCTTTAAATTTCTGTTCCTTCTGATCAGTGTACAGTGAACTTATATCATCATATATATATACATATATATATATATATATATATATATATATATATATATATATATATATATATATATATATATGTGCATATGTGGATGGAAATTATTTTCTTTTTTTTTACCTGTGAGGGCTCGGAAATACCCGACTAGTACACGGGCGCAGGCTATCCTCTCTTTGTCAGGTCATCCGTCTAAGAGAAGCAAATCTCTGATAATAAAACCTTGCTACTAACCATTTACGTCTTGGCAGCAAACCGTTGTGGAGGGAGACCTCCTTAGTCTTGATCAACAAACTTCCTAGAGCTGGAATCTCGAACAAAGTATCCGGTTGGCAAACCTATAATTGCTTAAGGAGTATATGGGCTCTGCCTATCGCCTGGCTTTCGCACTCCTTCTCTGTCTATTATCCAGGCATAGAGGTACAAGCACTGGGACGCCTCTAAAGACACCTAGTGCTTAGCCTTGTTTCCTGACTAGGGCAATGAACGCCGTCTCTCTTTCTCTCTATCTGGGCAACTTGTGGAAAGTTTTTTCGTCACTAAGTCCTGCATAACTAGTCTGGGTCGCTCTTGTTTCGACAGGTTAAGAGTACAGGTTAGACAGCTTATCTGACTGCTGTTTCCGACTGGTAGTTAGGAGCCCTAACTCTTAGGTAGCGCTAAGAACGGCTGCTCCATCAATAGTTGCATAATATCGTGGCTAATTGTACGTGCCATGTCGCACATTGAAAGGGACCCTACAGTTATCCCTGGTGGGCTTTCCCGAGGCAACAACCCCCATGGACCAAGTCACAACTAATGGACTGGTTGTGTGAGCTTATTGGCACCAAAAAAGCACCCACTTTGCCCTCCCCACTCTATCTCAAAACAAATATGAATTAACAAAATAAAATAAAAAATCAAACCTAAACAAGACAGCCAACAAAAAACATCTTCGCCTCCGCCCTTGAGTCTCGCATTCACAAATATCCGGTGATTTAGAACCCAACATTAATGACGTAGAAACTTTTCTCTTGACAAACTCCCCGGATATCCTAGCACTAAGTGAAACGAACCTTCAATCCTCAATCTCCTCTCACCACTTTGACATGATTGATTACCTTCTACTCTACTTTCTTGGCCTTTTGGCTAAGATCAAAGTGTAGTATCTGTTCCGATGGATACTGCACCCCATAGACGGGTATTGTCTTGGCCTTCGGGGCTTGATTTACGCCGGTCTATGGGGTTGTCCTGTGCAGTTCTAGGAGGTCCACCCTCCCAGGCTTCGCCTCCCCTCTTTGGGCAGGAGTAAGTTTATTGCTTACTGCCTGAGGCGTCCCTACCGGGGAATGCCGACGGGACTGCCCAGGCAATTTTTAAACCCCACTTTCCCAACCCGACCTTGGGTCACATCTTACTTGTGGGAGTAAGATAAAAACTGGCCTTGTGCCTAACTCCTGGAGAGGAGTAAATCAATACTCTACTGTAAAGACTCTGACAAACATATGCACGGGCTAGGAGTTTCTGTTGGGAACACTCTCCCCTTGACTAGAGAACATAGGTTAGAATCAGATGACCAAGCCTACATGTGCTTTAGAGTGACCTTACATTAGAGAGTTAGTTACTTATATTTCTTATACCGTTCTCCTTCGACCCAGGACTGTACCCTGCTTGACTCTGTCTCTGAAAGCTTAGATAGAGCACTCTCACTCGACTCAAATGCCTAAATACATGTATTTGGGGATTTTAATGCACACCACCATAACTGGTTGGGATTCTCCGGCATTACTGATACAGCTGGGAACTCTACATCTAATTTCTCCTCAGCTCACGACCTCTCACAGACTCTCACTTTTCCGACTCGCCTTCCTGATCGCACGCCTCACTTCTCGACCTGTTCTTGAGCGCACTACCCGAGGCTTGTGTAGCGAATGCCCATAGCCCGCTCGGAAACTCTGATCACATTGTGCTAATGATTTATATCACCTTAATAACTCGTCCAAAATCTAAGCGCTGTTGCTCAAAACGACAAGAAACTATGAGCAGGCTGATTTTGAACCCCTCAGGTATTGCATAAGCAACGCCCTATAGGGTGAAACCTTCTCACTCCCTGCTGATCAGTGTGTTAATGAGCTAACCGAATGGGTCAAGCAGGCATTTAATGTCCCCTTGCGAAAATTCTTAAGCAAACCCCACTCTCCTCTATGGTTCACCTCAGAATGTGCAGCTGCTATTACTGAGAGGCAGAAGGCATTCTGAAAGTTCGGCCACTATAAGTCAACTGCAAATAGACAGACATTTATAGAGGCAAGAAATGATTGCAAAGTAGTGATAGATGAAGCAAAGAGAAGGTATACAGAGATAACCAAAAAACGCATTCAGTCACAGAAACTAGGTACTCGCGATTTCTGGAAAATCTACAATAGTGTGATGAACAATGGATAATCAACGATTCCCCCGCTATCAAATCACAACGATGTTGATTGCACGGCAACTGATAAGGCTGAACTACTTGCCCAGCGTTTCAGCTTAAACTCCACTTTGGACTCAGAAAACCACCCCCTCTCTAAATTCCCATTGCTAGCTGAAGTCACACTTGAGAACCTGGTCATCACCCCATCTCAGGTCAGAGACATCATTAAAAATCTTGACACCTTCAAAGCCTGTGAGCCTGATCTTATATCAGTAATAGTAATAAAGAAATGCTCTGCTGAGCTGGCCCCTGTCCTCTCCAAACTCTACAACAAATGCCTTGCTGAATCTTGTGTCCCTGATAGTTGGAAAATTGTCTCTGTGGTACCAGTGTTCAAGAATTCTGGAGATAGAACTGATCCTCTAAACTACCGCCCAATCAGTCTACTCCCGATCTTTTCTAAAATCTTTGAATCATTAATCAATCTAGCAATAGTCCGACACCTAGTTAATGCTAAACTTCTTTCTAACCGCCAGTATGGATTTAGACAATCACAATCTACTGCAGACATCCTAACGGTCATCTCTGAACGCATATATCATACACTGGGCAAGGCTCGTGAAACTAGGGCAGTATCGCTGGATATATTCAAGGCCTTTGACAAGGTATGGCATGAAGGGCTTCTCCTAAAACTACACTCATATGGTATTACTGGACAAATATTTAATATAATTAAATCCTTCTTAACCAAAAGAAAGATCCAGGTTGTCCTCGATGGCCGTTCATCTAAGCAACATGACATAAATGCTGGTGTACTCCAAGGATCTATCCTTGGATCTCTACTGTTCCTGATTTTCATAAATGACCTCCCTGATGTCATTGAGACTGAGATAGAAATATTTGCTGACGACACCACATTCTACTCTCGTCATGTGGGCAAAACCGATGTGCACATATCTGAGGCAATGGCTGAATCCTTACAAAATGACCTCCACTCTGTAGGGGGTCGGGTCAAAAATAGATGGTAACTTTTAATGCTGCAAAGACAACGCTCCTTTCCTTCAATAACTACAAGAAACCTCTTCAACCACCGATTGTCATGGCAAATAACACCCTACCTGAGAGTTCATCATTCAAACTCCTCAGCCTAACTTTCACAGATGAATTGGAATAAATACATTGAAGACATTGCCAGGGCTTGTGCAAAGAAGGTGGGCTCCCTCTACCGTGCTAGTGAACTCCTCACACCTGACATTATCCTGTATCTCTACAAAGCCACCATCCGCCCATGCATGGAGTATTGTTGTCAAATCTGGGCCGATGCACCATCTACTAGTCACCTCCTTAGACAAGGTCCAAAACAAAGTCTCTAATCTGATATATCCCTGACTATCCACCAAGTTTCAGCCGCTGTCCCATCGCCCCAATGTTGCATCCTTGTGCTTGTTTTACAACTACTTCAATGGATTGTGCTCTGATCAACTTGCTGCTCTGGTGCCCCCACGACGCAAATTCACTAGACCAACCTGACAATCTGCCAAATTCCATCCATTCACTGTGGAGGTCCCCAGATGCCGGAGAGCTTTCTACTCCAATAGCTTATTTCCTCGGGCTGCTGGTCTCTGGAACTCTCTTCCTGCCCCCTGTTTCCTCGACGATACTGACATGCAGAAATTTAAAACTAATGTAAACAGAAATCTCGCTGCGCAGCTCCCAATTTAGGTTGAAAAAAAATATAACAAATAAAAAAACTTTCACCCTTTTTCTCAGTAGCCTCTTATGTTTACAGTGGTGGCCTGCCTTGTTTGAGGTGAAAAAATATATATATATATATATATATATATATATATATTGCTCTTTGTTCTGTGTCCCCATCTTTTTCTCTGTTTATTGCTTTCTCTCTGTTACGCTTTGTATTTATTTCTCTTAGTCACTGTTTTGCTCTAAAGTCTATTCTAATATTTAATGCAGTCACAAGGAATCGTATATGCATAATCTAACACTGCAACCCCCTCCCTCTCTCTCTCTCTCTCTATCTCTCTCTCTCTCTCTTTATCTATCTCTCTCTCTTTTGCCAGTCCCAGCTACTGACTGTATAATATGTCAAGGTTGCTAGCATAAGGGTTGTCAATTTTGGATGAACTTCCGCTGATTTTTCCCAAAGAATTGTTAAATCAGAGGCTTGAGAAGATGTAATTTAGTGTCATCTGGACGATTACTATGCGTTGAGGGTTTTTTTTAGAAATCACATGAAATGAGGTCATATCTATTCTTATATCAGTGTGAACCTTGATTAACGTTTGTGTGTGTGTGTGCGCAATTAAAGATGGCAGTTATTACTTGTACAGGTCCTTTACATTTCATCAGGCCACCTTTTCTAAGAATGTAGCACTGATTTTAGTTGATTAAACCATCCATTTCTTATTTGGTCTCTGATCAGACAATATGAAACAGCAATTATCCATTCAGAATTTTATGAAGAAGAAAGTGAAAGCTAAAGATAAGCTTCGAAATGAAACAAGGCCCCTTTCTCTCTGTAAACCACAGTATATGTGAACTTGTGCTTGTTTGCTTGTAAATTACATAGTATTATTAGCTAGGAGGTATTAAACTTTTACATCATCATCATCATCATCATCATCATAATAATAATAATAATAATAATAACAACAACAACAATAACAATATAGACTTTGGGGTTGATATTAATTTTATATTTCCAAAATGTTTGCTTGTAAATTACATGGTTTTATTAACTAGGAGATATTAAACTTTTACATGGTCTATTAATGTAGGTAAACTAAATAATAATATTAATATAGACTCTGGGATTGATATTAATTTTATATTTCCTAAATCTTAGAATGTTATGTCTACATATACTTGCATTTGGTGGTGGTGGTGGTGGTGGTGGTAGTAGTAGTAGTAGTAGTAGTAGTAGTAGTAGTAGTAGTAGTATGTTAACCATCATTCTATAAACATCCTAATATGTGATCCCCTCCTCTGATAGACACCTGGATACGCCCTTGAACAATATATATTTCTTTTTTCTTTTTTCTTTTTTTAACATAGTTCACCCCAAACAAGACCGGCCGCCACTGTAGACGTAAGGGGCTACTGAGAAAAAAGAAAAGGGGAGAAGGTTGGGATCTGCGCAGCGAGATGTCTGTTTACATTAGTTTTAAATTTCTGCATGTCTGTACTGTCGGGGAAACAGGGTGCAGGGAGGGAGTTCCAGAGGCCAGCAGCATGAGGAAAGAAGCTATTTGAGTAGAAGGCTCTCCGACATCTGTGGACCTCCACAGTGAATGAATGAGATTTAGTTGATTGTCGAGTTAGTCTAGTGAATTTACGTCGAGGGGGCACCAGAGTAGCCAATTCACCGGAGCATAATCCATTGAAGTATTTGTAAAACAAGCACAAGGATGCTACATTGCGGCGATGGGACAGGGACTGGAGCTTGGTTGACAGTGAGGGACCTATTAGGTTGGCGATTCTTTTTTGGACCTTGTCAAGGAGGAAGAGACAAGTAGATGATGCACCAGCCAAGATGTGGCAACAATACTCCATGCATATTATTATTTGGTCTCCGGATGAATATGAAACAACAACTATCCATTCAGAATGTTATGAAGAAGAAAGTGAAAGCTGAAGATAAGCTTCCAAATGAAACACAGTCCCTTTCTCTCTGTAGACTACATCATATATGAGAACTTATATTTGTAGCGATATTGGACTGTGAATGTGTAAACATAAATTAAGTAGGGGGTGGAAAATTCTATAGGAAGTTAAACATTTAGAATTAGGACTAAGTATCAGGATATGACGTCATGAGAGTAAGTACATGACAGAAAAACTAGAGAGTTCCTGCCTCTGAGGAGTCAGGTGCTGAAGTAATCAGATGCAGTTTTCAAGTCTCTCACCACCTTAAGGAGGTTGGTAGGCGAAATTGTAGTTCATCTTAATGTACTTGCTGTAAATTACTGTCAGAAGTAAATCAAATCTCAGAGCAATTAATGGAGTTATTTGTTGTTCTTTTTAATGGCATTTATTACTCCAACTGTCAAGAGAAGAAATAAGAAAAAAACAACATCTTTACGAATTCTACATCACCACTGCTGAGGACGTCACTACCCAATGAGCCAATTACTACATGTCAATGAATGAGACGAACAGCTACTTATATCCACAACACAATGCCGGCCATATGTTCACAATGAGGGTCAACGAGAACTCCCAACGAAATGTTACAAGTTGCTTATTACCGCAGTAGTGTTACATACTTGCGTGCTTGTAAATTACACAACATTATTAACAAGAAGAAATTAAATGTTTACATGGTCTATTTATGTAAGTAAACTAAATCTATTACTAATGGAGATTTAGTATCTGTCTGTCTGAATTCGAAACTATACTATTACTATTAATGTTCAATTAAGTTTGCTATACTATTTCAGACTAATCATTCAATGCTCAATTCAGGGAGGGGATAGTGTAGCATCTGTTCTGTTGTCATGAGACTATCCTCCCAGGCATTACCTCCTCTTTTGGAGGGTAGTGTAGTATATGTTCGTTCGTCATATAAACTAGCAAAATATGCTAATAATAATAATGATAATAATAATAATAATAATGAGGAGACTAATTGTCGTTACCAATGAGAAATCAATGGTAAACGGTTGCTGCGATACCACAAAGTCATTTGCAATGGTTGTCGAAAAGAGGTGGAAATATGGAGAGGCTTGTTGTCACTCAGACTCCAGGGAGCATCACCGGTTATCATCAGTGAGCAATCACTGACGATGTCTTGTGTGAGAACTCCTAGTGAGTACAAATAATGATAATAATATAGACTTATTTACTGTTGCTATTAATTTCATGTTACCTAAACTTTAGGATGTTATGTCGATATAGCCATGACAGATAGCCTTGCATTTTGGTAAGAAGATTTCCAGGGGTAGTGGGGGGTGGGGGGTGACAGAGCTTTATGTAAACCATCATTCTATGAATATCCTAATATGTGAACCCCTCTTCCAATAGACAGATATGTGAAGACGCCCTTGAATAATATCTATTATTCAATTGCTTTGTTAAAATTAAGTTTTTCAACGTAAATGTAGAGGCTAATCTCTCCAAAAATGCCACTCGTAAAATCGTTAATAAATCCCAATCCTTTCTGCAATCCAGCAATATTTGGTACAAATAAACTTCAGTCTCTGCCTGACTTGTCCACCAAATTTCAGTCATAATTGTCCAACAGTCTTTGTTTTACCGCCGTTTAATGATAAGCACACCTGGGTATGATGTGCAAAATTGTCAATAACTCTGACACATTCCTCTTTTGGAATTACTCTGATTTGGGTTTTGATGGCCCTTTTTAGTTCAAGAATAATCAGATAAAAATTGGGAGGGGGGAGGGGTTAAGGTCAGGTGGGTGTGAAGCCCATCTAGGATAACACCTCCTACTAATGAGGCGATCACCAAAGTGTCCCCACATATCATTTAATGGCGACAAACCAAAGACTGTTGGACATCGATGATTGAAGCTTAATAGACAAGTCAGGCATACAAAATATGGTTGTATTTCAGAAATAATTGTGAATTCCATGAATGGCATTATTTTAGGGGGGGGGGACTCTGTAGTTCATACTTGACAGTATTTTAGGAGAGTGTTTCATTGGTACAAAGCGATTTGACTTTTTGTTATATAATATGCTTTTTGCCACGTATAAAAAAGGATAGCCATAGAGAATTAAAATTTTGTTTTATAGTTAGTTTTATTACATTTTCCTGTTAATAAACAGAGAGAGAGAGACGAAAGCGAGAGTGATAGACACTGTATAAAATGAGAGTGGGACTAAACAACATACACTGAGAGAAGATAAGAGGAATAGACAGAAACTTAGTAAGAGATGGGTCATTTGGTGAGTAAATTGCAAATTACGGCTAATTAGAACAATTTAAATGGATTCTTTTAAACATAACTTGATCCCCAGCCAAGGAATATTTTAGCATGTATTTTTTGCGATTAAAATATATATAAAAAAAAAACCTTAGGGAAAAAACACATTGATTAACTTAACTTTACTTTAGTAGATATATATTCTTAACTAATTCATCCTTTATTTCATTTGTACATATTTACTTAGAAATGAACTATATCATTGATATATTTTTTTTTTACTTTGTTCACCCCAAACATGGCAAGTTGCCACTGTAGACGTAAGGGGCTACTGAGAATTAGGGTGAAAGTTTAGGGGGTCATCCTAAATTGGGAGCTGTGCAGCAGGATGTGTGTTTACATTAGTTTTACATTTCTGCATGTCGGTACAATCGGGAATACAGAGAACAGGGAGGGAGTTCTAAAGGCCGGCAGCTCCAGGAAAATAACCCATTGGAGTAGAAGACTCTCTCTCTCTCTCTCTCTCTCTCTCTCTCTCGTGCACAAGCATTTGATCTCTGTCTCCTTGTTATATGTTGCATGCCACCAATGTGCTCCATTGAGAAGTTCCCCATTCGTAGCTGTGCGTCAGTCCAGTGAGAACCCCCCCCCTCCGAATGCAAACGGTCTTAGGTTCTCTGCACAGATAACTGATTTTTGTCCTACTAAATTATTATTTACTCCTCTCCAGGAGTTAGGCACAAGGCCAGTTTTATCCTACTCCCACAAGTAAGATGTGACCCAAGGTCGGGTCGGAAAGTGGGGGTTGAAAAGCCAGCGCCCGAGAGGTGAGCACTCTGACCATCAAAAATTGCCTGGGCAGTCCCGTCGGCATTCCCCGGTAGGGGCGCCTCAAGCAGTAAGCTATTAACTTACTCCTCCCCAAAGAGGGGAGGCAAAGCCTGGGAGGGTGGACCTCCTAGAACTGCACAGGACAGACCCATAGACCGGCGTAAATCAAGCCCCGAAGGCCAAGACAATACCAGTCCATGGGGTGTAGTATCCATCGGAACAGATACTACACTTTGTCCTACAGGAGTATGTCAGTTCATACACAGGTGCACTTATATATCAGATTAGCAAAGGGAGACAATGCGAGATGCCATTCTAAAGACCTGCTTGCCTATCAAACCCATCAATACTTTGAACGGTTTCGTGTAATACTTCTTTATTTATTAGTGTACTACAATATTAGGAGTTGTTCTGAACGCTCACTAGTAAGAACAGCTTCTATAATCCCATCTATTTATTTGCAGGTTCGTGCATAGCGGGATTCTTACCCCCCCCCCACCCTTCACACTCACGCGTACACACTTTCTGTCATAGCTTCTACATGACATGCCTCATAGGGGTTTTTTTTTGGGGGGGGGGGTCCATTAGGTCAATCCTAGATGAACCGGCGGCCATGTATTTATATCCCTTAAAAAATATTTGGTTATATGTCCTTAAAAACGCTATCTGGTTCGGAAGTGTGTAATCATTACCGCTTGATGGCCGGAAGCGGGTGATCATTTAACGTTAAGTTAATATGCGAAAATAATCTGCCACTCTAAAGTATAAAATATTGAGGGGGGTCGTATTTCTTTTTACCGCCAACTACAGGCTGTTTGCATGTGATCGTCTAAAAATCTTAGAATCTTATTTGAGGGGGGTAGCATAGGGTGAAAGCGAGGCCGTCGTATAGCTTAACGACAGTCGTGGTGCAGGCCTCCAGTTTTTTCCGAACCAACTCCAATTCCACGGACCATATAATCGGATGGCGATATTTCCGACAAAAGAAAAAAAATTAATGAAATCGCCAGAAAATGAGGTGGCTTCTACTTAGAAATCTGAAGATTTTATTCGAAACAAAACAAAAAAAATAATTCAAATAACAAACTGAGAGGTCAAAGTGAGATGAGCGCGAATTACAGACCAACTCCGCGGCCGGAACAATATTCAGTTGGTGTCTATTATCCTTCGGCTCCGTGTACAACACCGGTATATTAACAAAATGGAGTTTCACGTCTCGACGTGTGCTCTTTTTATTGGGGTAATTTTTCTTTTTTCCCAAACTTCTGCTTCTTCTATAGGTCCAAAAAGCCATACAATAATTATAACCGATAATAATTGGAATGAACTGCTGAAAGGAGAATGGATGGTCGAATTGTAAGTTTTCAATTTCACTTCTCGTTTTTACAATTTGGTGAGAAAGAAATATTTCGAAAACTAAGACATGTCTTCGTTTGTTTGTTTTTTCTAAGAGTGAAAGAATCATTGTTTTTCTTGTATCTTTAAAGACGTGACATTAACTCTTCTTTAACTTTTGTTTTTATTTCATCAAAAATACGTCTGTCGTAATAATAAGAAATTAATTTCCTTTCATTTTGAGAACACAGATTTAGAAAAATTTCACATAAAGATTCTTTTTTAATTCCCCATTAAAAATTTAACGAGAAAAAAATGTTTAAATTTTGGCTACGTGTTTGCAACAAAGAAATTCTTCGAATTCTTATTTCGATTTTACGCCAAGTTTATTTTATGAAAAGTATATTTTTGTCATTGTAACCTTAACCGTTTCATTTTTACATACATACCTTTATATTAATAAAAGTATGTTACCATTTCCCGTGTGTATGTGTTTCTCGCCTATACGTAATTTACACCTTATTATTTATTTATTTAATGTTAATCAATTATTTATTGGGTGCTTTGTTACATTAGGACCCAAGTTAACTTTGACCCCGTCGTTAGGATTAGGGTCATGGTCAAAGTTAGCGCGGGTGGTAATGTAACAAAGTATCATTTTACTGAAACGAAATGTGCCAAAATATCGTGCTTTTTTACATTAGGACCCGCGCTAACTTTGATCCTGTCGTTAGGGTCAGGGTCAAAGTGGTGTTTAGGGTCAGGGTCAAAGTTAACGCGGGTCCTGATATAAAAAGAGTACCCAAAATATAATTCTTATTTTACATAAACTAGTCACCTATCTTTTGTTAATTGAAAAAACAGGATGGTACTTCCATATCCCATATCGGTCCGAATGTTTCCGGTTGCGATTTACGGAATAAATTAGAAATGGCCGAAGCAGTTTACGATTTGAAAGCCGCGAAAAAATGTTAAGAAAAAAAAAAGCAGACGAAAGCATACCACTGCAAAATCAAAATAAATTTAACCCCAGCGACAGCAGCTGTTTAATTTCCCGAAGAACTCCTGTCACCCAAAATTGCCACAAATATAAACATAAATGCACCCTTTTGGTTAGGGTTAAAACAAAAATTGGTGCAGAATTTGAACCTAACTAAACCTAAAACGTAGTTTAAGGTTAAAAATAAAAACAGTTCGGTTCTTTGGGTTCAAATTCTGTAGAAGTACCAAAAATGTATCCCTCACAAAAATTAAGTTGAAAAAACTTCCTCAAAAGAAAAGCAATAAAGTTGATTCACTTGCTGATTTTAAAATTATAAAACTCATTCGTAACACGGATGGGAGGGAGGTAATTGATTCTAACCAGGGGAAATTGATTGATTCTAGTCGGGGGAAAATTTAAAAGTTGTTTCATGTAATGTCGGTACTAATTGACCGTTCTCGGCGACGGCTCAGCCATTTCTATAAATCGCAATCAGAAATATTCCTATACCAAAAATTCTAGTGGTTCTTTGATATAATGACGCATTAGAAAATTAATGTTTTCCTATGGTTTCGGAGCATAAATAAACCATAATACTTGACATTTGCCACTCAATTTTAATTCAAAACATTAATTATTTTCTAATAGTCTATAATTTAATAGCTTCAAAATTATTCTTTGATCTCGAAGTGTCACGATGATAGTAAACATAAGTTGACCATTTTAAACTTTTATTAATAGATTTTAAAAATGTCTGACTTGTTTACTATAAACTTTGAAAACTGAAAAATCGAAAGTAATTTCTGGCTTTAATTAAAGTCCCAAAGGAAAACATTAATTTGATTTGCCAATATGGTTCTATTGTTAAAACATTTCAAAAGGAACGGATTACCCCAAAGTAGTGTGCTGGCTCCACAACTGTATAACATTTACACCAATGACCAGTCAATGTACCAGAACACTGAGCGGTTCATATATGCTGTTTAACATCCAAAGAAAATATGTTTGAAGCAGTAGAAGCAAACCTCAACTCAACCCTAGATAAGCTACTCTTCTACTAGGAGAGCAACCACCAACACGCTAACCTTGTGAAAACTGCTTGTTCTATCTCTGGAAGCCAACTGACCTCTTACTATCACCGACCCATCTAGCTAAGTGTAACCCTGGACCGCATCCTCTTATTCAAGGAACACATCAAAAACACCAAATTGAAGATCGGTTCCTGGAACAGTATTCTATCTCCTTCATATGGATGTGAACCCCTCGGCCTAATGACTGTAGTTAAGGAGCCCCTAACTACATCTCAGGAAAAGACAAGACTGCAGCTGTGAACCAGAGGGATAGAGAATGCCTGCCTCCCGCCCCCTGTCTTACTGACATGGGATTCCCCTCCTCTCTTTGAAGCTCTTCCTCTTGGCTCAGAACTACCGTTGATTCAGTGGAGGATATTCAACCGCCTGAGAATATGAATGGGGTGATCGAAAGCTACTATAGCCAGACAGAGCTATAAAACAGAGCCAGCCATCTGTGGAGAGTAGAAGTTTGCTGCAGCACTGCCCAACCAGTGCAGCTTGAACGATCTTGCAGAGTTAAATGGTAATGTAGTCCTGATCATATTCAGCAAAGTACAAGTTTCGGTGGTATTTAATTCAAGAACAAATTGTAATATCTGGGTGTTTGGGTCACATATATTCAATGAACCAAAGTAAAAAAAAAAATTTTTTTAATGGTCAAGACACATTTGAGTCTAGACCATATTTACACAACAATTCAAGCAATGTGTGCCACATTATGCTCTATTCTTTACTGGTTCCCAAATGTGAAAAGTGTTACAGCAGAAATGAAGAATCGGAAACAAACAAGGTTTTTGCTATAGCTTACAAATGCAATTTATTTGTAGTAGAATGTCGGCATTCCCTTGATACACTCTGCCTTACAGGTGAAGTTAACACCCCAGGCCCCAACTGGAGAGAGAAAAAGACGAAACGCCCACTCACTTCGACTACAAATCTTGCTTTTTTCATTTTCTTCTGATTCTCGATTAGTGACATAATTCTGACAATTGTTTTTAGTACATTCCTCAAATCGGCATAACTTAAAATAAAAGCAATAAAATATTTATGCTTTCAATCTTCATCCCAACCTTTAAATTATCACAACAATCACAGTCAAATTCAAAATGTTCCGTCCATCCACACTCGTTACCATCAAAGTTATAATTTTTATTTACTCTCCTGTTTTTTTGATCATCTTGGGGCAATCTTATTACATGTCTTTTTATTTCAAATCAATGTTCTACTACGTTTCTCATAATATGAAAGACGTGTCTGCTGATTACTTTTAGGCTAAAATACATACTTGAAATTTGATCGAAATAATCCGTGACCTCTTCAGATTGATGTAAGGAGGTCATGTTTATTCTTTGTCTTAAAAGTATAAAACCATTTTACCACGGATTTTAATGAGCTATAAACAAAATGATGAGTCTTAAACAAAAGATTATGATGAGTCTTAAACAAAAGATTATGACGAGTCTTAAACAAAAGATTGTGACGAGTCTTAAACAAAAGATTGTGACGAGTCTTAAACAAAAGATTGTGACGAGTCTTAAACAAAAGATTGTGACGAGTCTTAAACAAAAGATTGTGACGAGTCTTAAACAAAAGATTGTGACGAGTCTTAAACAAAAGATTGTGACGAGTCTTAAACAAAAGATTGTGACGAGTCTTAAACAAAAGATTGTGACGAGTCTTAAACAAAAGATTGTGACGAGTCTTAAACAAAAGATTATGACGAGTCTTAAACAAAAGATTTTGATGAATCTTAAAATTTTACTCATTTTTAAAGCCCTCTAATAGCCCTTCTCACTGGGTCAAAGTTCGACACAACGTTGATTTTTAATGTGGGGAAGCCAGCTGCTCCCCCACAAAGAGTAGAGTACTGGCAACAAAAAATAAAAGATTGTACAATCTGAGGACAGCACAGACACTGCACTTTTATTCTAACCATCTGAAAATATAACTTAAAGAACTGAGTTTTGTGGGCTTAGAAAAGTGTTCATTTTGTAGTATTAAGACCCGCTCTGGGTCTTAACACCACAAAATGAACATTTTTTTAGTTTTCAGTTTTGGATTTTCTTTTTCACAATGGTAGTATTTTTCTTTGTACTTCGAAGTATTTTGAGGAGCTCCTTTTTTAAGTGTGTGTGCAAAATTCGGTCAAATTTTTCATACCAAATCTTCTTGCATGCCAACTAAAATATTTCGGGAACATATTATTTGGTGTCTTTTAAGTATTGTGATTAAAAAAATCACACCGTATAGATAAAATCAGAATATTGTAAGAATGATTTTGTAAATCCTGATATTGAATGAAAGGAAAATTTTGTGACAGAATTTTTACTTAACGGTCACTCTTTGGTGATAGTCACTAATTTTGAAACAACGTTAAGTGTATTTCGAGCTGCTATCAACATACATCCACACAATTTGAAGGCAAAAGATTAAACAATTTACTTTTTCGATCAATCAAACTGTTAGGTTTTTCCAGTATATGACAATTCTTAATGAAATAATTGTTTACTTGACTAAAATACAACAAATGGATATAAAATAGAAACACATCACTGAATAATACGTAATTTATGCAATCGATCCCATTGCGGACTAAGGAATCTGTTATGCCGGATTCAAATTCTATTTGATTTATTGTTATCAGTTACACACTAAGTTCGTTGGGAAATGTATGAATCTACAATCCCTCTCCCATGCTGTGTAAAATAGCAACTTTTGTTCAATAAATCATATACAATGGATTGTTTACAATAAATGTTGTTTAAACATTAAATAACCGAAAAGGGTTGATATGCCATAAAGCAAACCAGACCAATCTTTGAAGATTACCTTGCCATCCTTCTTACTTGAGTTTGATCAACCCGACACTTTGTGTTACTTCCATTATCAGCCAACTTCTTGACATTTTTATGCATTGCAGAAAATCACTCCGGAAAAAAAATAGTCTTATTTTCAATCAATTTTCTACTATCTTTCTTTAAAAAATTATTTGGTGCCTTAACGCTCCAAACTTTTATACAGCGTTTCGTACATTCTTATGAAGTTCTCGATGAGCTGCAATTTTCAGAGAATATAACTATCTATTGTCTTTTCTGACAAAACTATTTTCTTTAAATATGTTGCCGAACATCTTGTATTTTTCAAATAAATTACTTGTTTCTTTTGTTGCATATGTTCACGATAAGCGCCTATATAAGTATTCCATTTTGTGATAAAAATGTAGATTTAATTACAAGTGACTGATAAACTGCTTAATAATTGAAAAACCTGAATATATCGTCATGTCTGAAATGCAATCGTCTTAATAATAGGTTGCATTCTTATTACTTTTATTTTTAGTGAAAATCTTATGATATTATCATTTGTGTCTATAGTGCTTGCATTATCAACATCCTGCTGTATGCCAGTGAGACATGGACACCATATGCTAAACAAGAAGAAAAGTTGCAGATATTCCATCTGAGAAGCCTGCATTTTGTCCTTGGTATCACAAAAAAACAAATGTTGAGGTACTTGAAATATACACACTGCTGAGGCAATGCCGACTGAGATGGCTTGGTCACATTCACAGGATGGCTGATGGCAGAATTCCCAAAGATCTCCTGTATGGAGAGTTAAAAGGAGGAGAGAGAGACCATGGTTGCCTTCTTCTAAGATACAAGGATGTCCGCAAGAGAGACATGAAAGCCCTTGAAATCGATCCGTCATCTTGGGGAAGCCTTGCCTCTGACATGGATGAATGAAAAAAAAAACGCTCAAACGACAGTTTGACATCAGAGACATAAAGTGGAAGACGAAAATCGCTGAAAAGGAAAGAAAGGGCAAAAGCAAGTGAGCTTCCTCATCCACCCTCCTCATTCAACTGTGGCAGAGACTGTAAGGCCTGCATAGGCCGTCTCAGCCACAGCAAGAAATGCCTAGGTTAAGTCAGAATGCCCTTTGGAGCATTGGCATTACTGACAAGACTTTATAAATACTTCATGATCGGACACGACTAACGAAGGCCTACTACTGTTATTTGTGTTCAGCAGATGTAAATTCTACTAATGTTTCGTCACCTAAAATTAAATATGACATAATCACATTGACACATTCGTTTGTATTAGATCACTGTAGTTAAGCACTGTTGAGCCTGGTCAATACCAGATGGGTAACCATTTAAGAATATCAGGCACTGTATGTGGGAGGATGGCGACATCATCATCATTGGTTTAACGTCTATTTTACATGTTGGCATGTGTTGGACGGTTTTAAGAAATTGGCTTCCAAACTAATCTATCTCTGGACAGATCTTTATTTATCCCTCTTTCTCTCTCATCCATTTTTATCACTTCCTCCCATCTTTTCCTTGGTCTTCCCCTGTCAACTGCTCTGCTACTTTAACTGTTCTACATCTACTAACCCAAGAATTCTAATCCATTCTTTCAATGTGACGACACCATCAAAGTCTCTTGTTCTGCACGCATCTACCTATATTGTCCAGATTTAATCTTCCTCTGATGTCATCAGAACTAAGTATGTCTTTTAGACTCACAATACACATCCATTGTATCATTCTCAACATTTCTCTCCATGCAACGCATGTCCTCAACTCTCACTGACCCGGTTTCACTTCCATACATCGTCACTCCATCCATTTTTAACTCTTGCAATCACATTAGCACCTGCTCCAATGGTATCACCAAGATAACAACTTCTCAATAACCTTGCCAACCAGATATACTTTGTCAACATCTGAGTTCTCATCCATCTCCATTGTCTTAGATTTCTTTCACACAAACTGCTTATCATCGACCTACCAGTAATACCACTGCACTTGTGTACCCAATGCTTAGAAGTACCACAAAGAATTAAATTGAACCTGACTCTCTTTCCACAAAACTTTCCTCTTCTGGGGAGCTTTCCAACACTACAACCACTGATGATCACTTTGGTTTTGGTAACGTTCACTCTCAGACCTTTGCTTTCCATAGCATTCCACCAAGTCTTTAACTTAACATGTAGCTCAAAACAATGAGATACTACAAGCAGGCTGACTTTGAGTCCATCAGAGATCGCATCAGCAACGCCCCATGGAGGGAAAACTTCTCACTCCCTACTGATCAGTAAGCAAATGAGTTAACCGAATGGGTCAAAGCAGGCATTGAAGCCTATGTCCCCATGCGAAAATTCTCCAGACAGCCGCATTTTCCTCTGGTTCACCTCGAAATGTGCAGCTGCTATTGCTGAGAGGCAGCAAGTATTCCGTAAATTTGGCCGCCATAATTCAGCTGCTAATAGACAGAAATTTATAGAGTCAAGAAATAATTGTACGGACGTGATAGGCGAAGCAAAGAGTAGATTTTATGAGTTAACAAAAAAACGCATTCAGTCACAGAAACTAGGTACTCGCAACTTCTGGAAAATCTACAATAGTGTGGTGAACAATGGTCAATCAACGATTCCCCCACTATCAAACAACAATGATGTTGTTTGCACGACAACTGATAAGGCTGAACTACTTGCCCAGCGTTTCGCCTCAAACTCCACTTTGGACTCAGAAAACCACCCCCTCCCTGAATTCCCATTGCGGACCGAAGCAACACTTGAAAACCTGGTCATCACCTCATCCCAGGTCAGAGACATCATAAAAAACCTTGACACCTCCAAAGCTTGTGGGCCTGTAATAGTTATAAAGAAATGCTTTGCTGAACTGGCCCCTGTCCTCTCCAAACTCTCCAACAAGGCTGGAAAATTGCCTCTGTGGTACCAGTGTTCAAGAATTCTGGAGATAGAACTGATCCTCAAAACTACCGCCCAATCAGTCTACTCCCGATCTTTGCTAAAATCTTTGAATCCTTAACCAATCTAGTGATAGTCCGGCACTTAGTTAATGCTAAACTTCTTTCTGACCGCCAGTATGGATTTAGACAAGCACGATCTACTGCGGACATCCTAACGGTCATCTCTGAATACATATATCATACACTGGACAAGGCAGGTGAAGCTAGGGCAGTAGCGCTTGATATACCCAAGGCATTTGAAAAGGTCTGGCATAAAGGGTTTCTCCTGAAAATACGATCATATGGTATTACTGGGCAACTACTTAATATAATTAGATCCTTCCTAACCAAAAGAAAGATCTAGGTTGTCCTTGATGGCCGTTCATCTAAGCAACATGACATAAATGCTGGTGTACCCCAGAGATCTATCCTTGGACCTTTATTTGTCCTAATCTTCATAAACGACCTCCTTGATAACGTTAAGTCTGAGATAGGTATATTTGCTGACGACACCACGCTTTACTCTCGTCATGTGGGCAAAATATCCGAGGCAATGGTTGAATCCTTAGAAAATGATCTCCAGGCTGTAGTGGATTGGGGTCATAAATGGTTTGTAACTTTTAATGCCACAAAGACAAAGCTCCTTTCCTTCAACAACTACAAGAAACCTCTTCAACCACCAATTGCCGTGGCAAATAACACCCTACCTGAGAGTTCAACATTCAAACTCCTTGGCCTAACCTTCACAGGTAACATGAATTGGAAAAACTATATTGAAGACATTGCCAAGGCTGTAGCAAAGAAGGTGGGCTCCCTCTACCATGCTAGTAAACTTCTCACACCTGACATTATCCTGTATCTCTACAAAGCCACCATCCGCCCATGCATGGAGTATTGTTGCCACATCTGGGCTGGTGCATCATCCACTAGTCTCTCTCTCTCTCTTAGACAAGTTCCAAAAAAGAGTCGCCAACTTAATAGGTCCCTCACTATCCACCAAGCTCCAGCCCCTGTCCCATCGCCGCAATGTTGCATCCTTGTGCTTGTTTCAATGGATTGTGCTCCGATGAACTGTCTGCTCTGGTTATCCCTCGACGTAAATACACTAGACCAACTCGATAATCAGCAAAATCCCATCCATTCACTGTGAAGGTTCCCAGATGCCGGAGAGCCTTCTGCTCCAATAGCTTCTTTCCTTGTGCTGCCAGCCTCTGGAACTCCCTCCCTGTTTCCCTGACTGTACCGACATGCAGAGGTTTAAAACTAATATAAACAGATATCTCGCTACACAGCTCTCAACTTAGGATGACACCCAAAACCTACACCCTAATTCTCAGTAACTCCTTACGTCTACAGTGGCGGCCTGCCTTGTTTGGGGTGAAATATGTTTTTAAAAAAAAGGTCACCCTGTAATATAAATGTTTTAAAATGTTTTCATTGAATAACCAATTTTTTTAAACAAGACTTTTAGGTTAAATATTTAAAATTACTGAATATTTTGAGGATCCTGTTCAATTTTACTGCTGATTTTTAGCTTGAACATAAATAAACATGAAATAAAATGCCAAGGTGAATCATCTGAGAGAAGTTATTGATTTACTGAGAATTAAAAAGTTAATGGAAACATTTTGTCAAAAAAGCAACAAAAAGAAAAAAAACTAAAATCGAACATAGAATTTGTAATAGTCGAGGAAGCAGATGTGTGAATATTAATAGCTGTTTTGAAGTAAATTAATAAACTTATGTATGCGTATTGAATGGTCACCGATGCCATCAACTTTCCTTTGGAGTTTGTTGTTACTCAATAACATTAAATAAACAGACTGACCTACATTTTTTATATTTGTATTTTCTCTTTCTTTTAGGATAATCTATCAAGGGATTAATGTTTAGACTTTAGATTTTGGTGGATTTGTTTTTAATTGTGTTGGTTGGTTGGAGGTCTCTGAAATTTTTTAATGTTCAAAACAATAGTGGTATATTTTTCAACATGAATTTTGACTTTAAAAAATTTTTTATTTCAATATTCTCAAATCCTACCAATTTTTAAAAACATTTTTTTTTTTAAGATCAGTCAATTTTATTATGACATACATAGCTTAGGAGAAACAAACAGGGTTGAATTATGCTATAAAAGCAATATTTATTCCTCGTGATGATATATAAAATCAAAGTCAAAAACCATACAATTTTTTTGTCTTTGGGCAAACTTACATGTTGTGTTGGAAACCATTAGGTGTTGCATGGCTACCTCCTTTGATTTTGTATATTATCACCAAGAATATATAATAAACAAAGAAAACTCAGTCAAATTCTGAACATTAGACCTACATAGAATTACATCTGACAAATCGATATTTGATTCTGCCTAGCATTTTTCTTGTGTTGACCGTTGGGGCATTTTCTTAGAACAATAAATTTTAATTTGATTTAATTTCTTTGCAAATGCAATTTATTCGGCTTGGAATAGGGTTTTTTTCACGGAGAAGCCATCTTTCTTTTCAATGGCAAATGTAAATTACAAATGGAAGCCATTTTTTGCTATCAGCCAATTTTGCTAATAATAGTAAATACTCATGCTAATACATTCTTTTGTTTATTACTACGAAGTAACTGTTAAAAAATTGTTTTTGTTCCGATACAATCTGAGGTGGAAACAAATCGGTAATATCTGGAAACTTTAAAATTTTGATGTTGAATCAAGTCATGTGACATGTCCTTGTAAACAGTGTGTAAATTTATGCTAAATTTCCCGAATCAAAAACGAAAAAAGGGTTTGGTAAAAAGAAATAACTAAATAAGATAAAACTCCCAAACAACACCAGGTTTTTAATCCATAAATACAATTACAATTTGGATTATTCAGACTACTGTTCTCATAATATTTTGGCTTCTTCAGGTGCATCTTTCGAACTCTATAATTTTTATCTCATTTTAACCCTAACCCCAACCCCTTTATTTAATCCATAATAGATCAGTCTTGTTTTGTCAGCCATGACATGGTAAAACTCTTAAGTAATTTTTTAATTTTTGTTAGTATCACCTGTACTGAGGATTGAACCTTCAACCTCCAGAAGACTGTAATTTAGAACTGACTCTTACTTAACTTTATCCTTTGCGACACACACACACAATATATACACACACACCAAATGATATTAACAGTTTTTTTTTAAATTTAGTGAGTCCTTGAACGTACTAATTTGATTTTAACGAATCCCCAAGAAATGTATACGATTCCTGAAATAAGATGAGAAAAAAAAAAATTAAAAAATCTAATAAGAAAATAGTTCTTATATTTAGAATATTTTCTCCTACATAACTCGAATAACAGTATAAATGTGAATTACCCTCCTCATAACCAGAGTTCAAGAATCTACATTTCAAAGAATGGTTGACCCTAAGTTTTATAACCTCGAATTTAGGTTAATCATGAATAATAACTTGTAAATAAATGGATGACCTATCAAGAGAAACGTGTAACAGATTTATTAAAACTGAACACAGAATGAAATAATGAGTTAATTGGCCACTGGACGCGATTGTTATATTCACCGTGTGATAGAGTTGGGCGGTTTTGAAATTTTGGTTTCGGTATCGGTTTCGGTTTTTTTCCCTTAAAACCTCGGTTTACGGTTCGGTTTTTCGGTTTTTTTGAAAAAATTTTTTTACTATGGAAGCTATTGATTCTCTTGTGTGATGATTAGTTATTATTCAACGTTTAGTTGAATTATTCCACTGTTTCGATAATTTTGTGACTGACTCATTCTCCATGATATGAATCATATAAGTTTTAAGGTGTTGACTGTTGTAATCAAAGTTCTGATATCTTTTTAACAGTTAACTCGTTAAAACAGTGACCAAAGATTCATGAAAGATTTCTGAAGAATAAAACTGAGTTTGAATATACATTCTATCTAATTCTTTAACCCATCAGAAGCTAAAATATAACTCAGAAATGCAAGAAATTAAAAAACGAAAATTTATTTAAACAAACAAAATAATTTTACAAATAAAATTAAGCAAAAATGATGATGAAAATGAAATATTGTCAAAATTATTTGACAGATAAAAATTTTAATTTTTTAATAGGTGAAAATGTTTGCAAGACGTTGTGTCTTGTCGCGTAAAATAAACACACCATATACTTCTCGAATTGCCGGTGTTGACTGTTGGGATGTCTGTCATTTTGTGTGCTCGAAGTTCTGTCAACTGGTGCGTGTTGAGGTTAATATTTGCTTTTAAGACAGGGTAATAAAACTTTATAGACATGTGTAAAAGACTAGTAGTACACCCGAAAACCGCGCCAAGGGAAAAGGAAGGATGGTTAAAAAAAAGTAGAGATTATTAATTCACCTAAAGTCATTTTTTAAGGTTTAAGGTAATTTTAGTCATAGAATTCATGACTTGGATTAAAGTTTAATAATAAAACTTTCGAATAAATTGTCAACTCTAAATAAATACCATATTAACAATTTAGTAAAATTTAAATCATTGCATAGTCTACTTTTTGAATAACCCATTTTTGGGAGAGAAAACGGTATAGTTGAGAGATAGTGACAATTTATGTATGAAGTGGCTTTTCAAAAGTAAACAATGAAATGCCTAATGTTTAAAATAATTTAAAAAATCCGAATAAAGTGACACTAGCATTGGCAACTACTTTTTTTCTTTTTAAATGTTTATACTTACTCACTACTTTTCGTTTATTTACTTTTACAAGTATTTTTTTTTAATTTCATTTTAATAACTTATTTTTTTAGATAACTCTGAAACAAACAAATAATTATTTTACAATTTTGAGTTGAATCAAATAGATTTTCGACGTCATACGGAACGCGTTTGATTTTTTCTTTTTCATTTGAAAATAGTTTATGCTAAAAATACGATGTCATGTTGTCTGTCGTATTTCTCTTTTTTTCATTTGAAAATTCAAAATGTTAATAAACAAATTGTAAACAAAGATTTCTTCCTACAAGTAGCAATACACATGAAAAAATTTAAATTGCTTAAAAAATCTCAATAATGGCATATATAGAAAGAGCTTGATGATCTAAGAAAGAATCTTTTAAAATTTTTTTAAATCTGACTAAAAATAAGGAAGTTATGACTATTTATGTGCCTCGCACAATTGGATATTTTCCCCTCTTTAATACCATATGCGTTTCGTCACAATTTTTACACTAATTTTTCAGTAAAACTGTTATATCTTTGTTAAAACACAAGATTAAGCAATGAAATTTACCATATAAGTGTATTTTTGTACAAGGAATCAGAATATGCCACTGAAAATCTCCAGAAATTAATGGTTTCCAAGTAATCTGCACTAAGTGCACATAAATATGCTGCAATACCTTAAAAATACCATGAATCCATTAAAAGAAAGAAGTTAAAAAACTCAAAGTTGAATTGTAATACATTTTATGTACAAGAAACTAAAATCTAATACTAGGACTGTTTAAAAATGAATATATTGCAAGATTTCTTTAGCATTATTGTAGATTTACACCTTCTGCTAACTCACCCCCTTACCTCCCCAAAATATGAGATTCTACTTTTTTTATTTAGGCAATTACATGTTAACACCCTGAAAAACTTGGCAGAAAGAAAGAAACAAAAACAATTTTAGAATTTAAAGTGGGGATCAGTTTCACATAAAATAATCCCCCATTTCAATGCCATTCTAGCGTTTTAGGACAGTTAATTATTTTTTCTATGGGAGATAAATCCTGTGCGTTTTTCTTGTTTTTTTTTTTTTCTTTTTTTTTAGACGATTATAAGGGTTTTTGTGGGAGGAGGGGGGCTTACCACTTGAACTTCAGGTTAGTGGTAGGGCTAGGGGCAATTAAGTGTGAACACCCTGAAAACTTAGCAGAAAGAAAAAAAAACAATTCATTTAGAATTTCGAGTGGGGGATTAGTTTCACATATATTTAATGCAGAATAATTCACCATTTCCGGGCCATTCTAGCGTTTTAGGGCATTAATCAATTTTTTTCTATGGCAAATAGATCCTGTGCGTTTTTTTTTATGGGCGTCTTCTTTTTTTTTCTTTTTTTAGACGATTATGTGTGGTTTTAATGGGCTTTTTTGTAGGATTAGGGCTTCCTACTCGGACTTAGGGTTAGTGATAAGGTTAAGGAAGGGGTTTTGTTTTGGATGGAGGTTGCCATTCGGACTTAGTGTTAGAGTTAAGGGAGTTTTTTAGGAGTGGCTTGCCACTCATATTTAAGGTTAATGGTACGATACGTTCAAGATGGCATTTTTAGGAGGTGGGCTTGTTAGTCGTTAGTCGTACCTAGAGTTAATGGTAGAGTAATTATTTATTTTATAAATTTCACTAAAAGGCAAGAATGCTCGGGAAATCGGAGATCATTTTACATTAAATTTATATGCGAAACTGATCCCCCACTCTAAATTCTAAACTATTTTTTGTTGTTTTTTTTCTTTTTTTCGCCAAAACTTTAAGACGTAATCGCCTAAAAAAGTAGAATCTTAATTTTTTTTTTTAAATTGGCGACTAGAAATTCATTACTACTAGAAGTTCGAAAGTTGAGTGAAAACCAGTATTTTTTTAAGTATTTTTTATAAAAGAACCAAATAGGATTAACTTTTTTAAGCACAAAAAGTATTATCTTTTTTTACAAGACGCTGCTGCTGATTGATTGTTATATCAGCAATACTAGTAGCCATTGTTGACTTTCGCTCAAAAAAAGGACAATATTTTTTAGGATAAGATAATTTAAAATTACTATTACCGAAAGACAAAACAACGTATAATTATAATTTTAATGCATAAAAAAAGATGAAAGATTAATTTATTTACTAGTTGGGTACGAAAAATGTAACAACATTTTCTATATTCATATTCTAAAATGTTTAAAATTCGTTCTAGAATGAAAATAAACAAAAATCGCCTCGTGTTTATAGCAGTAATTGCAGTAATATATTTGTTCAATCTGTCCTCTTACTAATATAATATTTTTTGGTAATATTCAATTTTATTCAAATCGTAAAATCTTTTCAACCGTGTTTCCTTGTATATGGTGGCTTACTGTATTAAAAACACAATACCGAACGGTTACGGTTTTTAAAAAAAAAACCGATTCGGTATGGAGACGAAACCGAAAAACCGCGGTTTTTCGGTAAAACCGCCCATCTCTACCGTCTGATGCCGTGATCTTTGTTTATCTTTTCTCTCTGGGCAGCCGACCATTTAAAGGGCGATAACTCTTAACTCCCGAAATGGTTCAAGGGAGGTAAATCCGTTTTCGTTAGTTGTCCTAACACTAAGTTGCTCTTGATGTTCCAATGATAGCCTGTTCCGGTGAGGGGTGAGAATGGGGTTCTGAACTGAGAATTGGTACACATGGGTAAGATTTACTGTGTCCTTTTAGATTTTTATGTGTCTCTGACGCAAGACACATAGCTATCAGTGTGTGTGTGTGTGTATATATATATATATGAGAGTAGCGGGTAATGCAGCATCAGTGCAGTTCCAACGAGAGAAAAATATATATTTAAAGAAGTGAGGCTACCAACATTTGTAAAAACTTTTTTCGACCATTGTTTGGTATTTTATAATTTTGTTATTTTATAACGTGTTTCAAGCCTCTTGCGTCTCTAGATATATTTTCCATTTGAAAAAATGTTTTTATTTTTAACAGTTTGATGTTTCTGCGCATGTGTGTGTGTATGTGTTTTCATAGTTTTTGCTTCTCTGAGTCAAAGTTTTTTGGTTTTTTTGTAAGTATGTGTGATTTTGACTTTTATCTTTCTGGTCGTCTTCGTGGGCAGTGGTTTAGTACACTTTGTTCAGAATACTTAAGGTTGGTCTTCAAATTTTATGACTTTGTCGACACTCTGCCTGTCTGCATATGTGGTTAGCTATGGTCCACAGCCCACGCGTACACATGTGCGTCTGCCTCCATCCATACATACATACACACACACACACACCCACATTATATATGTAGATATATATATATATATCTACATATACATACATATACATATACACATTTTTTCAAATGGAAAATATATCTAGAGAGACACACGAGGCTTGAAACACGTTATAAAATAACAAACAATGGTTGAAAAAAGTTTTTTTACAAATGTTAGTAGCCTCACTTCTTTAAATATACATTTTTCTCTTGTTGGAACTGCCCTGTATATATATGTATAATGAGAGAGAGGGGAAATAAATGCCATATAGATATATGTGTGTGAGTGTATGTATGCAGACGCACATGTGTATGCGCGGGCTGCGGACCATAGCTAACCACACACACACGCGCAGACAGATAGTGCCGACAGTCATAAAATTTGAAGACCAACTTTAAGCATTCTGAACAAAGTGTACTCAACCACTGCCCACGAAGATGACCAGAAAGATAAAATTCAAAATCACACATACTTACAAAAAAAAAAATAAATAAAATAACTAAGACCCAGAGAAGCAAAAACTATGAAAACACGCGCGCGTGCAGAAACATCAAACTGTTTAAAATAAAAACATTTTTTCAAATGGAAAATATATCTCAAGAGAGCCGCACGAGGCTTGAAACGCGTTATAAAATCACAAAATTATAAAATTATAATATAACAAACAATGGTTAAAAAAGTTTTTTACAAATTTTGGTAGCCTCTTTAAATATATATATATATATATATATATATATATATATATATATATATATATGGCTACAGGATAAGAAACTTAACACATAGCAGATAATAAATTTATTTCTGCTTTCAACAGCTTTTCCAATTCTGTAGCTGATTGATATTTCTTTTTCTTTTTTTTCTATTTGGCATCAATAACATACTTCCTTTTTTTTAAATTATGTAGTCCTGGCCAGATAACTGGTAATATGGAAACATTTTTTCAATTATGACCCGAAAAAATAAAAATCAGCAAGGGGAATAACTCTTATTTTAATCAAAGAATATAAAGAGTTGTCTAAACTAAATTTTTATTTCTTTTTCTGTATAAGTTTAAAAAATGTGCAAGCAAATAAAAACTAAAATGTCTTCATTGGATGCTGGGCAATAATAATAATTTTATTTCAATAAGAACGTTTTTTTTTGTTTGTTGTTTTTTTTAAGATTGTAAAGTTTTTTTTAGTGTTAAACTCTAAACATACATTCATAACACTTTGATAATTTGATTAGAAAATCGAAGATTAACATTTTTTTTTTAAAAACTTTTGTTCACCCTGAAGGTATATTGCCACTGGAGCATAAGGGTTTACTGTGATAGGGGACAATTTAATAGGGGGTGGGGTAACCTAGGTTAAGAGTTAGGCAGCAAGATATTTGTTCATATTACATTTAAATTTTTGCATGTTGGTATAGTTCGGGAAATAGAGAGCAGGGATGGAATTCTGTATGCAAGCAGTCAGCGAAAGAAGCTATAAGGATAGAAAATCTTCTGGTATCTAGGGACCTCTACAGTGAAGGGGTGGGATTTTGTTGCTAGTCGAGAGTATTTACGGGTCGGGGGCAGGGGATCTACAAGCGCAGTAAGTTCATTGGAGCACATTTGTGGAAGTACTTGTAAAATAATTACAGGGATGCAACACTGCTTCGATGAAACAGAAAGTGAAGCTTGGCAGACAGTGTGGGACCTACTAGGTTAGAAACTCTTTTTTTTGTACTCTGTCCAAGAGGAAATATCACTCCAAGACATGTTAAGAAAACTGGACATCATCATGGAAGTGGTTTTGTCAGTGTATAAAATAGTCTTTGAATAATTCCTTTTTGCTTTTACTTGATAACTGTTAATGACAGAAACACATTTGATCACCTTTTTTACATCATTAAAATTGATTAGCATCCAATAATGATTCTATTTTTTTTTCTTTTAGTATGGCACCATGGTGTCCAGCCTGTGAAGGCTTCAAAGAAACTTGGGAAAATTATGCGACTTGGGCAGAAGACCTAGACATCAATGTTGCTGTTGTGGATGTGACTGATAATCCAGGTATGGATCATTACTGACATGATGATATCATTCAACAATCCGTAAATTTATAGGTTTCAAGAATATGAATTTTCTTACAATATTCGCTTTTTGATTGAACATAGATCTTTGGTAAGGTAAATAATTTTGAGAGAAAATACTCAGGTGCTGAAATGGGAAATTCAAAACATTTAATTTTTTAATAAATTTGCAGTGCCATTATTCAATCATGTAAATGTCTTTCAATGACTTGTCATATTTTTCTGGATAAATTGAGTCTTCTATCAGAAAAGAAACATTTATGTTATTTAATTAATTTGTTTTAGACGGGATCTGTCAATATCAGAAAATGGTTAACACCATTTCACAAAAAAAAAGCTGTGTAGACGAAGACAAATAAAATTCAAAAAAAAAACCAAGTCTTGTATATTTAAAAGAACTTTTTATTTCAATCTTATGACTCTTACAACAGGACAGGCGGTGCCATGTATCAAAATCATTATTCATTTTTTTTCTATTCTGATATTCAAGTGAGCCAGTCGTTCACTGTTGTATAATACACTATCATTGGGGAAAGTATTAACACATAATCCCCCCCCCCTTCTCTCAACTATTGTTAAAATAAGTTCGCTTCCAATAAATCTTTCCAATAAATAATTGTTTCACCATTAAATAACCCAAAAAATGATCTCATAAAACAGACAACAAACCAAATATCAGTTACTTTTCTCTTCCATCAATATATATATATATATATATATATAAAGTAATCCAACAAAAGATATGAGAGTCAACTAATATCTTATAATTAGTGAAACATCCGGATAAAAACTGAAGCTCAATATACTGGATAGAGCATTAATATTATAATATAAAATGAAATAATAAAATAAGGTGCCAATCAAATTTTATTAGAATTCAAAGTTCAAGAAAATTATCTTAACGTCCTTAACTCATGAGTTTTCAAAGATAATTCTTCTCCTCAGAGGACCACTATAGCAGTGACATTACTGCAAGTAATAAAATTACACTTTGAAAATATATAAAAATATATACAAAAATACATAAAAGTATATAACATCAAATATACCAACCCAAAAACATACTATTTTGTTAAATCTATACAATCCATCCAAGTCATACAATTTAAAAACATATTGAGGAAAGATAGATATATATATATATATATATATATATATATATATATATATATATATATATATATATACTATCCGAAACAATGGTTTAAAAAAATATGTCTACACGCCCTTTCTAATTCAAATTGTCGTAGCCGCGCTTAGAGACATAACATGATTTTCTGACCCAAAAGTTCATTACCATCGGACGATGAAGAAAAAAAAAAGAAAACACTGCTTTGACAAGGAGAATTTTATTTCTTGAAAGCTCAGATTAAAATGCTATCCGAAACAATGGTTTAAAAAATGTCTACACACTAATATATATATATATATATATATATATATATATTTACTTTTTAAAATTATCACTGATATTGGAATGGCATTTCTTTCGCTCGTGCTTTTCTAACTGGATTTAACCAGAAGAAATTCTGGTTTGCTTTAATACAACAACAACGAGCCGTCTCACTTTTTTCTTGAATTTTAAAATTATCACTGATATTGGACTGTTTCGTTCACCAATGCCTCTCTAACTGGATTCAACACGAAGGGTTTGTTTTTTGTTTTGTTTTTTTAATACAAACGAAAACAACAATGAATTTTTTGTGAATTTTAAAATTATAACCAATATCGGGAAGCATTTCTTCAACGCAAAAATGAATATGTGTATATATTTATATGTATATATATATAATTATTATTATTATTGCGGGGGCGTAGAAATACCTGGTATAGTACTCAGGTGTGCTGTGCAGTTCTCGGAGGTGCACCCTCCCAGGCTTTGCCTCCCCTCTTTGGAGAGGAGAAAGTTTATTGCTTACTGCCTGAGGCGCCCCTACCGGGGAATGCCGACGGGGCTGCCCAGGCAATTTTTAAACCCCACTTTCCCGACCCGACCTTGGGTCACATCTTACTTGTGGGAGTAAGATAAAAACTGGCCTTGTGCCTAACTCCTGAAGAGGAGTAAATCAATACTCTACTCAGCGAGATGGACCCGTAGATTTTGTTAAATTATCTATGTAGGAGACGGAAACTCTGATTTAAAACCTATGCTCGATATCGTCTCTCAGTTATCTTACCTCGGCTTGTCACTAAAACCAGGCTTTGTAGAAGGAGAACGTGCTCTGTGTGTCGTATAAGCACACAGCATGGCCATCTATATGTATAGATATTCCTAAAAGACCCACGGCGATAAAGACTTGTAAAAATAAGTCAGGCCTGCTGAACAATCTGCATGACCACAACCGGAAAATGCAAAGGAGTGGCAATCTAATTCATCTTGCAGACGCATCCATTCAACGGCTTTAATATGTGTGCATTGTGGACAGTAATTCATTTCCTTGGATTTTTCAATTGGATGTGGAAAGATGTTTTGTGTTTTTTTTTTCCCCCCCCATAAAAAAATGAAAGACCACTCCTCACATCATGTTGGTCTGCAGTTTCAACTTGTTGTTGGCTATCTTGCTTTCGCTTCTTGCTGGATCTAAACATTTTGAACCAAGAAGGGGATCTAACTGTCGTACAAAGCTAGATCTTTTATTTGCAATCTAATTACAGATACTCCTTCAGACAATGACACTTTTCTGAATGAAGGAGTGGAACTCGTCTGACAAGATGTTACAGTTATACATAAGATACTAAAGTTGTCGGTCTTTACCGGTTTCACACTTTTCCTAAACACAACTGTCTGTAGTGCTATGTTCGATGTAGTGCTATGTCCCTGCTACTGGAGTCAGCTCTGCGTTGCAACCTCTTGCGGGGGTATGGACATATTGAATAAGTAAATGCACACACATCTCAGTTAAGGGTAACCGAGGAAAAAGCAGGCTAAAGAAGACTTGGAATGACTGTCAAAGATGACCTTCAGTTATGGCACATCGAAACTGACGTAAATGATAGCATTTCATGGAGAAAACCACTTCGTACAACCATGGCCGCCAACATGCAACCCACATCTGATGTGGTAAAGACACACTAAATGATAAGCAAGAAGAACAAGACTGCAAAGACGAGCGACAGACGGCTTTGATTCCACTTGATACATGGATAGATAATCCGTTCTTGCTTTACTGTTGTGAGCCACGTTTTCAGGTGGCCGCTACGCTGCTTCTTCTGACCTCAAAATGGAAACGTATCAATGGCCTTTCTGAGGAATTTTCCTCGTTGACACGAAGAATGTAACCTAACCAGCAAAGACATCTCTCAAGAAAAGTTTGTTCAAGGGAAGAGATTCGGTACCACGGACCATTGTCTCAAAAGACAAACTTTTACCAGCAAAATCGGAGGATTCGCAAATGTATACAGCTCTTCCAGCCCCAAAATGGAAATGGATCGATGGCTTTTTTTTATGAATTTGTCCAATTGATGCCAAAGAGTGTGACCAAACCAGCAAAGACGCCTCACAAGAAGAGCTTGCTTAAGAGTCGATTGGGCACTGTGTGCAGACCACTGCATTTGAGATGAATGGGGGAGGGATATAAAATATCTATTAGTACCACATCTGTAAAACGAATTTATTGTATTTGTATGAATTGTCACTATTCAGATAAGACATATCTACTGAAAATTTATCACACCTGTAAAATTCCTTTTACCTGTAAAATGTCCTTTAATTTTGTCCCATTTTCACATTGTAACTCGTATTTTGTAGGACAAATGAGACTGGTGAAAAAAAATATATATGTTAGACTTTATTTTCACATTATTTTTTTTAACTGAATTGTGCCTCGCATTCTGAAAACTAGCCATTTATTGTTTTAACGGATATGTCTCATTTTATTTTCTGTCTTCCACTTTTCTTTTTTTTTCCCCCCAGGTTTGAGTGGGCGTTTCCTTGTCACCTCTTTGCCTACAATATTCCAGTAAGTATACCCCTTCTGAAATTTGCCTTTTCATGTTTTAAGCATTGGACTGTCTAGTATCATCTATATAGGATTTATAGAAATTAGCTAATTATAAAATTACTTCAAAGTTTTATCTAAGAGTCAATAGACTTGCTCACTGTTCAATATTGTTGTTCTGTTATTAAACTGAAGTTGTCATTTTTATGAAAAATAAAAAATGTTGGTTTTATTCTCCACTTCATCATTAGGCTGATACCCTTTTCAGCAGGTGTAAAAAGAGTGTGCTTCAGACTTCTTTGGCTGTTTGAATAGAAGAGAACATTTGGCAGTCTTTATTCATAATGCACATCTTTTTCCTTCCTCTTCATTGATTTTCTGGATGCTACTTGTTTTACCTCATCTCACTTAAGTCACTATAGAAACTCCAGGCCTATGGCTTTCAATCACACATGGTAAGATGGATCGGAGCCTTCCTTGCTGGACGTACCTTTTGAGTGCAAGTCAATGGCTCTCTGTCTGGTGTTTCTCAGTACTGGGTCCCTGGCTGTTCCTGGTGTTTGTCAATGATCTGCCAGAGGGTATCTCTCAGAAGGTTCTTTTTTTGTTTGCCAATGACGTCAAGATCATTGCCCTCAGAAGTGACTTTGAAGATCTCCGTAGATACCTCCATGGAAATGGTTAAACCTATGGGATTTGTCTCAATGTCAATAAATGTAACCACTTCCCAGTCGGTTCTTCACCCTACATACCACTTGATTTCAAACTTAGCTTATTGATTGTAGATGAGACGACGCAGTTCAAGGACTTGGGTTTTGTGGTCAATTATTCCTTTAGTCCCATTGCCCAATGCATTAAGGCCGCAAGTAAGGCCCGTGGTGTGCTCTTTCTCATCTACTGCTATTTTGCCATCATGACAGCTGGCATCTTGCTACCGCTGTATGTATATCTGGTGCGACCCATTCTGGAATATGGCATCAAAGTTTCATCCCTTATTTGGTTCAGGATATCCAGCACCTGCACTTACTTGGCACAGGGGTGTTGGGGATACGTCCTTGGCATCAGTCTGACAGTGACTTTGTTGCTGTCAGGCTGAGGTATGGTTTTATTCAGTCTCAGGAGGTCCACCCCCCCCCCACAGGCTTTACCTGTTTGGGAAGGAGTTAGTTACTTGCTAATCGCCTGAGGCTGCCTAGACATTTTTTGTAGGCCAGAGCGCGCTAATCTTAGTGTGCTGGCTAACCACACCTGATCTTATGTCTAGCCTCCTGGAGAGGAGGTAAATAAAAATACTTTGACCATGTGTCTAACCTCCGGCTGGGGAGGTAAATAACCTGGAGCGAGTTCAGAGGCTTGCGATGCGAATGGTCCATGGACTCCACAAAGTCCTATGAACAACAATTGGAGGCCCACAACCTGTACTTGCTGGAGCGTAGGGAGCTGTGTGGCGACGTCATCCTCATCTTTAACATTATGTGCAGCAACTACAATGTGCCATGTGACTTCTTCACACCAACCTTAAGGACTTTGTGGAAACTCAGAAACTGTACTGGAGGCGATTTCGACTTAATCGTCAGAAAGCGTCTTTTTCAGTTCGGTTCACGTCTCTGTGGAACAGGCTGCCAGAATCCATGGTCAACTTGCAGACATCCAAACAGTTGTTCAAGGCAGCGCTGAATGCATCATGGCCGCTGATCTTTGGATAGTTACGCTTCACTTGCGCAGCGAAGGATGTGATTCTGACGTGAAACGTCATCAACGGGAAGTTAAATATACGTTTCGAGAAGATTTCATTCCAGACCCAATCTGTGGTTTCTACAGAACTCAGCAAAAGATGTACCATAGGTACTTTTGTCTTGTTAAAATTAAGGTAGCATTTGATTTGATTAATTTTTTTTTTCCCCAATCAGCCGTAATATTTTACATGCTGCCATGCAAAACAAATACACAGAGGCAACAGCTCTGGGGCACACCTCATATTCTTTATAAGAGAGAATGATTTTTCAAAGTTGAACAATTAACATCTTGAACGGCACAGACGTTAAAAAATAAGACTTAAATTTGTTGAAAAAACGCGAAACTAAACGCATTTGTCATTAAAATAGTTACATAATTCAAATCAACCTGCAAAAAAAACTAGTCATCGTACAAGAAAAAAAAGGATATCATTAGAAAGAGGAAAAATTAAATTTTATTAACATATTAATTTCCTAGATAAATAGCCGAGATATCGTAAGTTAAATTTTACGAAAATTTCACTGTTTATCGATTTCTGCGGCATAAACAGGCCAGTTTGAGATACCTACTAGTAAGATTGATTTTCTTGTGTAGATGTCATAGAGACAAGTTGAAGAAGTTATTTTAAAATAAAAACCATTTCTGGATGTATTGTTTTTAACATTATTACAAGCTAGTGCAGACTATTACTTTATGAATTTACTGTTGTCTGAACTTAAAAAGATTACCTTTTCTGCTGATAAAATTATTGATAATCATTTATTGACTTGTTTTTCTGATTGCTTTGTATTATTGCCGTTTAACATTTTGGCTTGTTTAAATTTCAGATGATTTTATAAGTAAGATAGACTCGGACCTCACGAATTCCACGCCAGAGATAATCAATGTAGCATAGACTGTTTTAGGATTGTGTTTTGAATTTATTCTTTACTTATTTGACCTTTGTTGAAAAGACATTTCAGAAAAAGGGGACAAAGCATAGACAACATTCTTAGATTACTTACAATTAAATATAAAAGTATTTCTTATCACTGACAATATTCCAGTAATCTGCCGTTTCATATTTAAGTCTAGTATATAATCTATGTAGGCTACCTAGGATTTATTTATTAGCTAATTGTATGAATGAGTATGAAACTCTATCGGAAAATTTGTTGATTTGAAACTGTTACAGGAACAGATCAAATTTGTAGATTAGGATTTAATTACTCAGACATAAAAATCACTCAATAAGTCCCGGACCTAACTAATAAAAACAACAACTCTTAGGCTAAATCCAACTTTATTCATCAAAATACTCTCCTCCGAGGGTGTTACACTGATTCCAACACTTTTCTAACAATTCGATGCCATTTTTGTATAACCATTTATCTTGTACCTCAAAATATGCCTCAGTTTCCGTAACCACTTCTTTTCCCTGGAGCATTCTTTTGAGATCTGCAAATAGCCAATAGTCACTGGGGGTCAGATCTGGAGAATAGGGTGGGTGTAGAAGCAATTTGAAGTGAAATTCATGTAGTTTTGCCATTGTTGTAATAAACTTGTGACGTGGTGAACGAGCACTTTTTCTTCATTTGTGACCGTTTTTTGGCGATTTCTTCCTTAAAACGCACCAATAATGCTATATAATATTCGCTATTGATGGTTTTTCCTTTCTCAAGTTAATCTATGAACAAAATACTTTGCTTATATCAAAATACAGAGGTAAAATCCTTACCTGTTTTGTGCATCTTTGGACGACGACTTTAACCAGCTACTGTCTACTCAGCTGACTGCCGATTTGACTTGAGCATGAAGTGATGGATCTATGTTTCATCCATTGTTACATGTTGACACAAAAATTATTTTTTGTTGCGTTGAAAAAGTTGCAAACCATGCTCTGAATCGTCGACGCATTGTTTTTCATCGACTATGAGCAAACGCGGTACCCACTTTGAACACAGCTTTCTCATTGACAAATGTTCGTGCAAAATAGTGAATATACTGCCTTCTGATATCTTTAACGCCTCTGCTATCTCATGCAATTTTAATTTACAATTGATCAAAACAACTTTGTGGACTTTTTTTTTTTATGTTTTCCGGGACAACTGCTGAATTTGGCCGACCTGACCATTCAGCATCATTTGTGGCTGTACAACCGCGTTTGAAGTCAGCATACCATCTCTTAAGCATTGTTTCCGATGGAGCAAATAACATTCATCAATCCATTCCTTTGCTTGAACAGTATTTTTCCCATCAGAAAGCAATGCTTTATCAACACATGAAATTCAGATTTTCCCATTGTTTTGAGAATAACTGCAATTTATAAACTAATAATCTTCGGTCTATGCCTGACTTGTCCACCAAGTTTCAGTCATGACTGTCCAACAGTTTTGTTTTATTGCTCTTCAATATGTGGGGATACTTAGATGATCATCTAATCAGTAGGTCTGATCCTGAATGGGCTTCACACTCACCATAAATTTACCCCTCCTCCCTCTAATTTTTTATCTGTGGGGTTATTGGGAAGACAATATAGAAAAATAATCCTCAAACACATCGGAGCCAAAATCATTTGTATCTAAGTATTCTTGCAATGCAGAGGTGTACATTTGGAACATATCATTTAACAGCAATAAAACAAAGACTGTTAGACATTAATGGCTGAAATTTGGTGAACAAGTCAGGCATAGACTGAAGTTAAATTGTATTGGATATGGTTGGATGCAAAAAGGAAAAAGTGAATTTTATTACCGATTCCATGTGTGGGTGGCATTTGGGAGTATTTGACCAATTCTACCCTCTTTTAATCGTCACGCTTCATCCTTGCAATTTTGTATATTGTCTGCCTTCGATTGTGAATTTATTACCTTATGTTTATTTTATTTTTTTAGTGTGAAAGATGGCATTTTCCGTCAGTACCAAGGTCCCCGTGTCACAGGAGACTTAATTAGTTTTATTGAAGACAAACGATGGGATAAAGTGGCTCCTGTGAATTGGTGGTTTACACCTGATTCTTTGATGTAAGTTATGACCTCCAATAAAAAAAATCACAAATCAAAATGGACTGACTATTAATTCTGAATTGTTAAAGAAAGAACATTCTTATTTCTTTGTTTAATATTTGTTTTCGTATTGCAGGATGTCATCCCTCAGTCTCTTTTTCAAAGCTGCCATGTTTATTCGGGTGAGTACGATAAAATGTTACCATTATCCATGACCCCCGGTATATGGGGGGGGGGGGGGTTATTATTATTTAGATTACTTGTTTTTGGACTATTGTCTTCACGGACATTTATTTTCCTATTTCTACGATGTTTCGGAGGATGTACACTCCAGCCGTCTTCAATTGTATTGTTCATGTATTCTGGTAATTTAAATACGATTGTTGCTGATTATTTGTATGTTGATGTTTCGTACTTAAATCAAATGAACTGATCATTTTCTAAGTTTATTTTTTAATGACTGAATGCACAACGTAACATAATCGCTCTACGTGGGTGTTCATCACTTAAAAAGTTTTGAAAATCAATTGATCGTATTTAAGTACGCAGTGAAGAAACCCCAGGTTTTTTATTACTTATTAATGTTTGCTGTTTTACGACGCATTGTGAATTTGTCTGCATTTCTGTACAGTCTCACCCTGTCAGTGGGGCCACAAATTTGCCGACTGAAACCCCATACAGAAGGTTAACCAACCCTGAGAACGGGGCCATTTGTAGGCTGTGGGTGGCTGAGCAGTATGTGGTCTGGTGACTTGCAACAATTCACTTCGGCCCTTATTTCAGCTAGACGGGAGATCAGAGAGGCCCGATCCGATCAAATCAATCAGCTGGTCACGTCATGCCTTAGTATCTATAAGTTCAGCTGCAACCATACTATTCAATCTGATTCTTATGAAAATAAAAACCTTATTTCTCCTTTTTATTCCCCCCCCCCCTCCCAAATAGATACTAGAAGGTGATGGCTGAGGATCAATCATGTTGAGAACAAAGAAGATTACCACTGCCAAAGAGTATGTTGTCTAGTGGTAATGTTTCCACTCCATGTAAAATTTTCTTCTGGGAGTAACGCCCTCTGTCCCATCTGTAAGATTTCCTTCTAATAGTAATGTTTTCTAAGAGTGATGTTCCGACTCTCACTGTGAAATTTCCTTCTGAAAGTAATGTTTTCTAAGATAATTATCCTACCTATAGGATTCCATTTGACAACTTTATTCAGCCTTAAATAACCCATAGATGGTTGATATGCCGTAAAACCAAACCTGTACAGTCTTTTGTATCAAAAATGTTCTGTTCATCTTATGCATATATATTATAAAAATGTAACACCAAGACATTTAGATGGATGAAAAGAAATAGTATATTTATGAAGAAAATTCTAATCATTTGAAATTTTGGACAAGGGGGGAAAAGGTATATTATTTTAGCTTTGGTGAATTTGTTATGGTGCTTATCTCTCTCTCTAACTCTCGAATTCACTCCCTCCCTCTCTCTCTCTCTCTCTCTCGAATTCACTCTCTCTCTCTCTCTCTCGAATTCACTCTCTCTCTCGAATTCACTCTCTCTCTCTCTCTCTCTCTCTCTCTCTCTCGAATTCACTCTCTCTCTCTCTCTCTCTCTCTCTCGAATTCACTCTCTCTCTCTCTCTCTCTCTCGAATTCACTCTCTCTCTCTCTCTCGAATTCACTCTCTCTCTCTCGAATTCACTCTCTCTCTCTCGAATTCACTCTCTCTCTCTCGAATTCACTCTCTCTCTCTCTCTCTCTCTCTCGAATTCACTCTCTCTCTCTCTCTCGAATTCACTCTCTCTCTCTCTCGAATTCACTCTCTCTCTCTCTCTCGAATTCACTCTCTCTCTCTCGAATTCACTCTCTCTCTCTCTCTCTCGAATTCACTCTCTCTCTCTCTCTCTCTCGAATTCACTCTCTCTCTCTCTCTCTCTCGAATTCACTCTCTCTCTCTCTCTCTCGAATTCACTCTCTCTCTCTCTCTCTCTCTCTCTCAAATT
The DNA here is from genome assembly GCA_963556195.1 of Sepiola atlantica. NCBI lineage: Eukaryota > Metazoa > Mollusca > Cephalopoda > Sepiida > Sepiolidae > Sepiola > Sepiola atlantica. The sequence continues at coordinate 185,481,262 of OY744517.1, read as the reverse complement.
CACTCTCTCTCGAATTCACTCTCTCTCTCTCTCGAATTCACTCTCTCTCTCGAATTCACTCTCTCTCTCTCTCTCTCGAATTCACTCTCTCTCTCTCGAATTCACTCTCTCTCTCTCGAATTCACTCTCTCTCTCTCGAATTCACTCTCTCTCTCTCGAATTCACTCTCTCTCTCTCGAATTCACTCTCTCTCTCTCGAATTCACTCTCTCTCTCTCGAATTCACTCTCTCTCTCTCTCTCTCTCAAATTCACTCTCTCTCTCTCTCTCTCTCTCTCTCAAATTCACTCTCTCTCTCTCTCTCGAATTCACTCTCTCTCGAATTCACTCTCTCTCTCTCTCGAATTCACTCTCTCTCTCTCTCGAATTCACTCTCTCTCTCTCTCGAATTCACTCTCTCTCTCTCTCGAATTCACTCTCTCTCTCCCTCGAATTCACTCTCTCTCCCTCGAATTCACTCTCTCTCTCTCGAATTCACTCTCTCTCTCTCTCGAATTCACTCTCTCTCTCTCGAATTCACTCTCTCTCTCTCGAATTCACTCTCTCTCTCTCGAATTCACTCTCTCTCTCTCTCGAATTCACTCTCTCTCTCTCGAATTCACTCTCTCTCTCTCTCGAATTCACTCTCTCTCTCTCTCGAATTCACTCTCTCTCTCTCGAATTCACTCTCTCTCTCTCGAATTCACTCTCTCTCTCGAATTCACTCTCTCTCTCTCTCTCTCTCTCAAATTCACTCTCTCTCTCTCTCTCAAATTCACTCTCTCTCTCTCTCTCTCAAATTCACTCTCTCTCTCTCTCTCTCTCTCTCTCAAATTCACTCTCTCTCTCTCTCTCAAATTCACTCTCTCTCTCTCTCTCTCGAATTCACTCTCTCTCTCTCTCTCGAATTCACTCTCTCTCTCTCTCTCTCTCTCTCTCTCGAATTCACTCTCTCTCTCTCTCTCTCAAATTCACTCTGTCTCTCGAATTCACTCTCTCTCTCTCTCTCGAATTCACTCTCTTTCTCGAATTCACTCTCTCTTACTCGAATTCACTCTCTCTCTCGAATTCACTCTCTCTCTCTCTCGAATTCACTCTCTCTCTCTCGAATTCACTCTCTCTCTCTCGAATACACTCTCTCGAATTCACTCTCTCTCTCTCGAATTCACTCTCTCTCTCGAATTCACTCTCTCTTACTCGAATTCACTCTCTCTCTCGAATTCACTCTCTCTCTCTCTCGAATTCACTCTCTCTCTCTCGAATTCACTCTCTCTCTCTCGAATACACTCTCTCGAATTCACTCTCTCTTACTCGAACTCACTCTCTCTCTCGAATTCACTCTCTCTCTCTCTCGAATTCACTCTCTCTCTCTCGAATTCACTCTCTCTCTCTCGAATACACTCTCTCGAATTCACTCTCTCTCTCTCGAATTCACTCTCTCTCTCTCTCGAATTCACTCTCTCTCTCTCTCGAATTCACTCTCTCTCTCTCTCGAATTCACTCTCTCTCTCTCGAATTCACTCTCTCTCTCTCTCGAATTCACTCTCTCTCTCGAATTCACTCTCTCTCTCTCTCTCGAATTCACTCTCTCTCTCTCTCGAATTCACTCTCTCTCTCTCTCAAATTCACTCTCTCTCTCTCAAATTCACTCTCTCTCTCTCTCAAATTCACTCTCTCTCTCTCTCAAATTCACTCTCTCTCTCTCTCAAATTCACTCTCTCTCTCTCTCAAATTCACTCTCTCTCTCTCTCAAATTCACTCTCTCTCTCTCTCAAATTCACTCTCTCTCTCTCTCGAATTCACTCTCTCTCTCTCTCGAATTCACTCTCTCTCTCTCTCGAATTCACTCTCTCTCTCTCTCGAATTCTCTCTCTCTCTCTCTCTCGAATTCTCTCTCTCTCTCGAATTCTCTCTCTCTCTCTCTCGAATTCTCTCTCTCTCTCTCTCCTGAATTCACTCTCTCTCTCTCTCCTGAATTCACTCTCTCTCTCTCTCCTGAATTCACTCTCTCTCTCTCTCCTGAATTCACTCTCTCTTGAATTCACTCTCTCTCTCTCGAATTCACTCTCTCTCTCTCGAATTCACTCTCTCTCTCTCGAATTCACTCTCTCTCTCTCGAATTCACTCTCTCTCTCTCGAATTCACTCTCACTCTCTCTCTCTCGAATTCACTCTCTCTCTCTCTCTCTCGAATTCACTCTCTCTCTCTCTCTCGAATTCACTCTCTCTCTCTCTCTCTCGAATTCACTCTCTCTCTCTCTCTCTCGAATTCACTCTCTCTCTCTCTCGAATTCACTCTCTCTCTCTCTATCGAATTCACTCTCTCTCTCTCTCAAATTCACTCTCTCTCTCTCTCTCAAATTCACTCTCTCTCTCTCTCTCAAATTCACTCTCTCTCTCTCTCAAATTCACTCTCTCTCTCTCTCAAATTCACTCTCTCTCTCTCTCAAATTCACTCTCTCTCTCTCTCAAATTCACTCTCTCTCTCTCTCAAATTCACTCTCTCTCTCTCTCGAATTCTCTCTCTCTCTCTCTCTCTCTCTCTCTCGAATTCTCTCTCTCTCTCTCTCGAATTCTCTCTCTCTCTCTCTCGAATTCTCTCTCTCTCTCTCTCGAATTCTCTCTCTCTCTCTCTCTCGAATTCTCTCTCTCTCTCTCTCGAATTCACTCTCTCTCTCTCTCGAATTCACTCTCTCTCTCTCTCTCGAATTCACTCTCTCTCTCTCGAATTCTCTCTCTCTCTCGAATTCACTCTCTCTCTCTCTCTCTCGAATTCACTCTCTCTCTCTCTCTCTCTCTCGAATTCACTCTCTCTCTCTCTCGAATTCACTCTCTCTCTCGAATTCACTCTCTCTCTCTCTCTCGAATTCACTCTCTCTCTCTCTCGAATTCACTCTCTCTCTCTCTCGAATTCACTCTCTCTCTCGAATTCACTCTCTCTCTCTCTCTCTCTCGAATTCACTCTCTCTCTCTCTCTCGAATTCACTCTCTCTCTCGAATTCACTCTCTCTCTCTCTCTCTCTCGAATTCACTCTCTCTCTCTCTCTCTCTCGAATTCACTCTCTCTCTCTCTCTCTCTCGAATTCACTCTCTCTCTCTCGAATTCACTCTCTCTCTCTCGAATTCACTCTCTCTCTCTCGAATTCACTCTCTCTCTCTCTCTCGAATTCACTCTCTCTCTCTCTCTCTCTCTCTCAAATTCACTCTCTCTCTCTCTCTCTCTCTCTCTCAAATTCACTCTCTCTCTCTCTCTCTCTCTCTCAAATTCACTCTCTCTCTCTCTCTCTCTCAAATTCACTCTCTCTCTCTCTCTCTCTCAAATTCACTCTCTCTCTCAAATTCACTCTATCTCTCTCTCTCTCAAATTCACTCTCTCTCTCTCTCTCGAATTCACTCTCTCTCGAATTCACTCTCTCTCTCTCTCGAATTCACTCTCTCTCTCTCTCGAATTCACTCTCTCTCTCTCTCGAATTCACTCTCTCTCTCTCTCGAATTCACTCTCTCTCTCCCTCGAATTCACTCTCTCTCTCTCGAATTCACTCTCTCTCTCTCTCGAATTCACTCTCTCTCTCTCGAATTCACTCTCTCTCTCTCTCTCTCTCTCGAATTCACTCTCTCTCTCTCGAATTCACTCTCTCTCTCTCGAATTCACTCTCTCTCTCTCTCTCTCAAATTCACTCTCTCTCTCTCTCTCTCAAATTCACTCTCTCTCTCTCTCTCTCTCAAATTCACTCTCTCTCTCAAATTCACTCTCTCTCTCTCTCTCTCTCGAATTCACTCTCTCTCTCTCTCAAATTCACTCTCTCTCTCTCTCTCTCGAATTCACTCTCTCTCTCTCTCTCTCGAATTCACTCTCTCTCTCGAATTCACTCTCTCTCTCGAATTCACTCTCTCTCTCTCTCTCGAATTCACTCTCTTTCTCGAATTCACTCTCTCTTACTCGAATTCACTCTCTCTCTCGAATTCACTCTCTCTCTCTCGAATTCACTCTCTCTCTCTCGAATTCACTCTCTCTCTCTCTCTCTCGAATTCACTCTCTCTCTCTCTCTCTCAAATTCACTCTCTCTCTCTCTCAAATTCACTCTCTCTCTCTCTCTCTCAAATTCACTCTCTCTCTCTCTCTCTCAAATTCACTCTCTCTCTCTCTCTCTCGAATTCACTCTCTCTCTCTCTCGAATTCACTCTCTCTCTCTCTCTCTCGAATTCACTCTCTCTCTCTCTCGAATTCACTCTCTCTCTCTCTCTCTCTCAAATTCACTCTCTCTCTCGAATTCACTCTCTCTCTCTCTCTCGAATTCACTCTCTTTCTCGAATTCACTCTCTCTTACTCGAATTCACTCTCTCTCTCGAATTCACTCTCTCTCTCTCTCGAATTCACTCTCTCTCTATCGAATTCACTCTCTCTCGAATACACTCTCTCGAATTTACCCCCCCTTCTCTCGAATTCACTCTCTCTCTCTCGAATTCACTCTCTCTCTCTCTCGAATTCACTCTCTCTCTCTCTCGAATTCACTCTCTCTCTCTCTCGAATTCACTCTCTCTCTCTCTCGAATTCACTCTCTCTCTCTCTCGAATTCACTCTCTCTCTCTCTCGAATTCACTCTCTCTCTCTCTCTCAAATTCACTCTCTCTCTCTCTCTCAAATTCACTCTCTCACTCTCTCAAATTCACTCTCTCTCTCTCTCTCTCAAATTCACTCTCTCTCTCTCTCTCAAATTCACTCTCTCTCTCTCAAATTCACTCTCTCTCTCTCTCAAATTCACTCTCTCTCTCTCAAATTCACTCTCTCTCTCTCTCAAATTCACTCTCTCTCTCTCTCAAATTCACTCTCTCTCTCTCTCAAATTCACTCTCTCTCTCTCTCAAATTCACTCTCTCTCTCTCTCGAATTCACTCTCTCTCTCTCTCGAATTCACTCTCTCTCTCTCTCGAATTCACTCTCTCTCTCGAATTCTCTCTCTCTCTCGAATTCTCTCTCTCTCTCTCTCTCGAATTCTCTCTCTCTCTCTCTCGAATTCTCTCTCTCTCTCTCTCTCTCGAATTCTCTCTCTCTCTCTCTCGAATTCACTCTCTCTCTCTCTCCTGAATTCACTCTCTCTCTCTCTCCTGAATTCACTCTCTCCTGAATTCACTCTCTCTTGAATTCACTCTCTCTCTCTCGAATTCACTCTCTCTCTCTCGAATTCACTCTCTCTCTCTCGAATTCACTCTCTCTCTCTCTCGAATTCACTCTCTCTCTCTCGAATTCACTCTCTCTCTCTCGAATTCACTCTCTCTCTCTCGAATTCACTCTCTCTCTCTCTCTCTCTCTCGAATTCACTCTCTCTCTCTCGAATTCACTCTCTCTCTTTCTCTCTCGAATTCACTCTCTCTCTCTCTCTATCGAATTCACTCTCTCTCTCAAATTCACTCTCTCTCTCTCTCAAATTCACTCTCTCTCTCAAATTCACTCTCTCTCTCAAATTCACTCTCTCTCTCAAATTCACTCTCTCTCTCAAATTCACTCTCTCTCTCAAATTCACTCTCTCTCTCTCTCAAATTCACTCTCTCTCTCTCTCGAATTCTCTCTCTCTCTCTCTCTCTCTCGAATTCTCTCTCTCTCTCTCTCTCTCTCGAATTCTCTCTCTCTCTCTCTCTCTCGAATTCTCTCTCTCGAATTCTCTCTCTCTCTCTCTCGAATTCTCTCTCTCTCTCTCTCTCGAATTCTCTCTCTCTCTCTCGAATTCTCTCTCTCTCTCTCTCTCGAATTCACTCTCTCTCTCTCTCTCGAATTCACTCTCTCTCTCTCTCTCGAATTCACTCTCTCTCTCTCTCGAATTCACTCTCTCTCTCTCTCTCGAATTCACTCTCTCTCTCTCTCTCGAATTCACTCTCTCTCTCTCTCTCGAATTCACTCTCTCTCTCTCTCTCGAATTCACTCTCTCTCTCTCTCTCTAATTCACTCTCTCTCTCTCTCTAATTCACTCTCTCTCTCTCTCTCTCTCTCGAATTCACTCTCTCTCTCTCTCGAATTCACTCTCTCTCTCTCTCGAATTCACTCTCTCTCTCTCTCGAATTCACTCTCTCTCTCTCTCGAATTCACTCTCTCTCTCTCTCGAATTCACTCTCTCTCTCTCTCGAATTCACTCTCTCTCTCTCTCTCGAATTCACTCTCTCTCTCTCTCTCTCGAATTCACTCTCTCTCGAATTCACTCTCTCTCTCTCTCGAATTCACTCTCTCTCTCTCTCGAATTCACTCTCTCTCTCTCTCGAATTCACTCTCTCTCTCTCTCGAATTCACTCTCTCTCTCCCTCGAATTCACTCTCTCTCTCTCGAATTCACTCTCTCTCTCTCTCGAATTCACTCTCTCTCTCTCGAATTCACTCTCTCTCTCTCTCTCTCTCTCGAATTCACTCTCTCTCTCTCGAATTCACTCTCTCTCTCTCGAATTCACTCTCTCTCTCTCTCTCTCAAATTCACTCTCTCTCTCTCTCTCTCAAATTCACTCTCTCTCTCTCTCTCTCTCAAATTCACTCTCTCTCTCAAATTCACTCTCTCTCTCTCTCTCTCTCGAATTCACTCTCTCTCTCTCTCAAATTCACTCTCTCTCTCTCTCTCTCGAATTCACTCTCTCTCTCTCTCTCTCGAATTCACTCTCTCTCTCGAATTCACTCTCTCTCTCGAATTCACTCTCTCTCTCTCTCTCGAATTCACTCTCTTTCTCGAATTCACTCTCTCTTACTCGAATTCACTCTCTCTCTCGAATTCACTCTCTCTCTCTCGAATTCACTCTCTCTCTCTCGAATTCACTCTCTCTCTCTCTCTCTCAAATTCACTCTCTCTCTCTCTCAAATTCACTCTCTCTCTCTCTCTCTCAAATTCACTCTCTCTCTCTCTCTCTCAAATTCACTCTCTCTCTCTCTCTCTCGAATTCACTCTCTCTCTCTCTCGAATTCACTCTCTCTCTCTCTCTCTCGAATTCACTCTCTCTCTCTCTCGAATTCACTCTCTCTCTCTCTCTCTCTCAAATTCACTCTCTCTCTCGAATTCACTCTCTCTCTCTCTCTCGAATTCACTCTCTTTCTCGAATTCACTCTCTCTTACTCGAATTCACTCTCTCTCTCGAATTCACTCTCTCTCTCTCTCGAATTCACTCTCTCTCTATCGAATTCACTCTCTCTCGAATACACTCTCTCGAATTTACCCCCCCTTCTCTCGAATTCACTCTCTCTCTCTCGAATTCACTCTCTCTCTCTCTCGAATTCACTCTCTCTCTCTCTCGAATTCACTCTCTCTCTCTCTCGAATTCACTCTCTCTCTCTCTCGAATTCACTCTCTCTCTCTCTCGAATTCACTCTCTCTCTCGAATTCACTCTCTCTCTCTCTCTCTCAAATTCACTCTCTCTCTCTCTCTCAAATTCACTCTCTCACTCTCTCAAATTCACTCTCTCTCTCTCTCTCTCAAATTCACTCTCTCTCTCTCTCAAATTCACTCTCTCTCTCTCAAATTCACTCTCTCTCTCTCTCAAATTCACTCTCTCTCTCTCAAATTCACTCTCTCTCTCTCTCAAATTCACTCTCTCTCTCTCTCAAATTCACTCTCTCTCTCTCTCAAATTCACTCTCTCTCTCTCTCAAATTCACTCTCTCTCTCTCTCGAATTCACTCTCTCTCTCTCTCGAATTCACTCTCTCTCTCTCTCGAATTCACTCTCTCTCTCGAATTCTCTCTCTCTCTCGAATTCTCTCTCTCTCTCTCTCTCGAATTCTCTCTCTCTCTCTCTCGAATTCTCTCTCTCTCTCTCTCTCTCGAATTCTCTCTCTCTCTCTCTCGAATTCACTCTCTCTCTCTCTCCTGAATTCACTCTCTCTCTCTCTCCTGAATTCACTCTCTCCTGAATTCACTCTCTCTTGAATTCACTCTCTCTCTCTCGAATTCACTCTCTCTCTCTCGAATTCACTCTCTCTCTCTCTCGAATTCACTCTCTCTCTCTCTCGAATTCACTCTCTCTCTCTCGAATTCACTCTCTCTCTCTCGAATTCACTCTCTCTCTCTCGAATTCACTCTCTCTCTCTCTCTCTCTCTCGAATTCACTCTCTCTCTCTCGAATTCACTCTCTCTCTTTCTCTCTCGAATTCACTCTCTCTCTCTCTCTATCGAATTCACTCTCTCTCTCAAATTCACTCTCTCTCTCTCTCAAATTCACTCTCTCTCTCAAATTCACTCTCTCTCTCAAATTCACTCTCTCTCTCAAATTCACTCTCTCTCTCTCTCAAATTCACTCTCTCTCTCTCTCGAATTCTCTCTCTCTCTCTCTCTCTCTCGAATTCTCTCTCTCTCTCTCTCTCTCTCGAATTCTCTCTCTCTCTCTCTCTCTCTCGAATTCTCTCTCTCTCTCTCTCTCTCGAATTCTCTCTCTCGAATTCTCTCTCTCTCTCTCTCGAATTCTCTCTCTCTCTCTCTCTCGAATTCTCTCTCTCTCTCTCGAATTCTCTCTCTCTCTCTCTCTCGAATTCACTCTCTCTCTCTCTCTCGAATTCACTCTCTCTCTCTCTCTCGAATTCACTCTCTCTCTCTCTCTCGAATTCACTCTCTCTCTCTCTCGAATTCACTCTCTCTCTCTCTCTCGAATTCACTCTCTCTCTCTCTCTCGAATTCACTCTCTCTCTCTCTCTCGAATTCACTCTCTCTCTCTCTCTCGAATTCACTCTCTCTCTCTCTCTCTAATTCACTCTCTCTCTCTCTCTAATTCACTCTCTCTCTCTCTCTCTCTCTCGAATTCACTCTCTCTCTCTCTCGAATTCACTCTCTCTCTCTCTCGAATTCACTCTCTCTCTCTCTCGAATTCACTCTCTCTCTCTCTCGAATTCACTCTCTCTCTCTCTCGAATTCACTCTCTCTCTCTCTCTCGAATTCACTCTCTCTCTCTCTCTCTCGAATTCACTCTCTCTCTCTCTCTCTCGAATTCACTCTCTCTCTCTCTCAAATTCATTCTCTCTCTCTCTCAAATTCATTCTCTCTCTCTCTCAAATTCACTCTCTTTCTCTCTCGAATTCACTCTCTTTCTCTCTCTCTCTCTCTCTCGAATTCACTCTCTCTCTCTCTCTCGAATTCACTCTCTCTCTCTCTCGAATTCACTCTCTCTCTCTCTCTCGAATTCACTCTCTCTCTCTCTCGAATTCACTCTCTCTCTCTCTCTCGAATTCACTCTCTCTCTCTCTCTCGAATTCTCTCTCTCTCTCTCTCGAATTCTCTCTCTCTCTCTCTCTCGAATTCTCTTTCTCTCTCTCTCTCTCGAATTCACTCTCTCTCTCTCGAATTCACTCTCTCTCTCTCGAATTCACTCTCTCGAATTCTCTCTCTCTCGAATTCACTCTCTCTTTCTCTCTCGAATTCACTCTCTCTCTCTATCTCTCTCTCTCTCTCTCTCTCTCTTTATATGCAGGAAAGGTATGAATATGTCTCTCCTCTCCTTAGCTATACATGAAATAGTAGGATAGACTCTCAAGATATTATATGACAACAAGTCTACAAGAAAGAAAACTCTTCTCCACTTATCCAAGCATTTCTTTTGGTTGTTTAGGATTACTTCCCGCCAATGAACTTATACAATACACGTCAGGAGAAGTGTGGTTAGAAATGGTGGAACCCTTGATTCACCATGAACTGATCATGCAGGTATCCATTGTCTCTCGAGGTAGAATAGAGGCCAAAAACTACAAATTATTTCTACTTCAACAGCCAACTGCTCTTCTACAATCTGAAACATGTAATATTTCAAAATAATTAAATATAATAAACTGTGAATTGTTTTATTTAATGATAAATAAATTCTCAGATTTATTTATTTTATGTGTGTAAAATTATTGCTATTTTCGGTTTAAAATTGTTATATTTCTACCTAAAATGTTTATTTTTTTTTTGCCAGTCTTTGTATTCTACGATGACTGATGAATATGGAATTCCTGAATGGGGATGTTATGTCATCTTTGCCTTGGCTACATTGTTATGTGGATTCATACTTGGATTGGTAAGTTACTTTTACAAACAATTTGCTGGAATGGGGGGGGGGGGGTAAATTGTTAATTTGGAGTGAGCTCTCTTATGTGTGTGTGAGTAGCGTATGTGTTGTGAGTACAGGTGCAGACTGTGTGCTTGACGTGCCGAGTTTGATTTCTGCGAGGGTTACTGCATCGCTTTCACTAATACCCTTGAGAAAGGTATGAATCCAGACATCCTCCCTTCAGTTATGGATTAAATAGTCTAGACTTTCAGGCTTTGGTTGTGCAGCCTAGAAGAAAAACTCTGAAATGACACAAATCTTTCACTGCTAATCTCAGAATATTTTTCCAGTCCTCCTGGATTTCTCCTGGTCACTGGACTCAAGCAGCAGAGGTGTGTTAGAACCCTTTCAAGAAATATCCATTGTTTCTCAATACTGAATGGGGTCCTTCATTCATACAGACATAACATACATATATGTATGTATGAAGGACCCCGGTCATCATACATACATATGTATGTATACAACTTTGTACATGTGTATATACAAGGCCTGTCTAAAAAGTATCCGACCTTAGTCCAGAAAAAATATTTCAAATACATGAGGGGGTTGGGACCCTAATCTCTTCAAAGTAGGCTCCTTGTGCTTGCACACACTTAGGCCACTGATCCATCTACTGCTGGAAACACCTCTGGAAGTCTTCTTTGAGAATGGTGTTCATCTCTGCCATTGCGTTCCGCATTATCTCTTATCTAGTCTCAAAACGGGAACCTTTTAGTGGCATCTTCAATTTTCAAAAAAATATAGAAGTCGCAATAAGCTATGTCTGGAGAGTAGGGAGGTTGGTGTACAACTGGAATTCCATGTTTGGCCAAGAAATGTTGGATCAATTGGGATGAATGAGTGGGGGCGTTGTTGTGATGCAGTTGCCAGTTTTTCGCCGTCCACATGTCTGGTCTTTTGTGCCGAAATGCGTCAGAGACGCCGGAGAACATCCTGATAGTACTCCTTTGTCACTGTTTGTCATTCCGGTGCATATTTCATAGATATCAAAAAACACAGTCAGCATCACCTTGATTTTGCTTCGCACCTATCACGCTTTTTTTGGCCTTGGAGACTCGGGATGCTTCCATTGCGACGACTGTCTTTTTGTTTCTGGGTCATACCTGTACACTCATGACTCATCTCCAGTTATCACGGTGTTCAGAAACCCATGATCAGTGTTGGCAGTTTCCAGAAGGTCCTGTGCAACTTGAAAACGAAGGTCCTTTTGTTTCTGCAACAACAACTTGGGCACAAATTTCACAGCCACTCTGTCCATGTTCAAATCATCACGCAAAATTGCATGTGCAGAATCTTTACTCACTTCGACCTCTTGGGCGATCTCCTGCACGGTTGAACGCCATTTTGATATCACCAAATTTTGAACCCTCTCAACAACAGCTGCACGCCGAGCAGTTTGCGACCTGCCAGAACACTGGTCACTCTCCACTGACGTGCGACCATTTTTGAATCGGTTGAACCACTCCTTAATTTGTGTTACACTGATCACATCTTCAAACACCTGCTGAATCTTACAAATTGTTTCGCTTTAAGACTCACCAAGCTTTTGACAAAATTTGATGCAGTACATTTGCTCAACACGTTCAGTCATCTTGAGAGAATCGGTAATCCGACTAACACGTTATGTAGCACATCACTCAGTGACCGACAGGTAGCGACTAATATGCAGAAAGGCGGTGATAAAATTCACACATTCCATATCATAAAGGCCACACATATTTTGAATTCTATGTTTCGTTTGAAAAAAAGAACAAAAACATTATTTTCGTGTCGTAGACACACCATGTGTTTTCAAATATTGACTTCTAGTTTTTTCTTCAAATCGGTCATCGTGAGAAAGTCATGAAATAAAGACGAAACATTGATGAATGTATATAAATAATTTTCGGTTTTTCATTATGTTGGATTATTCTTTCAGTAATTATCATATATATATTCTTAAGTCTGGATCCCTAAGGCAGTCTGAGGTTGTATATAACAATATTCTGGCAAATCTTGTGGCAGCACTGAAATCATGTGTATCGGCATCTGCCTTTCCAATGAACGATTCCAGTAATGTGGAGTTTCTGCTATACGTGTAATAGCTTGCCCAGGCTTTGCACCTTGTAGAGCTCACTTCAGCTCCAAGACTGAAAGATGTCTATCACAGAGAGAGAGAAGCAAAATACAAATATGCATAATGATCACAAGATTTTCATGAATTAATAATTAATACTTGACTCTGTAAGTTGCTTCTACAAACACTTATTTGCAGGAATCAAACCAATTTGATGTTTGTTTTTTGTCTTTAAAAACAAAACGTTTTTTTTTCATTTCTCTTCTAGATTCTGGTTTTTCTCGTAGACCTTTTGTTATCTACAAGTTATTTTGCACCTCCCCAACCTCCAAAGCACGTTCCAACCCCGACAAATCAACTGAAAGAGGAAATGGAAAAGGTAAGCTCTAATATATATATATTCTCTCTGAATGTTTAATTTTACTTCAGTCGAAGTTCTCAGAAATCAAGGGGCCCCTTCCTGGGGCTAACACTTGATCTCTATATGAGATACATAGATACCCGAATATTCTATTAAAATTCTCCTTTATTTCTCAAACATTGAGTTAGTAAAAAAGTTAAGAATAATAAATTTCTTCTCTCCCCAACTGACCAGTCAAGTATGTCATAGTATATCTTTCTTGTCTGTTGGTCTTTCCGGATTCCAGGACAAGAATTCATCTAGTCTAGTGGAGTATCCAGCTACGTGGTGTTACTTGAGGCAACATCACTAGGAGAAGATGCACTATTCCTCGTATGAGCAAGTGTATAGCCATGCTGAGGGGATCTTATTTGTGCTGCGGATACTATGTAATTTTGAATATTTGGTCAGGGTTTACTTGTAGGGATAAGTATCCTCATGTCAGGTGGTTGTCCTGACAAACCCTTGTACAGAGAGACCGAAGACACTCGAGGATAGTGTCTAGTAGGTAATTCAAACTCCCCTATATATATATATATATATATATATATATATATATATATATATATATGTGTGTGTGTGTGTGTGTGATTTCTTAAATATCTTCTTATAAGATAATTCAATCTACTATGATCTGGCAAATCGCTTCTATGTGAACACATCTCATCTGGTATCTAACATTTAGAATGAGATTCATAAATTCAAATTGATAATAAAAAAAATGTATTGCATATCTTCGTCGTGGCCAGTTGATCGATTGTCTAGTATTTTTTCCTTACCACTCATTAAAATTATTAAATTTAGTTTTTATTGTTTTTTTTTGGGTTTTTTTCTTCAATAAATATTTATTTTGGTGTCTATTTAGACATTAATTAATTTTTTTAAGTTTTGTTATCTTGGAGTACAAGGAGGAACTGGTGTGATTGAAATAGTAAGAAGTGAATAGAATAAGTTATGGGAATTTCTGTCATTACTAACCAGCAGAGTGTTACCACTGCCGACCAAAGAAAAACGTTTACCAGACATGTGTGCGCAGTGTGATCGTGTATTAAAGTGAAACTTGATCAGTAAAGATTGAGGATATGTGTTGCATGGACAGAAATGGTACAAGAATAAGATGGATGCGCAATGTGAGTTTTAAAGACAGACTTAGATTTCAAGGGAAGATTAAATCTGGACAGTATAGGGAGATGTGTGCAGAACCGGAGACCCTTTTTGGTATGGTCACATTGAAAGAATGAATGAGTTCTTGGGTTAGTAAATGTAGAACAGTTGAGGTAGCAGGATCAGCTGGTAGGAAATGGCCAAGGAAAACATGGAAGGGAGTGATAATGATGGATTTGAGAAAGATGGATTAAAACCTGATCAGAGATGGGTTAGTTTAGAAGTCAATTTCTAAAAGCTGTTTAACATATGCCAGCATTTAAAACGCACATTAAACTGATGATGATGAACTTTCATGTTGTTGATAGTAAATAATAGTTAGTTTTTCTCTTAAACAGATTTGTTGTGTATCTTATAAAGATCTCTTCAATTACAAATATCAAATATATTTTAAAACCTTCCTATGGATGACTTTAACAATATTTAGTTGAAATCAAGCCTAAAATACTAGTCTTAGCTGCGCAGACAGACAGAAATTAATTTGATGACCTATTAATAAGATTGTGACTGTTAAAGTATCTATTTCTAGAATGAATTATTATCTATGAAAACTGGACTCTCTCAAAGATTTCTTGTGTAAATAGACAAGATATTTGGTAACAGATTATTCTTAACTTTGTCGTCATCATCATCATCATGAACTTGTTTAATTAGTTAAACACATGTCAGCATGTAAAACGGACGTTAAACCGAATATGATGTTGAGGATGAGTTAAGTCCACAGAGTGAATGTGGTATTATGAATGGGATGAAGAAATGTTTCTGGTGAACAGAAATTGTGCGTGTGCATATGTCAATGAATGTGTCTAGGAAAGATAAAAGACATCCGTCTGTCCCTAATTATGTATTTTATGTACACACAAGTTTAGTTAGATTTTTCATGCGTAGAAAAAATGTGATGTCAAAGAATAGCATAAATGCACTGTTTTTTGTGATCTACTTATAGATTTATTGGGTCAATGAATGTGACTAAGTTATGTTAAGATGGTGATTACTAGTTCTTCCCAAAACCGGTGATGTGCCATGTTTTGTGTATTCTATATGCAAATGAATATTCTAGAACAACTTGCCTGGTGAATCTAGGTTACTATTAGTTTTAACTGCTTACACCTCCATGTAGCAGAACAAGGTTTTAAAATGTGTATTAATTATGTCGGTTTACTTAAACTAAATCTCATTAATGATTTGAATTTATTTTTCATTTGCATTTCATGATTGAACTTTTCTTTGTTTTATCGTTTACTGACTTACCCAACATTGCTCAGGTCTCAAATATGTGATTTTTTTTGTTTACTAAAGAGTCACAACTTATCATGGTTAAAAGCCACTCGAGGATAAGGGTTAATGACATGTGGTGACGGTTTATGACAAGTGTTTATTGACATTAGAGTGAAAAGGAGTTGTGTAGCCCTCGGAGAAGCAATGTGTTCCACAGATGGAAGTTCTTGGAAAGAAACTCTGTTCATGGAAATTCTGTTTGATGTTAGGAACATGAGGGAAGAAAGGAAATTCTGTTTAATGTTAGGTACATGAGGGAAGAAAGGAAATTCTGTTTAATGTTAGGTACATGAGGGAAGAAAGGAAATTCTGTTTAATGTTAGGTACATGAGGGAAGAAAGGAAATTCTGTTTAATGTTAGGTACATGAGGGAAGAAACGAAATTCTGTTTAATGTTAGGTACATGAGGGAAGAAAGGAAATTCTGTTTAATGTTAGGTACATGAGGGAAGAAAGGAAATTCTGTTTAATGTTAGGTACATGAGGGAAGAAAGGAAATTCTGTTTAATGTTAGGTACATGAGGGAAGAAAGGAAATTCTGTTTAATGTTAGGTACATGAGGGAAGAAAGGAAATTCTGTTTAATGTTAGGTACATGAGGGAAGAAAGGAAATTCTGTTTAATGTTAGGTACATGAGGGAAGAAATAAAATTCTGTTTAATGTTAGATACATGAGGGAAGAAAGGAAATTCTGTTTAATGTTGGGTACATGAGGGAAGAAAGGAAATTCTGTTTAATGTTAGGTACATGAGGGAAGAAACGAAATTTCCTTGCAGTGGTGATAGAGAGACGAGTTCTTGATTCTTGATGTAAAAGTTTTACAAGGAGGAACTAGAGATTGGAGCTCAGTCAAGCATTTTTCAGTGGGTGCGAAAAGCAAGTGGTAGGGGAGAGGGGGAATAGCCTTGTCTAAGGATGAATGAAGACAAAAAAGAAGGGCTAGAATTAGTAATTGCTTAAGGATGGGGAGAGTTCAGGTGTGCAAGATGACCAGCATCAAGAAATTGTTGAAGTGCAAATGCTGACGTCACAAACATCTACAAAGGTCTACCGAGTGTTAGTTTTAAGACAGTATTATCTTCCTTGTAAAATGTTAGCCCTCTTAGTCCTGATGAGGTTTCTCTAACTGCTTACTCTTTATTTTTGTTTTTATGGAAATCTCTCCAGACAAGACATGAAGTCACTTGATGTAAGGAGCTAAAAAAATACTACTTCAAGGTCAAAAAAATAGCCAACAATAAGTGTTAGATGGATAGATTCTGACTCGGAAAACAACAATTCTTCCCCCTTTGTCAGAAACGTTGCTCATGGAATGTGAGGACTAAAGGACAAAATGAGAGGAGCGAGAGTTACGAGGCTGCCGAAAGTTCACGTTCTACTCTCCTTGATTTCTATAATAGACAGACAAACAAACTTCCATTTTTATATTTTTTGTGTTTTTTACTTTAAATTTAACAATGATTATTTTATTTTTATCTTAAATAGGATGATGAGTCCGACATTGTTGATGACACAAAAGACGTCAAGGGAATTGAAACTGTGCGTCAAAGGAATCCTCAAGTTGTGGAAAATTGAAAACCTCTTCCGCATTTCTATTGTACTTTGCAGCCAATAATTTCTCTTCCATTGCTTCTCTGCCACTCCACAAATAGCCAACGGCTTTTATCAGGGAAACACGAAACGGATTAAAGCCAAGGATAAATCATAAGGACTTCCAAGGCAGAAAGCAGTTATTACTTTTTTTTTTACTTTTTTTTTTTTCTGGGATATTTTATAGCTTAATTTGTTTGGGTTTTTTTATTTTATTTATTTTAGTTTTTCAGGAGTGATGTAGTTTCCTTTTTGCTTTGTTTTACTTTTCTATTTTATATTGTTTTATAGGGAAGGGTAGCTTTTTATTGGAATTCTTTTTACTTTTTCATAATACATTAACAGTTTAGACTTTTTCATTTTTATAGGGATTATAATTTAACATACATTAGTTTTTTTTGTTTTGTTTTTTAGTGTTGATCTTTTGTAAAATATTTTTTATCATAGCTGGATTTTTTTTTTTGTTTAAATTATTAAATATATACTTATCTATGTACATAGACATATTATATGTTTGTTTAGCAATTGTTATATAAAAAAAAAATATGTTTAATTTTTATTTTCTTTCTGACTCCATTTTTTTTCCAAGATGTTAAGATGTTTCCATGATTTTCTTATCTTTTTTTTTGTGATTGTTCAACCTGACATGGTAAAAAAAATATATTTTATTCCATTAAAAATTCTACAAAAATCGAAATGGCTTACCAAACAAGCAAACGAGTTACCAATTGGTATTATCATATTTCTTGAAGTTGTTTAATGTCAGTTGAAAACAGGTTTTTGAGAAAAGAATTTTATCCTTCTGCTCAGGGTAAATATCTGCAATTTGTATACAATCATGTTTAAAATAAGGAATATTGTGCTTATATTTGAATCTAAAAAACAAACTTTGCATTAAAAAGGTTGACATGCTGTAAAACAACCAAAAAAATCTGAAAATTCTAATTATCAAGTTTTAATATTTTTGCAATTTTTTTCATGTTAAACTGGCAAAAATATCACCAAAACTGTAAAATCTATTAAAACTCAATCGAAGGAGGACACAAAAAAAGAATCATTCCATCTGCAATATTTAGCAATGCAACTGTAAAAATTAAAAGCTTAATTTTCTTAATCTAACCCTTACTCCATGTTGTGAATTGACTGACACAAAAGAAGAAAATAAATAACAATATTGTCAAAATATTACTATTTAGACATTATCTAAAAATTGCTTTTTGTTTTATAAATATTTAGACATTATCTAAAAATTGCTTTTTGTTTTATAAATATTTACTGTGTAACAGTTTTAAAACAAAATTTAAATTTAAAAGAAAAACAGAAAATTTTTAATATTCACAATTTTCTATAATGAAAGATTTTGGTCATAATTTTTTTTTTTCTTAATGATTAATAATTAAAACAGCGAAAAAAAAAAAAAAAAAAAAAGATACTGGAACTAAAAATGATTCAAAATTCTTGGTTGATTTTATGCCAAACAAGCATTAATTTATGAAAATCACACTTTTTTTTAGTTGTGGAAGGCCATAATAACCTATAAATTTGTATGTTTATTTAACTCACCTGAACACAAGCCCAGTCTAATAATACTAAACCAACAGTGACAATAGCATGTATGTATGTATACTCATAATGTCCTATATTAGTCTTTTTCACTCATTCATTTTTCACACTGTTTTTGTCTTAACGGATTCTTCTTGACACTCACATTATTTTTTTTTGTTTTTCTATCAAATCATTTAAAAACGTCTGTCTTAGTATCACTTATTTAAATCTATATTTTATATTCTATGCTTACACCCCCATTGTCACTGTTGGCTTAATATTCAGGAGTGATGGAAATAAATTATAGGTTACTTGGACCTTTAGTAACTATTAAAGTCTGTTAATATATATATATATATATATATATATATATATATATATATATATATATATATAAATGCTTGTCGGGTACATAAGTAAAAACATTGTAATTGCCTTTATATGCAGATACATTATGAAAGTTAAATGAAGAAAAATTTAATACACTTTTTTTTTTTAGTTTAAAAAAAAATTAATTTAACTCTTATGATGTATTTGCATATAAGAATAATTTTAAGATTTTGTAACACTAAAAACTTTTCACATATGAAATTTTTAATTTTTGTTCTTTCTCTTTTCTTTAGTCAGTGACACCCTTTCCCCAATACATTCATTGTATCATTTCCCTCTCTCTCTATGTATGTATGTATATGATAAATCTTATCAAAAATAAACTCTATTTTTTTGCTAGCTTTTGTTCTCCTTTTCTTTTTTGTAAAAAGGACATTAAAAGATTGTGTTTTTCTTTTATGTATTTGTAAATATCATTTATAGATTTTTCAAATTTGATGGATAAATTTGTTTTTACAATTGCTTTTTTATTAAAACAGAAAAATTAATTTTAAATAAAAATATAAATGATAAAAGTTATGTTGTGCATATCTATTTTTGTTTTTGTCTGAGGGTAACTTCCAATGATTTATTGATAAAAGTTTAAATTTATTTCTGTTGTACAAACTTTTAAATAGTTTGAAATAAAAGCAGGTTTGGTAACTTTGTCAGCAAAATAAAATTGAATAACAAAAACAAAATCGTTTTTGAAGAAACTTATCAGTTAGGCAGCAATTTTTAAATGATAAATATTGCTGTTTCCTTTTCATGAGTCGTCACTAATCTACCTCCGAACCACTCATCCCATCCCACCTTGGTAGAGGGCATGTCTACTTTGACCCACCGAAAGAGATAGTTTCAACAGCATCTTGGAGGCCTTCTTATTATATAATCACTACTAACAGCAACATCTTTTATTAAATGTTAAATAACTATGCATGCACAATTCTAGCCCAAACTTAATTTCTGCAAAACTTCCACTTTTTTTTAAATCGCTGTAATGTTAAATTTTAAAACTTGTATTTTTTATAATAAAATATGTAAATTTTTTATGAAATTTCCATATAATTTTGAGTTTTGGTAATTAAAAATAATCAAAACATTGAAGTGTTTACAAAGAGTAGCCCCTCCCCTCCCCCCCCCCCAGTGAGGGGGGGGGGGGCATATCATAGAATGGAGGAAAGGACATTGACCCCTTGTGTCGGCACTACTTCTAGTATCCCATTTTAAAACTTGTTTAACTGATTATTATGCATTTTGGAACAAAGATGCTAGGCTTAAAGGTGGATAATGTTGTTTAGGGGTCAAAGAGAGGGTAAAAATTCAGATACCTTTGACTTTGTGAAATTTTAACAATATGTATTAGACACATTAAGCATCAATTAATAAATATTCCCCAAATATTCAGGGTTTTTTTTTTTAGTATTTTAAAGGGTTTTAAGGGGCATATGGACACATGCTCCCATTTGAAAATTCAGTACTTCTGCAGTATACAGACTGTACTGAAATAATAACGTTATTATTTAGAAACCCATTCTTAATATGGGGGGGGGGGGGGCTTTGTTAACTATTGTGTACTTTCACCTAACAATTTAATAAACAGAAGATACTGTAAAAATTTAATTTGAAAATCCTATCTAAAAAAAAATAGCACGGTCCGTAAACTGCAGAAGTACTGAAAATTCAAATATCTCAGATTTGCATTAAATTTGGTCCATAGTCATTAGACACCAATTAAGCAAGATTGAAAACCTCTTCTCACACGAAAATTTTAATTTTGACTTCAAACAATTCATGTATGAGGTAGGGGAGTTCGATGACTTGTTTCATTTTGGGAAATTCATCTTAATTTCAGCTTGTTTTTACCATTGGCTACTCGTGTCCCTGTTAGTGCTTAGCCAAATATTGCACAAGTCCCACCAAGTTTTGTTGGTTGTGTTGTAATGTCAGATGGGGTGTATTACATAGTACTTAGCAGTACTATGCTTTTTGAGTGGAGTGTAGTTTGCTAAATCCAAAAGGTTACTTTGGTATGATAGACACTGTTTAACCCTAGCTTCATCTGCCCCTCTTCCATGTGCGAAACTAGATGTCTGATTGGTTGAGTTTAATCATGTAACGTATAGGGATCTGGAATTAATTTGAGAGTTGCAGTGTGAATTTTAATGACGATACAAAGACTAATGTAAAGTCCTGCCAGATATGGGTGCCTAGACCACCTGTGGGAATTATCAAGCCAGAAGCAACTCATAGTTAAGGAAAATGGATCCATAGTTAAGATTAATGAAATTGCCTTTATCTCCTTTATATATGAACAAGTTTCAGCCACCTGCTCGAGAGAAAATACCACATAGCTACCCCCTGACCCCATCAAATGGTCTTAATGCAAATAAAATAAAGAGACATTAACACAATAAACCTACTGGAATTTTTTGAAACAACAAAAAAAGTAGTCGCATTATAGCCTTTCTTAAAGGAAAGACACCTGTATTAAAATACATCGACAATAAAAATAGGGATACAAAACATATATCCATGAAATGTGATCATTTACAAAACATGCGCAGTCTTGCATGAACTGGTCCAACATGGGTTGATATATAATGAAACCCTTCAATCAACCAACCCATTTAATAGATGCCCAATCTTGAAACATCGTAATAACTTGTTTTTTTCCATTAAATTTAATCCAATAATATAATAGACAAGGTCTAAAAAAGAGAATCTAATCTAATAGGCCCCCTCACTATCCACCCAGCTCCAGCCCCTGTCCCATTGTCGCAATGTTGCATCCTTGTGCTTGTTTTACAAGTACTTCAATGGAATGTGCTCCGATGAACTTTCTTCTCCGGTGCCCTCTCGACGTAAATACACTCAACCAATCCGACAATCAGCTAAATCCTATCCATTCACTGTGGAGGTCCCCAGATGTATGAGAGCCTTCTACTCCAATAGTTTCTTTCCTCCTAATTCTCAGCAGCCCTTACATCTATAGTGGCAACTCGCCTTGTTTGGGATTAACTAAGTTAAAAAAAGAAAATTAATATAGGGTTACCTGGTATTGTTCAGGTGGAAAAAAGAGACAATAACATCACCTGTAATAATATATGGTAAGGATAATATTTCATTTTTTTTGTTCTTTTAATTATCTACTTTATAAAATTATGTTGGCCTGATTTTAAAAGTTAGATCTAAATAACATTTAAGCTGAAGAATCAAACTTTGATTCTGACTAGCCAACTTTTAGTTGTTATTAATGTATCATGTTATTTGCTATTGACTAACATACTTTGCTACAATTTTTTTTTTTTAATACTTAATCTGATCCGGCAGTTTTGTAATATGTAGAAATACTTAAAGTCACCTTAAAAGAAAAATCAGCTGAGGGAAATAACTTATTCTGGCCAACGCCGGGTCGATATAGCAAGTTTATTATATTTTAATTACCATAATTCGAAAGTGATCAGCAACATATGTTGCCCAATCTTGAAACATCGTAATAACTTATCGGTCTTATCAATTACCTTTTATTTCTTTTATAATTCGCTTCCGAATTTTGGAGATGAGGATTGATAATTTGGATTATTCAGACTACTATTCTGAAGGTTGAAGGTTCAATCCTCACTACAGGTGATAATAACTAAATAATATAAAAAAATTACTTAACACTTCTACCCGGTTATGGCTGATGGAATGAGAACAATCTACACCCGTGGATTAAATAAAGGATTCAGTTTGAAATTCCTCACAGGTTCCTGAGTTTGACATAAAGGTTTTCGAGTTAAAAAAAAAATCCACCTAAAGACTGTCAGAAATTACATCAGCCAAAACGTTGTAAAAGTAACAACCAAAATGATAGGATAGTTTTCAAATCAAGATTGCTTCAATGTTTTGTTTTTTTTTACTTAGATTAGACTTTACTAAAATTAGTTTCTATGTAATTGGTTGGTGAATGTAAACTTGTTGATATTTCCATTAACTATTGCTGGTTTGGGGGGGGGGGGGTAATTTAATTTTA
Organism: Sepiola atlantica; assembly: GCA_963556195.1. Taxonomy (NCBI): domain Eukaryota; kingdom Metazoa; phylum Mollusca; class Cephalopoda; order Sepiida; family Sepiolidae; genus Sepiola; species Sepiola atlantica. Next base: position 185,458,823 of record OY744517.1, on the reverse strand, counting down.
AAAGAAAAATGTGCAGAATTTCTCACTAAAGGTTTTTCTTTATATCGCTTAAACATCAAGTTTTATAATAATTTGTACGCACCGCCTTTAGTGCACAGTAGCTCTGCAATCGGATCAAGTACCACGATCATCAGGAGGAATCACTCCGCAGTTTCGGCCCCTGCATCTCTGAAGTAGTGTGGCCCCTTCATCAAGAGGTCGTATTGGTACTGGTGTAAGCTACTTTTCTGCCCAACACTCATCGTTTCTTTTTAACCAGATCCAGTATCGTGCCTTCTCCACTGTTTCTTGTACGTCTCTCACAAATCTTTTTTACTTTTGTGTTCGTACAGCAGAAACGATTTCGTATGTTCATTACCTTTCGCTCAACATATCCTCGAGCTCCCACAGTCAAATGATAGTATTCCACATTCCATCCTTTTTCCTGGCATTCGGTCAGTAGGTCACCATATCCTTCCTGTCTTCTGCAATTGCAAAATTATCCTCCCAGGGTACACTCAGTTCCGACATAATTCCAACCTTCTTTTCCTCGCTGCACACTACAAGGTCTGCTCTCTGCTGCATAAAGACCAGTGGGAAGATCAAGGTATTCTGGAGGTCAATTACCAAGTTCCATTTTTCTTGCTATTTTTCATCGGTCATCTGTATCCTTGAATGACTTTTCACCATGTCTGTTGTTCCAGCTCTATGAAAGTTCATCTTCTCTATTTTTGGTAGCTCTCCTTCATTAAACTTCTCTACTTTCTTATGTAATAGATTTTCTATTACTTTCAGGACTTTGTTTTGCCTCCATGTGTACCAACTTAGTGCTAATTTGCAGAGTTCCTCTTTCCCTACATCTGCAGTTGTCATTATTGTCTACTTTCCATCGAACAAGATTCACCGGGGAAGGCATTGCATCGTAGATCGATTTTATTAGAAATTAAGTTCTTGCTCGCTCCCAAACCCATATCCCTTTCCATCCGATCTTCCGGTTCACCACACATTCTTCCCAACGAACACACTGCACCAGGTGTAGATATCTTTTTCTCTGTTCTTCATTCCTTATCTCACTGACAACAGAATCTATTCTCTGCCTTAGGTTACTCATGTAGAAAAGTTTAAAATTTGGCATACCTAGTCCTTATTTTGTATGCTGTACAGCACCAACAGTGTCCGCATGCTCTAAGATGTTAATAGCTGTCTCGATCGCTTCTTCTACCTTCCACTTCTTTCCAGTCCTTACTTCAGGTGGATCGTCTTTAATCTCTTGGTCGTTAGAGAAATGAAGCATCATGATTGTCCTTACTTGTACTCCTCCACAATTGATGCAATAGATAATTTCAGCTATCCCTCTTTTCCAAATATTGCTAAGTTGTTCAACATTCTTGATAGTCCTAATCACTTCCTTATGTACATTCCACACCGTTGTTTGATCCGTTCTACTCGTGTCAATGGTACTTCATACATCTGCAATGGCCATTTTATCCGAGGATATAGACCAAACTGTAGACACCAACATTTATACTTTCCAGGTAACTCGGTCTTATCAATTACCTTTAAGCCTTCCTCTGTCTGTTGCTGTATTTCGCTTAATGTGTCTACCATCTACCCAAGCTTTTTACTAGTTTCTCTTTTACTGCTGTGATCACTTCCCCTCCCATCAAATACCTTATTTCTTTTTGTTTACCTTTCTTATAGATTACACTTCTTGATTTCTTAGCCTTAAATCTCATCCTTGACCACTCGATAAGCTGTTCTAGTTGGTCCAATACTTCTTCCATTCCTTCTGCGCTCTTCGACTTTACAGCAACATCGTCCATAAATGCTCATAGTGGGGTCTTAACAGGCATATTCTCACAATTTATTGATCTCAACAACATTTCTATCACAAGTACGAACAAGATCACTGATATTGTACATCCTGCTGGAATCCCAACCTCCAACCTTTGCCACTCTGATGTGTAGTTACATGTCGTAAAGCGCATCTTGAATTTATCGTAGTATTTTATGATCATACTCTGAACTGTCTCTGGAACTCAAAAGAACTCCATCGCATTCCGAATCATCTCATGTGGGACTGAGCCATATACGTTAGCAAGATTTAACCATACAATTACAACATCCTCTTTTTCTTTCTTGGCTTGTTGGATACTCTGCCATATTGCATAATCATGCTCAATACAGCCAGGTATTCCGGGTATTCCAGGTATTCCTGCCTTTTGAACTGACTCATTGATGAAACCATTGCTTTGCACATATTTTATTATTCTGTTTGTAACTACTCCAAACGCAATCTTTCCATCGATGTTTAGTAGCAATATGGGTCGGAATTGTCCTAGCTCCTTGGCCTGTTCTTCTTTTGGTAGGTATATGCCTTCAGCTCTCCACATTTCTTTTATCAGCAGAAAAAGCATAAAGTATTTTTTTTAAAAACATTTAAATACTTTTAAGTTTTGCAAGGTAGGTTCAGTTCTCTACATAAGTTTATTGTAAATTTAACTCGCCTTGCATGACTTAAAAGTATTTTTTTTTAAATATATATATATAAAATTTGATGTTTAATAAAAAGTAATCATTATAAATATTTTTTATATTAGTTTTGTTCAATGCAAATTATAATAAAATCCGTAAAACAAATCATAATAAAATTATTCTTTTTAATAACACAGACAAATGTTTGCACTATTTAACTAATGGAACAGATTTTTTATCTACGTTTTGTTAATCAATGAAATGGGGAAAAATACTTTATATATAAGATGCGTAGTAGTAGAATGTTGTTTTTAGTATTGGTATTAATATTTGTATTCCCTCTATGATCACACGTGGTAGCTCATGGGAGCATCATGCCAAATTTGGTGCAGTTCTGTCAATTCGTGTTGGAGCCTATAAGTGACTAACAGACAAAATATATGCATAGATTTGCTTGTATAAAATTATCAATATTCAGAAGAAAAAAATTGAGAATATCACAATATCTTTTTAGGACTATGACATAGTTTCGGTTGCAGACACCAACTTTCAGCACTAAGTACAAATTTATATTGTTAAAAATGTGTGAAAATAGAGATTATGGACAAAGAAAATTTTTATTTTGTTGACTTAAGTGCAAGAGAAATCCAAACAACTGCACTCAAGGGAACAGCCAGAATCCTGAAAAGAGCTCTCGGTTGGAGTCTGTAAATAGCGGGTGATCGTATGGCATTTGGAAGAATGCATGTCCCCAGCAAATGAATGAAAAGAAAAATAACAAAAAAAGTGAGAAAAATCAAAATATGCTTAAATATTCATAACCCAAGACGGGAGCAATAGCATGAGCAAACAGAAGGAAAATAAGATCCACTCTTAAAAATAAGTTACTCCCCAAGGGGAGCATTTTGATTTATTTGTTTGATCCATACATCGCAGAAGAAAAATATGCCCTTGTGAGGAGCATTCTTGGAGAGATTTCGTCGTTTATACAAGTGATACTTCCAAGAAGAAAAAAAAATGTGCTCTTAGAGAGGTAAGTAATTACCATTGAGGGGAATCACTCCTCAAGGAGAGTATGATGATTTATTTGTGCGAGTGATACTTTAGAAAAAGAAAAAAAAATCCCCTCTTAGGGGTGAAAATAATTCGTATTAGAGGAATCCACTCCCCATGAAAAGCAATTCTGAGGATTTTTTTTTTGTGCAAATGATATTTTAGAGAAGGACAAAAAGATCCCCTCGTGGGGAGGTAAGTAATTAGTATGTATAGAAAGCATTCTTGAGGTGATTTTACTCATTTGTGCAAGTGATACTTCAGACAAGAAAAAATGATCCCCTCGTAGGGAGATAATTATTATTAAGGGAGTCACTCCTCGAGGGGAGCATTCTTGGAATGATACTTTAGAAGAGGAGGTAATTACTATAAAGGGAGCATTCTTTGTGGTGATACTTCAAAAAATGAACATGATCCACTCTTGAAGAGGCAATTATTATATGGGGAGTCACTCCCCATGGGAAGCATGTTTGAGGTGATACTTCAGAAAAGGAAAAAGATCCCCTAGATAGGAGGTAATTACTATTGGGGGAGTCACTCCTCTTGGGAGATGAGTTTTTCATTTGTGTAAGTTTGTTTCAAAAAAGAAAAAAAATGATCCCCTCGTGGAGAGGAAATTACCGTTCCACTTTTACGATTAAACATGTATTTCCATCTGATCCATTGATTAAAATCTTCTTTCTCTTTTTCCATGATCAAAACAGATACTACACTTTGATCTGGCCGAAAAACAAAAAATGATATCGTTTTAAAAGATAGATTTATTCATCTTAGCGACAACAGATAGGTTTTTTTTTTTTTCTGAAAACGATTTTGTTTACACCCTTATTTGGGTGTAAACAAAATCGTAAACAACTTCATTTGGTGCTTGTTAGCGACATCAGTTATTTAGAATATTTTGAACCATTTATAATAAATAATATTTTTTGCCCTTCACTGAATCCATTAATTTAATTTAATTTATTTCTCTCTCTCTCTCTCTCTCTCTCTCTCTCTCTCTCTCTCTCTCTCTCTCTCTCTCTCTCTCTCTCTCTCTCTCTCTCTCTTCCTCTCTAGTCATCATCACTTTCGCTATTTTCCCCATTTCTTAAAAAAACAAGTGTACACTCACCCTCCGTCAAAAATAACAGAAAAAATTATGCTTCGCCAGTGTCTGCACTAATATTCATATAAAATAACGTCTCAATCAGTGGAGTTAAAAAGAAATAAGAAAGAAAGAAAACGTCCCAAACAGGAAAGTTTTTAAAAAAGAAAGAAAAAACGTATCAAAAGTAGAAAGAAAAACAAAAGAAAACATGGTGGATTTCTTTCCAAATTCATTTCAGACAGTGTGAGTTGTCTGACTTGCTATTTGCTTTCTCCCTTCCCTAAACACTTGAAATGGTTTCGTCCGGCACGTTTTTATTTACATGATGAGAGAGAAGTACATTAATATAAACATAGATATTTATATACTATACAAATAAATACACATTGGTCTTTATTATAGAGCAGTGGACCTGGCACAGCTTGAATAGATGTGTTCTTACCATTCGGGGATATGTGCTCGACATCAGTCCGACAGTGACTTTGTTGCTGTCGGACTGAGGTATGGTTCTGTTCAGTATCAGCGGGTTCACCCTCCCAGGCTTTACCTTCTTTCTGAGAAGGTTTTTTAAAATTATTATTGCTAATCGCCTGAGGCGCACCTACTGAGGAATGCCGATGAGGCTGCTCAGGCAGTTTTTGTAAGCCAGAGTGCGCTGGCTTTTTAAAACCATACCTGACCTTGTGTCTAACCTTCTGCAGAGAAGGTAAATAAAACACTAAGTGAGAATAGATCTAAACCAAGGAATAAGAAATTATATTTAAAAAAAAGTATATATTTATTTAATTAGTCCAGTGTAAACATGAACAATGCTTCATGTTTAGTGGACGTGCATAGATGCATGCTACAAACGTCAGACCTGCAATCAGAAAATATTTAGCTAAGAGGTAAGACCAGCGAAGAAATGTGCTTGCCTATTTGAAAAAGTAATGCTTTCTTGAAAACGAAGGAATCATGCTGAGAAAGCAGACAAATTGAAATACTACAGAATTAATGTCTACTCCAGATAATAGACACCCTGATCATGGGTTGTTTTTATATCCATAGATTAAACAGCTGATAATTTTCATGTAGTCTTGCTGTGTGGCATAGCTAAAAACGGACAAAGGAGGTCGGTTTGATTTCTGTTGGTTTGAGAGACGGAGGGGCCTTAAGCAGATGTTTGTTCTGATTGCAAGTCTGTCGTTTGGTAGAAAAACCAAGTTTCATTGTAATCTCTCAAAATAAAACATTGTTACTTGTTTTAAACTTGACTTGTGATTTTGTGTAGAATGAAAAATATTTTGCTACAACAGTATAAAGGGTACCTCACATGCCTCTCGCACCGTGGGTATCGTTAGCCACTCACGCACAGATGTTTGATGTCCTGGTCGCGGTGCTAGATATAACAAAGGATCCCACACGCCTCTGTCTCTCTGCATACAGATCTTGCCAGACCGTGAACACTCTTCAGCCGATCGTCGTAGTGGCAATGAAAAAAATATGTCGATCGAAATTCCTCTAGGCCGGGATGATGATGATGATGATGATGACTTTGTCGATCTTGTCTCGTCCAACTCCCACGTTGAAACTGTTGATATCCGCGAGCGATCACTGGGCGAACAGCAATCGGTTGACTCTGTGAGAGCGAAAGATTATTCAAAGCAGAACAAAGGGAAAAGAATAATATGCAACAACTCGGTCGGGGTCTTTTTGTATGGAAGAGTAATTATTAACAAAAATAAAAGCTTGATGTCTACCGCGTTCGTAAAAGACTGTTTGTGCTCAGCTATCTCGTTGTCTCTTTGTGTGTGTGTGAATTCGTTTACAATGGTTATTTAGTCACTAGTTAACTATCTAAGAAAAACGATGGTGAGAATACTTCAGCCAATCGTCGTGGCCGTCATCGAGGCACGCGCCTCGAGCGTGTGCTGATCCTAACGACTTCTCTACTCGTTCTGACTCTCGTGTGTGTGTGAATTCGTTAAAGTGGTTACTTAGTCATAAATTAACTATCTAAGGAAAACGATGATGAATTACTCTGCCGGTTATTCTATTCCTTGTCGAAGCGGCGCACCGATTCTCGACTGGCCCTCTCGCCGTCTCAACTGGTTCTAACTCTTCGTTAGGTCTGACTGTGTGTAAATTCTCTTATTGAGATGTGTATTGCCACACCCTCCCTTTCTCTACCATATTTCTCTCTGCGTTTCTTCCTCTCTCAGGGTTTGGGGCAGGCGCGTCCTCCCCCAACGACATAAATAAATAGGATTCCCACTCCGGTTTAGCGTTATCATAAAACAATTACCTTTTCTCTCTCGCCATGTGGCCAAAGGCCGTCTGCCTTAATTAATGACGACAAGCCTAGATGATTATCTGCCTCGTCAGCGTAGACCTCCGGCCTTTCCTGACTCAATGTGTATTACTCACTCACCGATCATATGTCTTTTGTTGACTTTTTATTAGCATTTCGCTGATTAAAGATTTTGCCAAATTCTCGTCCAACATCTGATCCGTATCCACCTGTTGTAACGGCGATCAGGTTTGACAATATACATGACTTTTCCTAGACAACCCGGCACCCTAAACCGCTGTTTGAATAAGCTGATTTCACGTCGAATATATACTGGTTTTATATCTCCACTTCGTCTCTACGCAGGGCCTAGCATCATCACTAAGATGCATACTAGCGCGTAACTAGGGTACCCGATCCCCATGGGCCCCGGATACTTTGTCACACAGTGACTGAGACTACATGATTGGCACTATGGCCAGTGTCAAAACCAAGACTTAAAATCGGATGAAAACAATGAGTGAACGATCACGACTTGTGCAATTACGCACACAAGCACAATTTCACACCAATGATTTTACAGAAACACAGAAAAAAAGGTTTTATGTGATACTATAGACTGCTCTCATCTCCACAACCACCTGCGGAGAGATTAGCTAGGAAATGAGTGACAATATGAAAGCAACGTATCCATTTATCGGTTTGCTTGCTGATTTTACACCTCTGGCTCTTAGCTCCTTATCTTATATATGAAGTAAAGTCAGGTTTTTCATTTTATTGACATTAATAGCTTTCTTAACAAAAGGTACAAAATTGAATCGGTTTCATCAGTCATGTATGGCGAATATTGATCTGTGTTCTTAAAAATAGAAATTGTATTTCTGATCGATTTTGATATTTTAATATTTAATCCTGATCGATATTTTATATTTTATTAGTCATATTCAGAGGAAAGCAGGAGAGTTTTTATTCTCCCATTCTCACTGCCGTCCATAACACCAGGAACAAATTTAACAGCAAACAATGTTTTGATATTTCAATGAAAACGTTATTTCTAGCGTTTTCATTGGCTAATTTAAAGTGGATTCCTTAAAGAAACATTTTTTCAATAATTTTAACTATTTATGGAGTATCATAACTAACAAAATAATTGATAAATAGCCTAATAGAAAACATAATTACAAGAATTATAGTCAAAACCATCTATATAATAATATGCTAAGACACATTTATGTTCGTACGCATGTTATCACCCTCCATTTAAAAAGATAAAAGATGTAATCGCCCAATCGCTGAAGATACACTGAAAAAAAGTAATTATTTAAATTTCATTTGATTTTGTTGTGGTGGCAAACATGAAACTGGAACTAAAATACACTTTCTTGGCTTTTGGGCTAGGATCAAAGTGTAGTATCCATGCTGTCCAAAAATGGTACTATAATATCGTGGGGTCTCCGTTTGTGCCAGACGTTTATAGAATGGAAATATTTTCAAGCATGGCAGATAAAGGATACAACTGTGAAATTTCCACAAGTCTCGCTAGTAATATATAATATATAAATATATAAATAGACTAATTTTTTAAGTAACAAATCTTAATCTGAAAAAGTGACATTCTGTTATTCTGCCATAAGGAAGTTGACCATGAAATGTTTCAGATTGACAAGCTTTTTGTTTGTTTTTTATGGTAGACTTTCTTAAGATCTGTTTTTAACTTTACTCAGATCTCTAGTGAAAACTATAGAATTTTATCCAGATGAATTTTATTAATCCTTTCATTTTAAAAAGCACATTTGATGCTTTAATTAAATTTCTTTAAGTTTATATCTGGTTTATTCTTTGTTACAAGTTTACCAAAACTAAGAATTAAAATATTATCGCAATTGTCTCAAAACTATTTCTTAAAATCAAGTTTTAATATTTTTCTCTCTTTTCTGTTTGAAATATTTTATTTCTTTCTGCTCTAAAAACTATTGACATTTTTCTGGAAAAGAATCGTTTCAATTTAATTCAACGAAAAACATTTCATTTACAAAGTTTTGTTTTTTTGTGTGGTGGTGATGTGTGTCGGAGGGTGTATTGTCATTTTTTCCTATTTCATTTTTATTGTTGTTATTCAATAATTTGGGGCAAAAGGAAAACAGAATATTCTTGAAAATAACCATAAAATAGTGAGTTGTTTGTTAAATTATAATAATCTCTATCTCCATATTAATAAAATTATTGAAAAACTTCACGTGTCTCTGTGTTAAGAAAGTATCTATGTGATTTTGATGATTACACATTTAATTACGTTTTTTTACTTTTAAGCAAATATTTATTCAAATAGAAAATACGGTAAAGTAAAATGAAAATGAACTTTTTGAAATCTTATTAAAATAATTCATTTAATTACCAAATTAAATCCACCATAATTCATTTCTGTGTCTTCAGAAATAAGTCAGCATTAAATTTTAAGCAAGATTCTCTAAATTTTACTTCCTTCTTAAGACCCCTTAAGCTTAAGCATTAAATTTTAAACATTTTCTACAATCAAAATCATGTAATTGATTTTGATAAAAATTGGAATAAGGATTCTAGGCATAAGGTTTTATAGCATTATATCTGGATTTTAATCTTTGTAAGGTGACGTAAAAGTGGTACAAAACTGTTCTGTTTTTTGGGGGAAATTAATTTTATCCATCTTGGGACGAGTATTCATAAATTTAAGACAAAAGAAAACTCGAAAATATTTATGCAAAAAAAAAATTGAAAGCAAAAAAACTCTCGGGCAATGGCGAATATTCCTGCAAGTACATAATAAAACGCATAAAATCAGAAGAAAAATTTATTTTTATCAGTTATTTTGCAACTTAATTTCTGTTACACCATGGAATTAATATACAAAGTTTTCAAAAGAATATTTTGCTTTCTTAATTCATTCCTCTATTTTTTTAACTTTTAATCCTAGTTGCCTTTCTCACTCTCGTCTTTTTGTGTAATCATTTTAAGTATTTGAGTTAGCAATGGTTCATTTTATAGACTTTTAAAAAATATATTTCTTTTGCATAAGACTATGTTGAGCCATGAACATGACTTTATATAAGACTGCACTAAACCACAGGCATAGGACTATATTGAGCCAAAGGCATTGGACTATATTGAGCCAAAGGTTTTCCATAAGACTGCATTGAACCATGGACATGATTTCCCATAAGACTGTTTAAAAAATATATTTCCTTTGCATAAGACTATGTTGAGCCATGAACATGCCTTTATATAAGACTGCACTAAACCACAGGCATAGGACTATATTGAGCCAAAGGCATTGGACTATATTGAGCCAAAGGCATAGGACTATATTGAGCCAAAGGCATTAGACTATATTGAGCCAAAGGTTTTCCATAAGACTGCATTGAACCATGAACATAGTTAAAATGTGTGTTTGACTTTGAAAAGAGAAAAGAAAAACAAGAAACTTATGCTTAAATATCAAAAGCAAAACATTTGTAATTCAGGCAGATGGAACTTAGAAGAAGATTCCATTGATCCCTCACCTTCAATTTACTCAAACCAGATCAAATGCCATTTACATGTTTCAGACTGTTTTCATCATTTTGGTTGTTGTCATCTTCACAAGGTTTCCCCTCTTGCATTCTATGACATTCTTCAGGAGCATTTTGTTGCAGGCGACAGCCTTTCGGTAATTTCAAACTGAACCCTTGAGGAAGGAAGTTAAGAAAAACTGAAGATCATGGAATGCAGATGAGAACAATCTAACCACAGAATATATTTCTTTTAACTCTTATTTTCCCTAAACAAGGCATATTGCCACTGAAACATAAGGGACTACTATGACTGTGATAATGGCCAGATTTATAGGAGACAACCCAGATGGAGAGTTGGCCATCAAGATGTTTGTTTACATTACATTTAAATTTTTGCATGTTGGTACGGTTGGGGAAACAGGAAGGGAATTTCAAAGGCAGGTAGTTTGAGGAAAGAAGCTATTAGAGTAGAAAATCTTCTGATATCTATGGACCTCGTTAGTGAAGAGGTGGGAGTTTTCTTATAATATGTTTAACACTTCTACTTATCAAAAACCAATTAGCTTAAACTCTAGTCTCTTAAATTACAAGAGCGAATGACCCATCACTACAAGATAGCCATTGTTAAAAACCTACTAAACCGTGCAAAACTAATCTCCACCAACAGAAAAACACTATTCATTGAATTAAAAAATATAAAACAAGTTATTATTAATAGCAAATTCTCTAATGATACCACTGATGAAAAAATAAAATTAATGATTCGAAATTTTAAAAATACCACTACAAATAATAATAATATCCAACATTATAACTAAAACTATATTAACCTATACTATTGCAATCAAATGCAACCAAACTTTAGATTAGAAGAAAAAGACATAAAAAATATTGTACACATATCTCCAATTGATAATAACAATAAAATTAAGTTAATTATTTACAAGAAATTTAAGAGCCAAAATCTTGTAATAAAAACAACTCTTTCCCAACCAATAAGACATTAGAAAAAACCAATGTTATTTATAAGTTCAAATGTCTTTTAAGAGAATACTTGGCCCATATTGTAGCCAATGAAGTCCCACATCTTATGTGACATTGACAAGAACAAGGTCGAAATTTTGACAGAATTTTAACTTTCAAACTTTACAAATTTAATGTTTGAATCTGATGCTCTGTGGTAACACTAACCACCTTGCAAAATTTAAACCTGATCAGATAAATAGTTTTCATGACATAACTTTGGAAATGCTTTATACAATATAGAGAAGTAAGGCTCAGATAAGGCCCAACCTAACGTTGTCAAGCGGAGGTATGCAGTCTCACAACTGTAGACTCGATTACAGTTGATGAGCTATGTAAACTTTGATTGGGAATTTTATTTTGACTATGAACTTTACATATTTCAATTTAATTGTGAATTCTTGTATTGTTTTCAGTGTAAAAAAACGAATGACCTGTTAAGAAAGGGGTGCAAATCAAATTTAATAGTTTGTTTACAAATGTTAAGAATACAAAAAAAAATAATGAAATAATTGTTGTGCAAGTAATCAAATACAATGCCTTTCTCTGTTAATTTGTTTTTAATTCTAAATCTCCAAAATTTTATAAAAACAATTTTCCAAAAATGTATATTGTTCTAACAGTTTTAGCTGTCAGTTTTCTTAAAAATACAAAATTTTATTGAGGAATGACTTTTTTTCCACTTTTTATGGTACATATCACAGGTGAGATTTAATATCTTTCAACACATTTTTTTTTCTTTAGACACAAAGAAATGTTGTAAGGTTCTTCAAAATGCTAATGCTTTGTCCTTTATAGCCACTTCCAAAGTGATTCCTAAAAACAAAATAAAAATATTCAGTGAAAAGAGCGAAAATGAAAGCGTTAAAACAATGAAAAAAGAGAAGAATTTATCAAATGTATATTTGCATAAAAATGTTTAAATAGTTGAATTACAAAAATGTTTCTTATTAATTTACATAAAATCATGTAAAAAATTATAATTCCATTAAAAATCTATACATATTAACCGTGATAAAATTAATACAGAATGAAAATGATCTGTTTTTTATTTTCAAAGAGAAAAAGAAATGTTGGGTTGGGAAAAAAAATGTGTATGCCATGTTAAAATAATTATTTATTATGCAAGAATCTATTCAAAAAGAACAACTATCCTTCAAAATAAACACCATTATCATCCAAGACTTTCTGCCAACAATCTGCAAGTTTTTGAATTTGGTCAAAGTACCAAAATTCTTGATAGGCTTATTCAACTTCATCAAAAGACTCAAATCAGCGTCCCTTCACGCAAAGCTGTATACTATCAGAAAGACCAACAACAAGATTTAATAATTAGATGATGTGGAGGTTCTGCCGTATCTAGCCAAGAATCCAGACATTACTCCATCTGACTACGGTCTATACAATACAGCACTTTATGAAGAGTTGCCAATTTCAGCCTTTCAATTAAGTTAAAGAAGCCTATCAAAAGTTTTTCGATTCAAGGCCGAAGGATTGGTACTTTGACCAAATCCAAAAGCTTGAAACAGGTCATTAGCAGAAGATCGTGGACAATGATGGATATTATTTTGAAGAATCGTAGTTTTTGAATAAATTCTTACATACTAAATCATTATGTTAACATGGTGTATAAAATTTTCCATAACTCAATAATACCAAAACTGCGACCACAAAATTTGTCTACACGTTTTCCTTTTTAAAAAATTCCTTTTATGTGTGTGCATGCATGAGGTGTATATATTTTGTGTGTGTGTGTGTGTGTGTGTGTGTGCATGATGGGTATACATTTTATGTGTGTGTTTGTGTGTGTGCATGAGGTGTATACATTTTTTAAAAATTCCCTTTAAGTGTGTGTGCATGAGGTGTATACATTTTTTTTAAATTCCTTTTATGTGTGTGTGCATGAGGTGTATATATTTTGTGTGTGTGTGTGTGTGTGCTTGAGGTGTATACATTTTATGTGTGTGTGTGCATGAATTGTATACATTTAAAAAAAATTCCTTTTATGTGTGTGTGTGTGTGTGCATGAGGTGTATACATTTTATGTGTGTGTGCATGAGATGTATACATTTTAACACTTACCAATGATTCAAGTAATGGAAAAGTTTATAGAGTTCCAATCGTTGTTTGTGTCGGCCAATTTGAGGAATCACAGTATGATAGCTATTAAAAAACTCTGAAGAGAATCCGCCAAACATCTTAGAGATTGCAAATTCGTATTCTGAGTGGCCATAAAAAGATGCAGGATCAAATATAACTGAAAAATAAAAAGTAAAATGTTGAAATGAATAAGATCAAAGAGTACAGGTTCCTCCCCGGCTACCAAAATATGTTTTATTTGTGTGATGTTTCCTTCAGAAAAATCATCCTGAGGAAGTTTTATAATAAAGACAAAACGTTGATGAATACATAAATAATATTTTTTGGTTTTCCTTTTTCAATTTCTATTACGTTGGAACACTTTCTTCCTTTCTTTAATATATATATATATATATATATATATATATATATATATATATATATATATATATATATATATATATATATATATATAATGAAGAAGAATGGAAAGGAATTAGAGAAGCAAAAGTCAAATCATAATTCAATTCAATTGCTCAGAGCAAGGTATATTCCGCAAAAAAGGCAATTTATTCAAGTTAAATTTTCCTTAAGCCAGGCTTTTCAAAGATCAAAATCTTATCATCAGAGGAAGTCGCTGGGATAGATAAGTTGGCAACGGCCAAGATTTAAAATTTGAAAAAATAAAATAAAAGTTGTAGGGGGAAGAAACACAGGGCAAAATTCTGCCCGAATGCAAGCAAATGTCCGATTGCTAAAAAGTCCGGTGTCGAAAAATCCAGTGGAGAGAATGAGATGTAGATAGGTAGGTCGTTAAAAGGTCCGAAAGATTGTGAGAGAGGAATCAAAGTTAAATTCCAAGAAGCCACAACTTCAGGAGCGGCGAAAATAGAAAATCCAAAGGGTAAAATGTCCAATAAGTGCAGGCAGGCAGGCAGGCTCAGAAGAGAGTGATATTGAGCTATATACTCTTCACAATAGGTTTCACTTTTCCTAAAAGTTCGCTTTTAGTACACCACTTTATATATATATATATATATATATATATATATATATATAATCAACGATGGCGTTGGTTTTGGAATAAATACATATTTTGCATTGAAAAAAATCGATCTAAAGGAATGTTTACTAAAGTAAGTTTCTTCAGGATATTTTTAGATGCTTTTCTGGTCTTTTTTTTGATGAGTCATTGTTCTAGAAAATTTCAAATATTCTTGAATACCTTGATTGTCTCGATAAATGGTCAAATGGTTGTAAAAAATGAATATACTGTAAATAAAGATACATGTAATCGCTGGAATCTGCTTTTCTATTGTCTCTTTATTTATTTATAAATATGTATATATATATTAGTAGGAAGACCTAACTTTTTTCAGGATTGAATTGAATGAGGAGCCCTATGTCCTACTGCTTCCAGATCATAATACTATTATTAGCTTTTTTATTCATAATATTCAATTTTGGGGGTGATGCCCAAGGATGTACTTAGCATTGTTTGAATGGAAGCGGGTGGAAGTGCAGTGACATTAATTGAAATAAATGTTGGTACATTTTATAGATAAACTAAACCAATTGAATCAATATTGACAGTATTTTTTTTTACAAAGGAGTCACCACATATCAAGGCTAAACGGCACTCGAGGATAAAGGTTAATGAGATGAATGGATTGTCAACTGAATTGATGCAGGATATTTTGAGAATATTGTAATCGATGAATGGAATGAACAAAATAATTTGATTACTTATGAGAACGGTTTATGCAAAGTAGTAGTTAACATTGGATTCGAAAACAGCCATGCTGTAGTCTGCAGGGAAGTACTCCCGTGATAATGTGTTAAAAATGTGAAGTTCTTGGAAAGCAGCTCTGTTCATGAAAAGTCCATTATATGGTAAGCACATGGAGGAAGAAGGGAAAGTTCTTTGCAGTTGTGGTAGTACGACGAGTTCTTGCAGTGAAGGAAGAACCACAGACTGGAGCTTAGTTGAATACCTTCTATGGAAATAATGATAGAGTAGAGAAAGACTAGCAACATCTCTTCTGTGAGAAAGGGGCTGTAAAGAACAGAAGAGATAATCGCTCACTAGATTGTGAAGTCGATTAAACAAAATTTCAGATTAAAAATACATTTTCAGAGAAGAGTTTCATCAGTAAACACAAATTTTCCATGTTCACATTTTCTTTGTAGTTATTTTAAAAAAAGTTTGGATGTACTAACAAGTCACCGCTTATCAAGGCTCAAAGGCCACTCGAGGATAAGGGTTAATGAGTTTTTTAGATGTTAGACAACACCGTGAGGATTGATAACGATGGTTGAAACTGGGCAGAATTTGATTATGTAAGAGGACAGCTACACAAGAATTTGTTAACATTGGACTTGAAAACGCTCATGTTGTAATCAGCTGGGAAGCAGTCCCATGGTATGGTGTCTCACAGACAGGTAGTTTTGTAAAGAAACTTTGCTCATGGAAGTTCCGTTTAGTTTTAGGAAGAAAGAGGAAGAAAGGGAAATTATTTACAGTGGTTGTAGCTAGACGAGTTTTTGTTGTGAATGTTTTACAGGGGAGAACCAGAGATTGGAGTTCAGCCGAGCACCTACCATGAAAAGAAACGATAGAGCAGAGAAAGACTAGCAACCTGTTTTTTGTGAGAAAGAGGCTGTAGGAAAGAGAAGAGGGCATCCCCACTAGATTTCGAAGTCGGTTTTGTACTCTGTCAAGGCAGGAAATTATTCAATTTTGATGATTCAACTATTTATGATCATCATAAATATCATGTTTTTCCTCATCAATTCATGCGTGGCATGATCGGCCTAATGGATACCATAACAAACGGAATCGGCGATGCCAAATTCTGTTTAATTATGCACTAATACTGTCGGAAAAGATATAAATTCACAATTTCTCTCCAGCTATGGGTAAAATAGTAACTTGTATTCAACTAATTGTATACAATTAATTGTTGACAATAAGTATTGTGTTTCTGTATTATGTTACCAAAAAGAGAATGATATGCCATAAAACAGACAAACCAAACCTCATCATTTCTTACCTGGTCCATCTGAAGACTCCGAAACATTTCCACTCCACAAATCTCCATGCAGTAAAGCAGGATAGATTACATCAAGATCATCAAATAAAACTGAATACTTCCTCAGCACGCGATCCCACAATTCCCTCACCGAACGGTCATGATACTGTAAGAGAAGAATATCTCTCAATATCATAACAGAAAACATAAATACAATTTAGGTAATCTTGCAGTATAGTTAACAGCCGAGAAATTTTTTAAAATATATATATATACCAAAAGCTTTAAAATTTCATTTTTTACCGACCTGTATACTTTTAACGTTCTGAAACTGTTTTCAAGTTCTTTTTTATTTGAAAATTAGAATTTGTTCAAATATGGTGAGTCGTTACACAAATTCAATTTTATTTCGATAATAGATTTTATTAGACCTGATGAGATATATGATCGATACATGATACATTTGCATAGTCATTCACAATATCTTATTGTAAGTATTTGTATATTTATCATGTCATCTCATAAGTTCTGTCCGAATATTTATTCTCTGAAATTTAATAGTGAGTGAAAATGTCTAATGGAACTAAATAATATTTACACATCCTATATATGTATTTGGATACTTGTAACTTTATGAAATTTTATTTTACAGGAAAAATTAATTAAAATTTCACTGTTAAAAGCCATTAAAACATGACAGATCTGAACTCCTGATTTACGATTGCCTTTAGACAATTCATGAGACACCCATTTTCAAAGCTTAGGAACCTTTCCAAATTGTTGAAAAGTTGTATGGTTTGAGGAAAGCTTCATTGCTAATTCTTCAACTGATACTGCAGGATTTTCTTTAAGTGATGCCACAAGGAACTCTTCAACAAACTAAACTGGACGTCCTGATTGGTATTCATCTTCACGGGTGAAATTTCTATTTCTGAATGTTGTAAACCATCTTCTGCATGTTCTTCTTCATCAGCTGAGTAAATATTTTGAGTCGCTTCAACTGCAAAGTTACCTTATCTAAACTCAAAGCATTATGTGCCTCAAATACTATCATGTTTTATTGGCTCTTAACAGTGACATTTTAATTTATTTTTCCTGTAAAATAAAATTTTATAAAGTTAAAAGTGTCCATATATCTAAATATTATTTAGTTTCATTAGACATTTCCACTTACTATTAAATTTCAGCGAATTAAAATCCTGGAAATAACTGATGGGATGACATAATACATACAAATATGTGTATGCATTTGTTACCTCTGCAAGGAAGTTATGTTTTCAGTCGAGTGTGTTTATGTACAGACTAGTATCCACATCGCTTGACCAATCATCACCAAACTTGGTCAAAATATCGGTCATGGTCTAACTGATTTACTTTTGGGATATCTAGGTTTAAGGTCGAGATCACTGAAAAGGTAAAAGTCACAATTTTGCGATAACTTTGATTCTGTTCAACGTAAAGACTAACCACTTGGTCCATTTTGTAGTCAATGAAGTCCTGCATCTTATATGACTTTGACCTAGATATTGACAAGTTTGGTCAAGGTCGAAATTTTTATGTAATTTTAACTTCCGATTTTTCCAAATTTAATGTATGGATCTGATGCTGATGAACCACCATGCAAAATTTCAGTCTGATCAGATATATTTTTTGAGATCAACATTTTCATGGCATACCTTCAGGAATACTTCATACAATACGGAGACGTAAGGCTCAGATAAGACTTTAGCCAATCCTTATGTTGTCAGGCGAAGGTATGCAGTCTCATGACTGACTTATCTTCTTACTAATGTATAGATACAGTTACATTTAATTTTTTTTTTCTGATAGAAAACAAAAAAATGAATAAATATGCATGAGTCATTTTATTTAACTTATTTATGTAGATAAGTTAAATTCAAGAATTGTCTATTTCATTAAAACATTTAAAAACTTACTTGACTTTCAATTTTGGCAATCTGGAACTCAATTTTCTCTGCATAAAATTCCTGAAAGAAGAGGGAAATCATACAGAATAACTAAATATTTATATAAGTATTCTTCTGTCTATAAGATACATGAATAATTATGATTGAACAGTTTATAGTAAATACAACAGTTTAATTTATCTGGCAAAGGCGGCAGTAATATTTTCCCTAGGAAAAGTATTATAGTGTGCGCTGTTGGTGGCTGTTGACTAGAGGAAAGGATCCCTTCAACTGTGCTTCATCAGAAACATGGTATTAGTGAAATAAGGAATGTCTTACATGCTCTGCGTTTATCCATGTACAGCATGCCACTTCTTACATCAACTCCATAACATGCCTAGATATCGCAGGCACTATGGTAGACTGAGAAAGACCTAGCTTGAGTGTGTAAGAAGTAATTTGACTGCATGCAACATGATTGATATCAACCCTTTGGATTGGATTGCATGGAGAGCAGGCATGAGTAACTGCTTGGTGTTGCCCACCCTAAAGTCCAGGACACTATCAGAACCTTAAATATCAAAACACGAGGAGAAGGAGGATCTATATGTCAAAAAGGTGTAATCAAAAATTAAGCAAATTCACTAGACTTCGAAATATGTTAATTGTTGCCCTTCCTGTCTTTAATAAGAAAAAGCTATTGGATGGTGATACTGTTTTTTTTATTTGTTGACATTTGAATCTAAGCCACCTGAACTTTTGAAATTAGACTTGTGATATACAGTTCTCTGACAATGTTACATAACTAGATATTTTACTTAGGATCTATACACTCTTTTACTGATAATTTAACCAAATTCTTGAATGCCAATAACAGAACTTATTAAAATTTACTTTTCTGAATTTCATCCTATACCATAAATCTTCTAACTGTAAAAAGATGGCTGATACCATGTCATATAGCAGTAGAATGCCATACATGTATAGTAGCAGTAAATGTAGAGTTGTGTGTTGTATTTCTTGCAGTAGCAGCTATGTGTAAAGGTCGTCTGCCTCACTCTTGTTTAGTCAATGAGCATATATGGTAAAATTATTTTAGTTATAAAGATTCATTACAGCAAGATGTTTTAATTTTTTAAGTTAAAAATAAAGATGATGACAGTGATAACAGCTTTGCAGAAATCTTTTTTCAGGATTAATAAGCAATTGCTTGTATCATTTTATTAAAACAAAATTGTAATTAAATGTTTGAAATAAAATTATTTTACCTACTATTATAATATACAAGTAATTTAAAGAAATAAATAGTTTAATATTTCTTTTAAACATATATAATTGTTTATCTGAACACACTCTTCTCTTGGTACTACCTTGATTTTAGCTGTGATGACCCACTCCAGTCCAGGAACAGTCTGAGGATTTTCTTGATGGATATTATCTTTGAGATAATCTCACAGATAAAAATCTCGGGTTTATTGTCCAGTACGTATGAAGTCTATTCAGGATCACACTTTATACTGATGAGATGATCACCAAAGTGACCCTGCAAAGTGCTGTATGGTCAATTACCTTTCGGCTGTCACTGGGAAAAAGGTCATAAAAAATGCTATAAAGATCAACTGAAGTTCTGTATGCAAAAGTATAGTCTGAATCAAAGCCAACTTAAAGACGATGCCACTCAATACTCCATCTGGCAAAGCAGCTCTGTCAACAAAGTTTGAGGAGAACAAAAATCTTCAACAGAATAAAAACATCTGAGGCAGCATAACACCAAAACCAGATGTATGTTGGTATTCTCGGCTGTTTTACTTGTTACAGATGGCATGGATCACTGATTGAACTGTACAACCATATGCACACTCATTGGTAGCAGAGGAAGAACTCTGCTGTGTTATTATCATACTTATTGTAAGCATGTCTACTCCTTCAACTTTAGTAGCTCAGTTTTTGCCTTTCTTTTCAAAATTCATAACACATCCAATCATCTCGCAGACCAAAAACGAAAGAGAAAGATTTGACTAGCTTATTTACCACCTCTCACTTGAGACTTCCTGTGATGTCACTTCCTTTGACCACGTTAATTTAATTTCCAGTGGAAATTTCTTATCTCTATATAACTAGCACAGCCCACATCATATTACTACAATGTGTGTGCAAGTTTATAAAATTCCAACCGGAAATTTACAGCCCATTTACAGCTGCGTGACAGATGGTATGGATTATTGATTGGACCGTACAGCCATATGCCTTTTTGCTGAGATCAAACTCTAGTATCTGTTCTGATACTACACTTCATCTGTTCTGCCATCGGTCAGTGAAGTAGAAATCCTTCTAGACTGAGGCAATTTTTTATGTTTTTTCCCAATCCAGTGTGCCCCTTTTGGGAGAGCTGGATTTTTCCCCACATTAAAAACCTACCTTGTGTCTTACGCTGCTCTCACTGGGGAGGCAAGTAAATAGGGACTGTACAGTCGTTTGAAGCAGAGGAAGGACTGTCAGTGTCAGATACAATGGGCAGCCAAGAAATGTTGTGTGTGTTTCATTAAAGAAAGAAACAAAGTTATACTTACTGGCCAATCACTTGACCATTCATTGGATTGAGGAATTGATCCGCAGCAAGTTTCAATATGAAAGCCAAACTGAGTCTTGTAAGGCAATTCACAATCTGATTTCCTGGTGATATTGCTGGCATCTTTTTCCGCTTGTTTTGTCATTTTTTCGTTGTGTTTATGCATTCTAAAAAGAAAGACGAAAATTTACAATAGGTATACTAACAGAAGAGCATAATTTCATTATAATTATACAACATCTAAAATTCCCCCAAAAGATAATGGACAGAAAATAAGGAATTGGCGGCAATTATGATATAAAAGAAAAATAGACACTTTCTGAATTGCATCAATGGTAAATAAATTCAGGTAAGTAGTAAAAGTTGGTAATAAATCCAAGTAAGTAGTCCTGGTGAACTGCAATTAGTATATCCATACAAGTCTTATAACAAACAATAGGTGTTGAAATAAACAGTAATTTTAGCTATTGAGAATTCTCTTTTATACCAAAAAATAATTACATAATGCAATGCGGCATATTGTAGTATGCCAGTGGCGTCTCGCTGCAGTGTTGTGTTGACATATTTTGTCTTCATAGTATTTGTTGTTGCCATCGCAGTGGAGTTGATCTGTTTCTCTCCTTTCCTTGTGATGTTGATAGGTGCAGCCAGTTTCTCTTGCTATAATAACAACAGTACACATTCTTGTGCTGCTGTTCACAGTTAAATGTTCAGAATAACAACAAATTCGACTTGGATTTTAATATTCTTCTTCATTTTATTTTCTCTTTAAATTCATCTGCAGAGAATATTATATTATTAATAAGATGTCCTCAATAAGGGAGGGAGAAGAAGTGTTCCGAGTACATGTCCGCTTGTCTTGCAGACCAACAGTCAAGAGAAAGATTTGACTAGCTTATTTACCACATCTCACTCGAGACTTCCTGTGATGTCATTTCCTTAACTTAATTTCTAGCAGAAATTTCCTATCTCTACATCACTAGCACATACCACACCACATTACTACAATGTGTGTGCAAATCTATAAAATTCCAACCAGAGATTCACAGCCATTTATACAAAATTATGGAATTTTACATGAATAAATAAATATTTAAAAAAACATTATCATCATCCAACCAACTAATTTTCAGCTTGGTTTTGTTTTTTCTCAGAACATGTCAAAGAATATGCTAAATAGTATTTCGCAGTAATATGCTTTTAAAGTTCAGTGTTGATATGATTTTCTAGGTGCAACAAGTTATTAGGATGGGTATGGCCTTGGAGTCAACTGGTTTTTTATATAAGTGTAGATGGCTGATTATTTAGCTTGGTCTTTAGGGCATAGGGGAGATTTGAGATTAAACTAGTTGCTGGCTAGATTTTAGTGACAGTTCAGATAAGGTAAGGCACAGAGAATTAGGAGTGTTTAGAAGCGATGTGGATTGGTCCAACAACTCCTAATCTCTAGTCTATTGAAAACTGCTATGATGTTAAATTTGAAAACTTGTATTCCTTATCTAATATATAAAGTAAAATAAGTCGCTTTTTCGATTTTTGTCATCGATGGCTTTCTTCCTACAAACTCAATATTTGATTCTAATTTGTCAGTTCTTTTGGTGGATCGTTGCAGCATATTGTTAAGAACAATGAAATGTAATTTGATTTAATTCCTTCCAGAAAATACTTTTTATTGGGGGTACTTTAACAATCACGGTTCACTTCTTTCATTTACTGGAAATATAAATAAACCTGTGAACCATAAAAAAGTGTTGCCTTTTTGATAAGCTTTTGTTCCAAGTTGACATGTGTGCAGTTCTTGATTCAAGATGGCTGTCCGGAAGAACAAAGAGCTATTGAATAACAAATTAAATCAAGGTATTGGGCCAACTTGACTTGGCTAACATGCTATGGCAACTTTGTACTAGACTGATGCAGATGCAAATAAAAAAAGAATGAGATTGACCATCAAAACAGGATATAGACACATAAGCTACAGAGTACACGAACAAAAAACAAACAGATTTCTAAGTCATTTTCATGAAAAAAAAGAGAAAAATAGAATCAATCTATTTTCTTTCTGACCATCAGGCAGAGCGGACATCTCCTTGATTCCGTCTTCAGTTTCAGCAGAATAAACAAGCTAATTATGATAGATAAGGAGATGTAGTTAAAAGACATTAAGAAGATATATAATTTTTGCAATACCGATTTTCGAGTGATTCTTTCACCCTATACAGGGAGCCGGTATCAACCTTCTGACCTGGATGGACATCTACTGTAACAGCCAAGAAAAGCCTGAAGCTAAGTCATTGTAGAGGGGTATAACAGGACGGATTTGTTTTGGTTTATCTCTTTTACAGCATATCAACCCATTTTGGAGTTATTTAATGTTGTATATATAAAATAATCATTTTAACACACTGGTTCTCATTAGATCACTGAAGTTAAGTAACGTTGAGCCTAGTCAGTATTAGATGGGTGACCATTTAGGAATATTAGGCGCTGTATCCGGGAGGACGCAACACTTCACTGCAAAACACTAACATTGTCAAAATCATCTCCTCTTACTCGGATATACATACGACTGGGGACAGCTTGTAAATTTAATATTCCTTAGAAACTTCCTCTTTTCTATGTAAGAGGACGGCAACACTTCCCTGCAAAAACTAATGTCATTAAAATGATCTCCCCCAACCAGGATATACATGCGACTGGGGACTGCTTGTGAACTTAATATTCCTTAGAAACTTCCTCCTTGAAGTAGGAAGTTGGCTCAGCTTCCCTAAGATAAATTCTGCACCAAAAGGAGAGGAAACACACTACTCATTGTTAGACATAAGTTATTATTTTATCCATATTGTGTGTGTAGAGGTGAGGGGGTTAGGGTTAGGGAATAATTGAAAAGAATAGATCCAATTGGATTTTGACTTAGCAAAGCTGATTTCATAGTGTGCCATGATATCCATTAAACCAATCACTCAACCCCACAACTAGACAGAGGTTGAGAGGAGAGTTCATAATTGTGCTAGATGATTATTGTTGATAATCATTTGTTCCTCTCAGAACAAAAAGTCTTAAATGCCAATCTTCCAAACATACTTACTCTGCCACTTGCAGACCGAGCACTGAAGCCTGACTTGTCAAGTTGTTACGCATTTTGACGTACTCCATTACAAACATGGCACCCCCAGTTGGCAAATTCATAACCTAAAAAATAATAAAAAGAAAATCAATACATGTTGGAGTTTGTAGCTGATTACAATCAGCAATAGAAACAATGGCTGATATATCCATGATTATGGATGCTAGCAAAAGTATACAACCTCTGGTCGCATATTTTTGCTATTATATCACTACCGCCCTCCCTAAAGAAAAGGAGAAGGTAATCCCTGGGAGGATGGTATAATATCACAGAACATATACTACATCCCCATCCCCCAAAAAAGGAGGTAATGCATATAGGAGAATAGTATCATGACGAATGAACATATACTACTGCTCCTCGAAAGGAGGAGGTAATGCCTGGGAGGATGGTATCATGACGCACAGAACAGATACTATATTTCTCCCCCCTGATAGAAGTGGTAATGTATGGAAGGATGGTATCATGATAACAGAACAAACACTACACTACCTCCTATCAATAGAGAATTGAAAGATAGCACAATAATAGAAGTAATAGTATAGTTCGGCTTCAGACAGACAGATATCAAATCTTTATGAGTAATAGCTATCAGCCATTGCTGCTCTGGCTTGGGAAGTACTTTTTGGATATTATTATCACAACAATTACATGCATAAGTATTAAACTTCTCCTTACCCACTCCACTGGGGGTGAAGAACTCTTAAAAAACACTTCTGAATCTGTTCATAATGCCAGCCAAAGTGAATGATTTTACCTGCTTATTTGCAACGTGTCACTCGATACTTCCAGTCATGATGTTATTTCCTGAACACATCAGCTTAACTTCTAAGGCAAAATTCATTTTTTCTACTTAATCTCCCTTCATGTGGGAAATTAATAATGTTACCATGACAGTAAAAACTGCCTTTGACACTGCAGCAATGAAGATGAGCAGCACAGCATTTTGCCACAGTCTAAATCTATCGCTGCCATAGGTTTCTGTACAAAATAATATTTTCTAATTTTTAATGCTTTTTATTATGAACCATTATTCATATGACAAAATGAATGGGTCAAACAAAGGTTAATGGTGATCCAGAAAACTAATTTAACTTCCCACCTAACAGAATCGTGTTGTTACAATGTTGCAAAAGTATTGCCTTAACAACTTTTGTAGACGTCCCAAAAAGTGTCCGTTACCTTGAAACACTATAGCAATATTTGGATGTGGGATGTGTTAAAATGACATAGAAACGTAATTTCCCACATGAAAAGAGATTAAGTAGAAAAAATGAATGTTTCCTTAGAAGTTGAACTGATGTGTTCAGGAAATAACATCATGACTGGAAGTATCGAGTGACACGTTGCAAATAAGTGGGTAAAATCATTCACTTTGGCTGGCGTTATGAATAGATTCAGAAGTGTTTTTTTTTCAGAGTTCTTCACCCCCAGTAGAGTGGGTAAGGAGAAGTTTAATACTTATGCATGTAATATGTATGTAACTCTATAGTATGCTGTATAAAATAAAACAACAAAAGAATTTAATGCCATACAGCAAGCATGTTGTTGATATTTTTAATTGTTACACTATTCCAGCTGATATATTTCAGAACTGAGGGAAAGAGAAAGAAAGAGAAACCACACTGCTGCTATTAATCGAACAAGAGAAAAGTAAGGAAATTACTGTTTCTGCAGTTATATCATTGCAATAACTACCTGTTGGCATGTCAGCAGTGCAGCTGGTTGTGTGTAACAAAACAATAAGAATCAATGGTGCAAATACAGTACTTTTTAAGGTTATGTTAACATGTCTTTTTAGACTCCTCAGAACATAAAAAAAAATTAATTTTTTGAAGAAAACTAAGGAGAAGGGGGAAAGATATAGAAAAAGTTAAACCAAAATGTTTTTATTGTTGGAATTGTGAGACGTTGCTAGTCTTTCTCTACTCTATCGTTATTTCCATAGAAGGTGCTCCAATCTCTGGTTCCTCACAGCAGGAACTCCTCCCTCTACCACCACTACAAAGAACTTTACTTTCTACCTCTGAGTACTTAAAAACAAATGGAATTTCCATGAACAAAGTTTCTTTCTAAGAACTTCCCATGTGTGGAACACATTGCCACATCTGCTTCCCTGCAGACTACAACATGGTAATCTTCAAGTTGCAGCACAATAACAGATCCATAATTAGATACATCTGCAATGTGAAATCTGACCAAACCCAACTCATTAGGTCAGAGGATTTACATTTGCCCAGCATAGAGGATCCTAGGGATAAATTGGTTATGCTAGTATGGTCATGTGGAGCATTCCTCCTCCTGGATAAACCGTTGTAGAGGCATGGATATCTTGAATTGCAGGAAGGTTGACCGGCCATGGAAAACTTGGAAGCAAATAATTAGACAAGACCATACAAAGTGGAATTTAGAGACAGTTGACCCACTGAATTGTAAGAACTGGAGAATGAGCTTGCAAAATATCAGAAAACGGCTGACCCCTGAACAAGGAAAAAGTAATGTTAAATAAAAAGAAGTTACAGTAATGTCGCAACCTTGCATATCTACCAATCAAAATAGTGTGGCAATTATTTTTTACCGTACGTACAAAGATATATAAGTATTAATATATAGACATTATCAATTATGCATATTAATATATAGATGATTTCATACAAACCTTTATTGGCTTTGGAATTTTTACCGTATTGGTAGCCAATATAGCAGAAACACTTTCATATTCTCCATTGAACAATGCAAGTGCCTAAAAAGAAAAAGAAGGATAACTATTTTGACATAAATAACAAAATTCCGAAATGGGACTGCGAAATATAAAACAGTTTTTGAACATCTTTCTTCTGACTGGAAATTTATTGGCAAGAAAGATTTCAAAAGTTCAATCTACCAAACAATTTGATGTTTTCTGCTCGAGTAATATTTTTGGGAATAAATTATCTAATCAAGTTTAAAAAGTATTGGTGTAGAAACATTTAAAATGAACTGAATGAATTCAGAAATAATGGTAGAAAAATGAATTTACAAACACATATTTGGAGTCTATCTGATGAAATATTGAAGTTAATATGATCTGTATATTTATATTGTATATTCTGTGAAATTGTAGGTATTTGTATAAATATAATTCAAATAAATATCATCTCAGCATATTTTTAGTTTTATATTGGTATATATTGAGCACTTTTTGGATATGTGTTATTTTTCCAGCTCCGCCAAGGTACGTTTTCGATCGAGTTTATTTATTGGTTTGTTACTACGTTTGTTTGTTTTTATAGAGCCTAGCATCCACATCACTTGATCAATCATCACCAAACTTAATCAAAATACTGATCATGTCTAACTTAGAACTGATCTAATTTGGGAATATCTAGGTCAAAGGTCTAAGTCACGGAAAAGGTGAAAGTCACATTTTTGGTAGTAAATTTGATTCTGTTTATTGTTGAGACTTGCTACTTGGCCTATATTGTAGCCAATGAAGGCCTGCATTTTATATCACCTTGACTGTGAAAAATTCGGTCAGGGTCGAAATTTTGACGGAATTTCAACTTCCGATTTTTCTAAATGTGATGTGTGGATCTGTAGAGGTGTTGGTGTGATGAATGTCAAGATTGGAGATGGACATTTTTTTAGTAGCGTCTGTATTCATTTGATCCGCCTTGCTTGAAATGAAAAAGAAGTAAAAGGTCACCAGAGTTCCAAATAAAACATACCAACATCGTCTCTACAATTAAATCAACTTCATTTAACGGTTTCGTCAACACAGGAATATGAGGCAACAAGGCAAGTTGGTTCGGCCGGCATGTAATCGAGAAAAAGAATTGAGTCCAGGTCTTTAGTCTCGGACGGGAATTTGTATCTCGCCTCCTGCCAAGTTATGGCGAGAGGCGAGGAAATGCAACGTCTGTCTACATTGGTATCTCAACTGGCACTATTTATATTTTAGCGCCAAACTAAGGCTGGGTGGAAATGAGGCATGGTAAGCATGTGCAGAAGTGTTCAAATCGCCTGATGTATTTCTATGTGAGTTTTAACATGCCTGTTTTAGCTGACCAAACCACAAACTAATCACTATGCAAGAGATTGCATGTAAATACAAAAGAATGTAGATCTCAATCATATAACTGCTACAGATCCAATACTCTTTGATAACAGTAACCACCCTCCAAAATTTTAGCCTGATCAGATAAATAGTTTTTCAATTACCAATGTTTCCATGACATAATTTCAGGAATACTTCACACACACACACACACACACACAACACACACATATATATATATATATATTACTCTAAAAAACTTTTTTTAATTATCCCAGGTATTTCCAGGTTGTTGATGTATAATTGCACAAAAAAAATAGAATTTCATTTTTCTTTTTCCATTGACAACATGAGGCCAAAACTCATTTTTACTCCCTTATGAGAGTGATTTCTGCCAAATTCTGTGCAATTCGGTTGAGTAGTTTGGGAGCCTATAAATAAAAAGCAAAAAAACAGTAAAAAAAATAACCAATTATCAAATTGATTGATAATATTTCATCTCTTAAATAAAGGAGAAAGATATTTATCAACCATTCATTTCTTCATAGATTTGTGTGTTTGTCAACACTGATAATAAGTTACTTTTTATATTTCGGAATTTTTGAGATGCGGGTTGATAATTTGTAGAATTTGGTATATGCGGACTACTGTTCTCATCTTGGGTGTTTTTATCACAACGTTTCGGCCAATGTAACCTCCGACCTTCTTCAGATGTATCTTGTCGAACTCGAGAAAATAAATATCATCTCAGCATATTTTTAGTTTTATATTGGTATATATTGAGCACTTTTTGGATATATGTTATTTTTCTAGCTCCACCAAGGTACGTTTTCGGTCGAGTTTATTTATTGGTTTGTCACTACGTTTGTTTGTCTTTATAGAGCCTAGCATCCACATCATCAGTCATGGCAGATGGAATGAGAGCATGCTAGCTCCGTGAATTTAATAAAGAGTTCCATTCGAAATTCCGTCCAGATTCCCGAGTTCGACAGAAAGATTCCCGAGTTTGACAAGGTACACCTGAAGAAGGTCGGAGGTTACATCGGCCGAAACGTTGTGATAAAAACACCCAAGATGAGAACAGTAGTCCGAATATACCAAATTCTACAAATTTACTTTTTGTTTTGCTTTTTCACATTTTGAGATATTATGACTCAGAAGAGAGTGAAGAGGGCAGAGAGATGTAAGAGAAAATGTAAGAGAGTGGGAAGTTAAAGGGCAAGGAGATGTAAGAGAAAATTGAAGAGAGTGGGAAGTTAAAGGGCAAGGAGATGTAAGAGAAAATTGAAGACAGTGGGGAGTTAAAGGGCAGGGAAATGTAAGAGAAAATTGAAGAGAGTGGGGAGTTAAAGGGCAGGGAGATGTAAGAGAAAATTGAAGAGAGTGGGGAGTTAAAGGGCAGGGAAATGTAAGAGAAAATTGAAGAGAGTGGGGAGTTAAAGGGCAGGGAGATGTAAGAGAAAATTGAAGACAGTGGGGAGTTAAAGGGCAAGGAGATGTATGAGAAAATTGAACAGAGTGGGGAGTTAAAGGGCAGGGAGATGTATGAGAAAATTGGAGAGAGTTGGGAGTTAAAGGGCAGGGAGATGTAAGAGAAAATAGAAGAGAGTGGGGAGTTAAAGGGCAGGGAGATGTAAGAGAAAATAGAAGAGAGTGGGGAGTTAAAGGGCAGGGAGATGTATGAGAAAATAGAAGAGAGTGGGGAGTTAAAGGGCAGGGAGATGTAAGAGAAAATTGAAGAGAGTGGGGAGTTAAAGGGCAGAGGTTGAGGAAAGGAGTATAATGGTATCAGAAATTATTATTATTATTATTTCAATCATTCAAAACACATCCAACATTTCTGAGATCAGGTTTTGTTATTTACATTAATTATATATTTTGGATTGTTATGGTTGTTGTATTCACAACTTTTCAGCTATTGCCTTCTTCAGTTTTCTTCAGGTAATCTTTGCTATAGTCGGTAATCTTCCAGGATTTTCTGAGTTAAGACTGTTCTCATACCATGTTTGATACATTTTAGATATGCTGTAGCAGTTAATTTGTTCACTTAAATTCTTTCACCTGGTATTGAACTCACATCCTCTTGGTAGAATCCACTTTAGAATTTAGAATATCTCTTAACTAACACTTTTATTCACTAGGCCATGTGACCAAAAGGATATCTAAATAAAAGGTGTGCAGAGAAGATTGTATCAGACAATTTGAAAAGATATTTTTGTGTCTTTCATGCCACATCAATTCCTTCAAACACGAATTTTTTATTTTTTATCTTTGTGTCTCATGCTGAGGTTAGACGTTTTGTGAATGACTTCCAATTTCTCCAGTCTGTTGCCATTTCACCTTTTCCACCCGTTAGGAGCAAGTCATCGTCAACTGATCCCCTCCATGTGTTAGGTGGCCTACCACGCTGCCTTGGAAGTCGATATTAATGTGGAACATACTTTCAGATACGTTTCAGATGACTGACAGCAGGTGACATAGCCATACTAGTTGAGACGTTGTTGTGTGATACAACTTCTCATGTAAGCCTATTTAGGATTAGTTAATTTTTTCTTAAGTTCCCTCACCAGGTATTGAACTCACAACCATAATTTCAGATGGATTTATAATCTTAATGTATAAGATTATTTAATAATCCTAGATTGTTATACTGTTTTTTTTTTATATATATCTTTGTCTCATACTGAGGTGAGACGTTATGTGGATGACTTCTATCTTCTATCAGTTGCCATCATGTTTGTGCCGCCTGCTAGGAGCAGGTCATCATCAACAAATCCCCTCCATGTTTTTGGCGACCTACTAAGCGGCCTTGGACTCTCAATATTTATGATTTTGTTTGCTTAATTTAATGAGCAGATGTCCTTTCTGACATTAACATACCAATTAATTGTGATGAGCCGATGAGGACACATTGCCACTGTACGACAGAAAATACATAAGGTGACCATCATACCCATTAGAGATTTTTGTAGATGGTATTTGTCTGTAAATCTCTCTCGTTATCTGTCCATATTGGGTGGCCTTATCAGAAGTTCATGATGCCAGATGGTATAGCACACAAGATCAACAAGAATACTTAAACTTCTTGACCACCTCAAAGTTCCATCCAAGCGAGATTTTATTTATTTTATCATTTTCATTCTATAAACAAATCATTTTGTAAAAATATTTCACCAAATAAATTGTAAATCAAATTATTACAACTATTTTTAATTAATTAAAACAAATTAGAAATTTGAATTTCACTTTTTGTGAATGTGTTTGTGTTGTATCATAGCCCGACAGTTAATAGGAATAAATACACTCAAATACAAGATTTGAAATCAACTATATATTTTTTTAAATTCTTAATAATAAATAACGGATCAAATAGATTTGAGGCACCTCAGAATGAGTAACAACTAAAAGGACACATTTCGCCTTAAGACTGACTTGTTTTAACTTCCGGTTGAATTATGAACAAAACAATATGGTGTATTTTATAAAAAAAAGTTTTATTTACAAAAAGTTTTACTAATAGTCTAAAAATATACATAATTTTATTCACAAGCATCTTTTGTTATAAACACTTTTTTAATTTATAAAAAAAAACAATTTTATTTACAAAACCGTTTGGTTTCGTTAACCTTTGGAGATTTATAACAAAATATTTTTAAATACATATTAAGCAAAATGTATAAACAAACAAGACAAACAAATATTTAAAAAAAAACATTTAAATAAAAAGATGGTGTCACACAATTTGAAAAAGGTATTTAAAAAATATATTGAATGGTATTAAAAAATATATTTTTTTAAATCTTTGGATTTTTCGCTATAATAATCTTTACCATAAGTGATGAAACCGGAAGTGAAAAAAAAAATCGGTGTTACAGCAAAATATGTCCTTTTGGTTGTTGCTCATTTTAAGGTGCCTCAAATACATTTGATCCTTAATAACAAATACACACTATTTATCATCCTTTTTGAACTTAGTTCATTCTGGCAGTGAAGGGTGTTTATCACTCCACAATAGTTTGTTACTTTGAATAACAAGTATTGGATGAAATTTAAGGGTTGGTGGTGCCTTATTCAAATCTTGTCAATTCCATAATATTACTTTCAGTTGGGATGTTAACAACCTGCACGTGGTCTCTAGTGTGAGTATTTGATTCTCTCTAGGAAATCAATGCCAGTTAAACAGAATCAAGTAAGTCAAAATATAACTTGTTGATTAATTGTAATTGCGTTTGATAAGAAATTTTATCTTTTCCTAGCTTTTACTTATTTGGGGTTACTGAATAGAAACATGGTCTCGGATGGATGAACAGACGAAAGAAAGGAGGAATGGGGGATTTCTACAAAAGAAATTAAGATATAAAAAGAGAAAGTTTCTTCTATTTATTTATACTTCATTTTCTTTTTCTGTTTTGAATAACTTACTTCTGCACTTGAGTTGTACTTCACATAAATCTTCCCTTTGTCCGTCTCATAGACTACGCCTTCATTTATACAACCTCCTCCGCTTCCAGCCTTTTTCAGGTCAGAATATCCCAGCTCCGTTTTCAGTAAATTTTCCATGGTTTTCTGAGCAAAAATAAAATTTCAAAAGTAACTTTAATATCAGATTATTATATCAGATCTTACAAGAGAAAAATCTATCTTGTCAATATTTTCAGTCAATAAAGTTACTTTTCGTTTGAATAACATAACAGCTTTATCACATTTGATCACCAAAGTGAAGCAATATTGAGCCTGGTCAGTACTAAGATGAGCAGACGTTTAGGAATTCCATGTGCTGTAAGTTTAAAAATGGCTATAAAGTAACTTTCTCTAATACCCTTGGGAAAAAGTTTGAATCCGTCCCCCCACTAGCTATGAATGAAATAGTAAGTCAGACTATACTCTCAAGCCTTGATAGAACAATTAACTTAGAAGAAAAACTCTGAAACAAGACTAATTTTCCTCTGCTTATCCTTGGATTTCTCTGCCACTGAACTTAAGCAATGCCGTGTTCAGATCAGAAGTGTGGTTGAAGATTGTGCAACCCTTGTTTCACTATAAACTCTTAATCATGCAGGCAACCTTCGAGAGGGTATCTATTGTCTCTTGAGACAAAAGGATTCCAGCCAATCATACCCTTGTCTCTTGACAAACACCATATGGCCTGCCTCTGTGCCACATCTGATCCTCACAGTGGTGATTGGCTCAATACACTTCTACTACCAACAGATAGACATTCAGTTGGACAATGATAGAGTGAATCGACACTAGTCTATAACTCAGCATTTATATCTGTAACCCCATTGCCTGTCCTTGTAGAGCAAAGGTCGGCCATTAGGACCACCATTCTCTTCCATACCAAAGGTCAGCTGGTTAATTCTCACAATTCCATGCCCTTAATTAATGCTGTATTGATCCATGGTAAGATCCCTAAGCTTCAAGCTTGTTTGAACCCCTTAACATCTCATAGCGTCTCATCCCCATTGTGAATTTTACATTCCCCTTTCATACAATTTATTACAATAATATTTAATACACTCTGAGCATTTCTTGTATCAAAGAGAATTTGGTACTGGTACAGCTTTTGAATAAGACAAAACCGACTTTTCATTCGATTTTTTCTGTCTGTTTACATAAACAGCCGGAAGATGCCGAAGCACTTATCCAATTAGAAGGCGAGAAAAGTAGACAAGTTAAATTGTAAATTGCTTAAATAGTAAATTGACGACTGTCGAGAATTCCTAACAGAGAAAAAAACGGGTGAAAAAAAACAAATAGTCAACAAATAACTGTTACCAAACGCAATAGAAGTAGGTTAGGGTTAGTTTAGGAAACTTCTGCCATTACTAACCAGCAGAGCATTACCAGTGTCGAACAACAGAAGAGTCTATCAGGTATGTGATGATATGGAAGTGAAACTGGGCCAATGAGGGTTGAAGACATGCGTTGCATGGAGACAAATGATATGAGAATGATATGATGGATGTGAAATGTGAGTCTAAAAGACAGGCTAAGATCTGATGACCCTAGAGGAAGATTAAACCTGGACAGTATAGGGAGATGTGTGCAGAACAGGAGACTTCATTGGTATGGTAATGTTGAAAGAATGGATGAGAGTTTTGGGGTTAGTAGATGTAGAAAAGTTTCTTGGCTCTCTTCATAGTTGGTATGTTGGCAGTTAGTGGGTGACCAATGAAAATCCTCCTAGCTGAGAGTTGGAAAAGGTGGGAGTGAGAGGGTGGGCAGAGGTAGTTTTGAATTTGTGAAAATTAAAACTCTGCATTTGTCTTCTGAAGTGAGCAACAGATGTGTCCCAAATCTCTTATCAATGGGCTGACATGTTCCCAAACATCTTAAGGAAAGATATTGTAGAGGAAAAGGCAATATCATTATTTAACTTTCAAAAGATTAAACTAAAATACAGAGAAAGAAAGATCTCATCACGTTAATTTCCAGATAACTTTAAAAATGTCAATATATTCAATCTAGAAGCGCATTGTAGAGGGAAAGGCAATATCAAGAAAAATGGCAAAGTCTATCCATGCAAAATAATTAATTTTTATTGACAACGTGTTAAGACAACGAAGAATAAAGAGTTGTTAGAATAGGAAAATTAAGAGAGCTTTAGAACATTCCAAGTGAAGAGAATTGTTTTGTCTGTAAGGAAAAATTGAGTAGGTATGTTCATTTCGGCTGGTGTTGTGTGCGTTTAAATGTGACAGTGTGTGTAAATGGGATAGGCACTGTAGGTGTGTGTGTATATTAGTGTGCCTGTTTTGTTAGTGACAGAGTGCATTATGAAGTGTGTACATGAGTTTGGTTAGTGGTGTGTATATGTTGTAGCTATGTTTAGTTTTTCGTGTGTGTCTCTTGTTGTATCTGTCGAGAGCTTTCAGCCCCAAAAGGTCTAGACAGAATATGTCATATACACGTGTGTTGTCTGTGAAAAAAAATAGGAAAGAGAAAGAAAACTTTGTTTGGGTTTTTATAGTACATGCAAGATTTCGGCAGTGAATATTTATACAGGCTAGTCTTAGCAGAGACTGTTAAGTATGAATGTTTATGGCTGCTACATATCCTCACATCTGTGGTTGGCTGAAAAAAAACGGCTGATTGGAGATTTTATCCAATTGATAGTCGATATGTAAAAACAACATTCGCTGTTGCTTCTACTTCCAACAATCCAACAATATAAACTAAAACCTCTAATATTTTTTCAAAAGTTCTAGACGTCTCCTGGCAAAATTAGAAGAAAATAGACCTGTAAATATTTCCTATTGTTTTCTTTAGTCACACTATAATAAACTTTATTAATTTTTTATTAATATGGTTTGTTACTTCATGGTTGGGAAGAGTGATTTTACAACTGACAAGCAAGGTCATCTTTCTACCATGCATGACTTTGTGGACACCAATTCTTTTGCTGGAAACCAAAACCTCGGATTTCTAATATAACTTCACAATAAAGCAGATAAAATTGCAGGGATTTTGAAGAATTCTTTTCCTTGATATATGTTACACCTAGGAACAAACTTTCACACACCCAGTTGAGACCAGAGAGGGTTGGGCCACATGGGAAAGTCACTCGTGTGAAACGCAGCTGCAGTAAGACATATTCACCAAAGGAAGCATCCCATTGTCAGCATCGAATCGCAAATTCATAGAAAAACAGACATAAAAAGAATCCTTGAACTTTTGGCTAGGAGCAAAGTGTAGTATCTGTTTCATAAAAGTACCTAGTTTTTAAGCTACTTTATTGCTCATATCCTAATGTTCGGTCGCTTATTTTTTTCGTTTTATTTTTTAATTATTATTATTTATAGTGAAATGGATTTCGGCAGGGTTTCATTGCTCCTAAACAACTTAGACTAGCATGGTAAAATATTGATTTTCTTTGCTTTTGATTACTTACGGTGTATTGTAAATTGCTAACCCTCTTACGTCCCATGACTAGAAAATGTTACCTTTTTTAAAAAATGGAAAGTGGGATTGAAAAGCCAGCGCCCTAGAGGAAGATCACTCTGGCCTACAAAAAATGCCCGGGCAGCCCTGTCGGGATTCCCCGTAGGTGCGCCTCAGACAATTAGCAATAAACCCCTTCTCAAAGAGTGAGAAGGTAAAGCCTGGGAGGGTGGACCTCATAGAAATGCACAGGGCAATCCCTCAGACAGGCGGTCTACGGGGGGGGGGGTAGCATCCATTAGAACATTTAGAGTTATCTCCCTTATTTCTTTATTATTTATACAACAATCGGCTATGTTACTTTTCCCGGTCGACTTATTTTATTCGCGTTTCAGTTAGACAATTAAACTTGGTATTTTTAATTAATTTATTTTTTAACTAAAACATGGTTTTAAGTAAAAGAATGAAACTCCGCCGAAACCAATTTAAAAGTAAATAAGAAGCGAACAGAAATCATAGAAGATTAACAAAAATTAAAATAAAACTTAAACAAAAAGTCAAAAAAGAATTGGGCAGGGGTGGGGGGAGAGCTTGTAGCGTTAAAAACATGCTTATTATAAAAATGGACAGCAATTTGAGTGTAGAATAAAAGGGTCTACTCATAACACACATTTTTTTTAAATTTTCGTATTGCCACCCGGACTTAGCGTTAATCGTACTGTTAAGGGAGGGCATGTTTTTTTTGTTTGTTTTTTTTTTTAACTTTTAACATTGACTTGCCGTGAATGTCAACGAGGGCGATAAAAACAATAATAGAATTTAAATTTTATTTAAAAATTATAAAAAAAACACATTCCCTTCCTTAACCCTACTACTAACTCTAAGTCCGAGTGGAAAAACGAAAAAAACAAAATACCAAAAAAAGGAGTGCGCGCCCCGAGTGTGATAGATAAAAGTCAATTTATAGTCTCCGAGCCGATTAAAGCTCAATTTCGCCAAAGAATTGAGATTTAGTAATTAATCTATTTTGTGAGTAATAATAAGGTTGAATTTTACCTTCTTTTTCAATCGGAATAAAATTAGGGTAGAGCACCAATATGGGTGTAGAAACGAAAAATAAATAAAACAATGTTTAAATTAACGTTGATTTAAACGGATTTTGTTTGTTATTTACTTCTCGTAATGCATTTAAGTCACCGTCGATCAGTAAAACAAGTCCATCATTATTTGAAATGCAAATATAATACCTTTTAATTTAAAACAAACATAAACAATTTAGTAAGATGCGTTACTATTATTAGGAAATCTGAATTTTTCAAATTAATTTTCTGATATTGTAAAAAAAAAAAGCATAAACTATCAACCGACCTTACGTGAAAGACGGTGACGCATACACAATAGTTCCTAATGTAAGAAATGCTGGCCTACAATAACTGAAACCAAACTTGAAGTTTTTTTGGTTTGTTTTTCTTTTAATAAAATTTTTTTATAATCGTATTATAGTTAATTCCTATTGCTATATTGGTTACTTTCTATTTTAGTCACGTCAATTATTAAGAATGAAATGAGTCTAGACAAGATTTGTATATAAATCCCTAACAACTTATTTTCACTTAGTTACTAACTAAGTACTACTTGGCTTATTTTTCCGGTCTAATTTTCATTTCGACCGTTCACGTGTACGATGAAACCTGGTACGACAATGTTTTCAATGTTATTTATTTTATTTTACTAAAACGTGTTTTAATGTTTTAGTTTTAAAATAACAGTAAAATCACTTTTATAAGTTATAGCAAGTTTCATCGTAAACGTGAAACGCCAAAAAAGTCAAATTAGGCCAGAAAATATATAGTCGTCATCTTTATAAACAGATCTAGAAAGGGTCTAGCTAAGGAAGAACTATAACTCAAATTCATAATTTTCAAGTTAAAGGACAGGTTCATGAACTTTAGTTATCATTCTTTCGGCACTTCTGCATTCTTTATGAAGCCGCAGCCGATTAAGAAATCGAAATTGAAGAGTTCCGTTTTTTTTTCTCCAAGTCCCATTCATTCAGAATTCACCGGAAGTTGAATTTACCGGGAGTTGAAGTAGAATTTAGTTTTTAGAAAATGGAGTTAAATAAGTTGAATCTTCGCGACATTGGTAATTTAATGAACCAGACGCAAAAAACAATCGATTTTTTACAGGCACATCGCCTGATTTCTTGCAGTCGGACATGCCCGTCATGTCAAAGACAGATGCAGATGGCAAGGCACAATGGAAGTGATGGATTTATTTGGAAATGCGCACGGAAAGAAAAAAATCTCACCAAACAAAACTTTTCAACTACAATATATTTAAAAAAAATAAAAGCAAAATCAAT
Source organism: Sepiola atlantica (assembly GCA_963556195.1). NCBI lineage: Eukaryota > Metazoa > Mollusca > Cephalopoda > Sepiida > Sepiolidae > Sepiola > Sepiola atlantica. The sequence continues at coordinate 185,420,414 of OY744517.1, read as the reverse complement.
GTTGACCAAAAAATTCATTCCCCCCCCCCCAATCAAAACTTTACATTTTTATTTATAAAATTTTTAATTCATATAATAAAAAAAAGAAATTGTTAATTTCTTGTTACCCAAAAACAAATCAGTCTTGCATTTTTTTTTAGGTTGTAAATAAGTCACTTCCGGTTGAATTACTTCCCTTTATTTTCAGTAGAAGGACAGAAAATCTGCGGCTTCATAAAGAATGCAGAAGTGCCATTCTTTCTTGGCTAGCCTCGTTCTCCACTGGCACTTATATATTTCCCCGTCGAGTTTTCATTTTGACATTTCACGTATACGATGAAACTTGCTAAAGCTTAGTGTTTGTAATGTTATCTTTTTTACTAAAAGAAAAAACAAAAACAGGTTGGTACTTCTTCAGATTAGGATCCGAGCAAACTTTGACCCTAACGCTAACGACGGGGTCAAAGTTAGTTCGGGTTCTAATATGAAGAATCATCAAAAAGTTGCTTGGGAATAATGCCGAGACCAATTTTACTCTAAATAATTTAGGTGACTGAAATATGAATTGTCCTAGAATGACCACACGAGAGTCAAAGATCAATTGTATCTTTATCATAATCATCATCATTTTTTTTTTTTTGTCAAATTAACTACAATTTTTTTGTTATTCACTTGAAATTGAACTGCTTTTTGAAAGAAAAAAAAAGACATTGGTGCTTATCCAGATTAAGGGAGATATTCGGAAAAAAAATAAAACACACTCTCACGGGCTGAATATATTCTATACCAAAAATCACGTAAATCAATCAAGTAGGTTTTATTTTATAAATAAAAATTAAATTTTACCGATATAACGAATGACGGGGAAATACCCCCCCCCCCCCCACTCATCCCCATTACTGTATTACAACATATTCAAGTGGGATAACCCTAACTATTGCATACGGGGTTGATTTGGGTATCGTTTTTGGCGTGTGGGGGCAAAGGCATGGCCAGAGCGCGTACATTCATTCGATTATCGGTGAAATTTAATTTTTATTCATAAAATAAAAACTACTTGATTAATTTACGTGATTTTTTGGTATAGGATATATTTAGCCGATGACAGGTACGTACATCAAACATATATTCCTCAGTTTGTTTTAGTTTTTTTTTTTGGGGGGGGGGTTCGAATTAATCAATCTGGATAAGCACTAAGACTTTTTAGCAATCCCACGGAATTTTGAAGTTTACTTGCCAATAACGTCATTTTATAAATAAATTCACGAAATAATCTGTTCTGCTGGTTGTTGACATTGATATCACTACTACGCTAACGAGACAAAGAATTATTTTCTAACCCTATGATGACTCATTTCCAGAACTGCCGTTATTATTTGGACTTATTAATGTTTTACGACGTCAGTTTGATCATATCAAACAATGTTGCCGATTATCATAATAAATGAAAATTATGAATGGCGCAAAAAAAACGATATTTATATTTCGACGCCATGAAATGGTCGGCTACGCCCATTGAGCTACTATTACGTAATAAATCGAACACTGATCAATGTTTTGATTGGATTCGTCTTAGCCAATCTCAAACAGCTACATGTCATTTAAAACTGTCAAATGTACGTAGTAATCATATGTAATTAATAAAACAATAAAATACCATAATTTTTATCACCAAGTTACTTGGTTAGGTTCTATTTATCTTCCTCCCACAAGGTGTTCATATATTTTTTGGATTGATTAAACAGTTTATTTTGTCCAAGTCCGAAAACAAATTATGACGTAATGTCAATTTGTTTACATCTTATTGTTTATGTGTTTTTTGAAAAATTATTTGTCATCAGCATCACTCGTCTGAGTGAACAAATGGTAAACGTAAAGATTAGAGTCGGAGACAGACTGCTCGAAAAGGCGATTAAAAGTTGTGTATAGGCGATAATTTTTTTTTTAAGGATTATGACAGGCTGAACGTTTTGGAGTTAAAATCAATTTAGAATTACGTATTAGTATGGAAAAAAAAACATGTACATTTCATTCCGTTTTTAGCTGATAACCTCGTTCCAATCTATCATGTCGCCATTTTGGAAAAACGCTGATAATACTAGCATATTTACTCATTTAAAAAGCGTTTTTCTTCAGATTTCATGCATAATACTAAATAGATGTTAACTCCTAAACGTTCAGCATGTCATAATCTTTAAAAAAAAAAATATCGCCTATACACAATTTTTAATTGCCTTTTCGAACAATCTGTCCCCGCTTCTAATCTTTACGTTTACCAAACAAAATTATATTCACTTTATTGAAGTTTATATTTACGGACAACACACAACATGTCTGATGAAAAGCAACCAGAATTTTTTCTTTTCGTTATTTTCTTAATTGTCATCGCGACTCTGCAAACTAGTTTCCGTGTCTCTGTTGTTAATTTGTGGAGTATGGATTCAAGAGTTCTTTTTTCGTACATCTTGAGCACTTTCAATTTTCGCAATCGTCTTCAGGCCAGTGCTCTATCAATTCAGCCACAAAAACCAGATGTGGTAACAATACCCCATGCATGGGCGGATGGTGGCTTTGTAGAGATATAGGATAATGTCAGGTGTGAGGAGTTTACTAGCACGGTAGAAGGAGCCCACCTTCTTTGCTGCAGCCTTGGCAATGTCTTCAATGTATTTGTTCCAATTCATGTTACCTGTGAAGGTTAGGCCAAGGAGTTTGAATGTTGAACTGTCAGGTAGGGTGTTATTTGCCATGACAATCGGTGGTTGAAGAGGTTCTTTGTAGTTATTGAAGGAAAGGAGCTTTGTCTTTGCGGCATTAAAAGTTACCAACCATTTATGACCCCAATCTACTACAGCCTGGAGGTCATTTTCTAAGGATTCAGCCATTGCCTCAGATATGATCGCGTCAGTTTTATCAACGTGACGAGAGTAAAGTGTGGTGTCATCAGAAAATATACCAATCTCAGACTCAATATCATCAGGGAGATCGTTTATGAAAATCAGGAACAACAAAGGTCCGAGGATAGATCCCTGGGGTACACCAGCATTTATGTCATGTTGCTTAGATGGATGGCCATCGATGACAACCTGGATCTTTCTTTTGGTTAGGAAGGATCTAATTATATTAAGTATTTGCCCAGTAATACCGTATGAGCGTATTTTCAGGAGAAGCCCTTTATGCCATACCTTGTCAAAGGCCTTGGATATATCAAGCGCTGCTGCCCTAGCTTCACCTGCCTTGTTGAGTGTATGATACATGTGTTCAGAGATGACCGTTAGGATGTCTGCAGTAGATCGTGCTTGTCTAAATCCATACTGGCGGTCAGATAGAAGTTTAGCATTAACTAAGTGCCGGACTATCGCTAGATTGATTAAGAATTCAAAGATTTTAGCAAAGATCGGCAGTAGACTGATTGGGCGGTAGTTCTGAGGATCGGTTCTATTCCCAGAATTCTTGTAGACTGGTACCACAGAGGCAATTTTCCAGCTATCGGGAAGCAAGATTCAGCTAGGCATTTATTGTAGCATTTGGAGAAGACAGGGGCCAGTTCAACAGAGAATTTCTTTATTACTATTATAGGTATAAGATCAGGGCCACAAGCTTTGGAGGTGTCAAGGTTTTTTATGATGTCTCTGACCTGGGATGGGGTGATGACCAGGTTATCAAGTTTTGCTTCGGTCCGCAATGGGAATTTAGGGAGGGGGTGGTTTTCTGAGTCCAAACTGGAGTTTGAGGCGAAACGCTGGGCAAGTAGTTCAGCCTTATCAGTTGCTGTGCAAACGACATCATTGTGGTTTGATAGCAGAGGAATCGTTGATTGATTGACCATTGTTCACCACACTATTGTAGATTTTCCAGAAATCGCGAGTACCTAGTTTCTGTAACTGAATGCATTGTTTTGTTAACTCAGTATACCTTCTCTTTGCTTCACCTATCACGGCCTTGCATTTATTTCTTGCCTCTATAAATTTCTGTCTATTAGCAGCTGACTTATGACGGTCGAATTTACGGAATGCTTGCTGCCTCTCAGCAATGGCAGCTGCACATTCTGAGGTGAACCATTGGGGAGAGTGGGGCTTGCTGAAGACCTTTTGCATGGGGACATAGGCTTCAATGCATGCTTTGACCCATTCAGTTAACTCATTTGCACACTGGTCAGCAGGGAGTGAGAAGGTTTCCCTCCATGGGGCGTCGCTGATGTGATCTCTGATTGACTCAAAATCAGCCTGCTCATAGTATCTCATTATTTAAAGCAACGGCTAATCAGCTTTTGGACGACTTTTAGGGTGATATGTATCATTAGCACAATGTGATCAGCATTCCCGAGTGGGCTATGAGCTTTCGTCACACAAGCTTCGGGCATTGAGGTGAAGAACAGGTTTAGAACTGAGGCTTGCTGGTCTACTCGATCGGGGATGCAGGTCGGGGATGCAGGGTTGGGAAATCGACAGTCTGAGAGAGGGAGTGAGCTAAGGAGAAATTATATGTAGAGTTGCCGACTGTGTCAGTAAGGCTGGAGAATCCCAACCAGTCACGGTGATGTGCATTAAAATCCCCAAATACATGTATCTGGGCATTCGAGTCAAGTGAGAGTGCTCTATCTATGCTTTCAGAGACAGAGTTTAGCCGGGTACAGTCCTGAGTCTAAGGTGAACTGTATAAGAAATATAAGTAACTAATGCTGTGATGTAAAGTCAATCTAAAGCACATGTAGTCTTGGTCATCCGATTCTAACCTATGTTCTCTAGTCAGGGGGAGGGTGTTCCGAACATAAACTCCTAGCCTGTGCATATGTTTGTCAGAGTCTTTACGGTAGAATGGGAGGTAGTCAGTCATGTCAAAGTGGTGAGAGAAGAGAGAGGATATAATTTTGTGTCATTTAACTATGGTTTAAATTTTATTAGAATCCAAGGTAAAAAAAAAAAATATTTTCAGTAGAGGATTTCATGCTTCATCGGAGACCCCTTTTATAAGAAAAAAAATAAATATTACAACGTGTGCTTGTCCTGCCACGTTGCACGGCAATGACACATGGGCCCGAAATACTTTTGATCTGCAATGGTTTCTGTGTAATGATCAGGGCATGATCCAGTGAATGTGCGGCTGCACACTGGAGCCAAAGAGTCCATCAACTGTGCTTTATCGTCTCAGATGGTTCGGTCATGTACAGCGTGCCAACTCTTGCATCAACTTCGTAACACATTTGGATAAACCGGATACTATAGAGAATGGTAGACCAAGGAAAACGTGGTTTGAGTGTGTAAGAAGCAATATAACTTCATGCAACCTGGCTGATGTCAACTCTTTGGACCAGACTGCAATCTGCTCTCAGTTGTGAGTAAAAAGGTACTTGTATTCAATTTATTGTTCCCAATGAATTGTTTATAATAAATACTTAAAAAGGTTTTATTTGGCATAAAACAGACAAAGCAAACCAAATAAAACATCTTTTTGCATTACTCTGGGATGTATTTGGACATTCGTGCCAAAATTTGTCACGATTCAATGTGAAATAAAGGGTGACTCCAAATAAATGCCACCCATGGAATTATTAATAAAATTTACAATCCTTTCTGCAATCAAACCATATTTTGGTACAAATAAACTTCAGTCTATGCCTGGCTTGTCCACCAAGGTTCAGTCATAAATGTCCAACAGTAGTTGCTTTATTGCCGTTCAATGATATGCAGGGACAATTTAGTGATCGTCTCATCAGTAGATATGATTATTCATGGGCTTCACACTCACCGGACCATAACCCCCCCCCCCCTCCAGGGTTTTTTCTCTGTGAGGTCATCTCAAAGATAATGTCTATCAAAACAATCCTCAGACTATTTCTGAACTGAAGAGGGCCATCAAAGCTAAATTCAGGGAGTGTCAAAAAAGGAGTTTCAAAGTTATTGACAATTTTGCATATTGTATCAGGTGTGATTATTACTGAATGGCAATATAAAAAAAAAACTGTTTGGCATTCATGACTGAAACTTGGTGGACAAGTCATGCATATACTAAAGTGTATTTGTGCCAAATATGGTTGGATTCTAGAAAGGATTATGAATTTTATTACCGATTCCATGGGTGGCATTTTTGCGAGTCACCCTGTAGTAGTACTGTAAGATAAAAATACAAAATTATATTTGCCTTTGTGAACTCTAATCAAGTTTTAAATTACATTCATGTCTGAGACCGACAATTTTTTTAATAAGCTTCTTAATATTACACTGTAGATCAAAGTTGTTTTGCCCATTTAAGGAGTGGCTTCAATCAACTGTATTTGCTGGACACAGTGACTCATTGCTTGAATATAGTTTGGTTACATTTCGGTTGGTTATGAGTCATTTATAGGATTTATTTTGGGGGGTTGTTTTAGTAAAGAGAGGTCTGGAGAAATATTAATCCATGCTTGTCCAAGCAGATCGTGTTCTAAGTTCGAGGAAAAGTGGTCTTAAAACAGTGAGTCAGTTAAATTAAAGCAGTGAGTGAGAGACACGATGCCAGCATACAGATAGCCATGTTGGATGCTCTTCAACATCGCTACCTGGATAAGGGTCAATGTATTTTGGGGATTGTGTTAGGAATGGGAGGGGGGGGGGAGCTGAGAAATACTAATCCGTGATTGCCCAAGCGGTTTCTACATTTTTTTAAAACTGCAATTAAAAAATTGTTCAAAAATTTCATGGTGTGTTAAAAGCATTAAAATAATATTTTTATGCATTATTTTAAAATTGTTAAAAAAATTACATGGTGAGTTAAAAGCATTAAAATATAATTTTATGCATTATTTTTAAACTGCAATTAAAAATTGTTAAAAAATGGCATGATGTGTTAAAAGCATTAAAATATAATTTCATGCATTTTTTTTAAACTGCAATTAAAAATTGTTAAAATGTCATGGTGTGTTAAAAGCATTAAATTAATTTTTCATGCATTATATTTTAACTGCAATTAAAAATTGTTAAAATAATTGTTTTTAAGTTTATTTTTTACCTTTAATCCATATTGATACTAGCTGAAATATCCATTATTGAAAGGGTTCATAATATTGAGACACGCTTGAAACTATTAATAAATGTAAGAGGTTAATAATCCTTTGTCAACTTAAAAACTTAACACTTAAAAAATGGTATTTGATGCCTCCTTGCTAAAAAAACTCAGCATTATAAGATGATGATCAAAGCTAAGTGGGGCAATTCCTGGACAGGAGTGCCACTCTTCGCTACATGTCACTGTAGTAACCAATGAAAGGGAGCCTTTGGGTTGCCTTCGACTACGGCTGATCCGTTTGTTTTTTTATTAAGATGTCTAACACCCCCAAATACTTCAAAACAATAAATAATATATTGATTAGTGTTGGGATAATTAATAAGAATCGGGAATTGGAAAAATCGGAACTTTGGGGGGGGGGGGGGTATCAGAATCATGGAACCAACCGGAAAGATTTGAGCCTCATTTCTGATTCTAAAAACGATTCTTTGAATTTACTTATTGACAATAAAAAATGAAACAAACGCAAGGTATTTATTTATTATTAGACTTTTTATTTACTATTGTAAATAAACAATCTTCTAAGGGCCACAGGACCGAAGGTTAGGAATCCTATTCCCAGATTTAGCATTGACTCACCTAATTTAATTATTTTTATTGGTAAATTATGGTAAACAAAGTAAATATTCTAGAGTTCACTTATGCCTATTCCTTTATCAAACCTTTTGAAATTTTGAAATTTTTTTTGCACCTATTTGCTAAACGTCTATATGACGCCTCTCAGAGAATCCACAGTTAAGTATTAAAATGCTGGGTCAAGTTTTTTTATCTGTTGTCTGTATATATATCTGAAATAATGTTTTATTCTATTTTTTTTTTCAGTTTGAAATTCTTAAAACCTAATGCTTATTTCTCTTTAAAATTAATTAAATCAATGTTGCATCCTTGTACTTGTTTTACAAGTACTTCAGTGGAATGTGCTCCGATGAACTTGCTGCTCTGGTGCCCCCTCGATGTAGATATACTCGACAAACCCGACAATCAGCTAGATCCTATTCATTCACTGTCGAGGTACCCAGATGCCGGAGAGTCTTCTACTCCAATAGCTTCTTTCCTCAAGCTGCCGGCCTTTGGAACTCCCTCCCTGCTCCCTGTTTTCCCGATTGTACCGACATGCAGAAATTTAAAACTAATGTGAACAAGCATCTCGCTGTACAACTCCCAATTTTGCATCACCTCCTAAACTTTCACCCTAATTCTCAGTAGCCCCTTACGTCTACAGTGGCAATTTGCCTTGTTTAAGGTGAACAAAGTAAAAAAATAAAATTTTAAAAATCTAGAGTTCAAATGACTAAAGTTATAGGCTCAGAAATGCATTAATTGTGTGGATTTGAACCTCAATTCGATGGTCTTCATACAATCAAAATATGCTTACATTTTGAAAATCTGTATTTTTTTATTTTTTATATTTTTAATGATATTTCACCCCAAACAAGGCAGGACGCCACTGTAGACATAAGGGGCTACTGAGAATTAGGGAGTAGGTTCACGGTGTCATTCTAAGTTGGGAACTGTGCAACGAGATGTCTGTTTACATTAGTTTTAAATTTCTGCATGTCAGTGCTGTCTTGGAAACAGGGGGCAGGGAGGGAGTTCCAGAGGCCAGCAGCACAAGGAAAGAAGCGATTGGAGTAGAAGGCTCTCCAGCATCTGGGGATCTCCACAGTGAATGGATGGGATTTAGCTGATTGTCGAGTTGGTCTAGTGAATTTACGTTGAGGGGGCACCAGAGTAGCCAGTTCATCAGATCATAATCCATTGAAGTATTTGTAAAACAAGCACCAGGATGCTACATTGCGGCGATGGGGCTGGAGTTTGGTTGACAGTGAGGGACCTATTAAGTTGGCAACTCTTTTTTGGACCTTGTCTAAGAGGGAGAGACTAGTTGATGATGCCCCAGCCCAGATGTGGCAACAATACTCCATGCATGGGCGGATGGTGGCTTTGTAGAGATATAGGATAATGTCAGGTGTGAGGAGTTTACTAACACGGTAGAAGGAGCCCACCTTCTTTGCTGCAGCCTTGGCAATGTCTTCAATGTATTTGTTCCAATTCATGTTACCTGTGAAGGTTAGGCCAAGGAGTTTGAATGATGAACTCTCAGGTAGGATGTTATTTGCCATGACAATCGGTGGTTGAAGAGGTTTCTTGTAGTTATTGAAGGAAAGGAGCTTTGTCTTAGCGGCATTAAAAGTTACCAACCATTTATGACCCCAATCCACTACAGCCTGGAGGTCATTTTCTAAGGATTCAGCCATTGCCTCGGATATGATCGCGTCAGTTTTATCTACGTGATGAGAGTAAAGCGTGGTGTCGTCAGCAAATATACCAATTTCAGACTCAATATCATGTGGGAGATCGTTTATGAAGATCAGGAACAATAAAGGTCCACGGATAGATCCCTGGGGTACACCAGCATTTATGTCATGTTGCTTAGATGAACGGTCATCGACGACAACCTGGATCTTTCTTTTGGTTAGCAAGGATCTAATTATATTAAGTAATTACCCAGTAATACCATATGAGCGTATTTTCAGGAGAAGCCCTTTATGCCATACCTTGTCAAAGGCCTTGGGTATATCAAGCGTTGCAGCCCTAGCTTCACCTGCCTTGTCCAGTGTATGATATATGCGTTCAGAGATGACCGTTAGGATGTCCGCAGTAGATCGTGCTTGTCTAAATCCATACTGGCGGTCAGAAAGAAGTTTAGCATTAACTAAGTGCCTTACTATCGCTAGATTGATTAAGGATTCAAAGATTTTAGCAAAGATCGGGAGTAGACTGATTGGGCGGTAGTTCTGAGGATCGGTTCTATTCCCAGAATTCTTGTAGACTGGTACTACAGAGGCAATTTTCCAGCTATCGGGAAGCAAGATTCAGCTAGGCATTTATTGTAGCATTTGGAGAGGACAGGGGCCAGTTCAGCAGAGCATTTCTTTATTACTATTACAAGTATAAGATCAGACCCACAAGCTTTGGAGGTGTCAAGGTTTTTTATGATGTCTCTGGGATGGGGTGATGACCAGGTTATCAAGTTTTGCTTCGGTCCGCAATGGGAATTTAGGGAGGGGGTGGTTTTCTGAGTCCAAAGTGGAGTTTGAGGCGAAACGCTGGGCAAGTAGTTCAGCCTTATCAGTTGCCGTGCAAACGACATCATAGCGGAGGAATTGTTGATTGACCATTGTTCACCACACTATTGTAGATTTTCCAGAAATCGCGAGTATCTAGTTTCTGTGACTGAATGCGTTGTTTTGTTAACTCAATATACCTTCTCTTTGCTTCACCTATCACGGCCTTACAATTTTTTCTTGACTATAAATTTCTTTCTATTAGTACCTGACTTATGACGGTCGAATTTACGGAATGCTTGCTGCCTTTCAGCAATGGCAGCTGCACATTCTGAGGTGAACCATTGGGGGGAGTGGGGCTTGCTGGAGAACTTTTGCATGGGGACATAGGCTTCAATGCATGCTTTGACCCATTCAGTTAACTCATTTGCACACTGGTCAGCAGGGAGTGAGAAGGTTTCCCTCCATGGGGCGTCGCTGATGTGATCTCTGATTGACTCAAAATCAGCCTGCTCATAGTATCTCATTATTTAAAGCAATGGCTAATCAGCTTTTGCACGACTTTTAGGGTGATACGAATCATTAGCACAATGTGATCAGCATTCCCGAGTGGGCTATGAGCTTTCGTCACACAAGCTTCGGGCATTGAGGTGAAGAACAGGTCTAGAACTGAGGCTTGCTGGTCTACTCGATCGGGGATGCAGGTCGGGGATGCAGGGTTGGGAAATCGACAGTCTGAGAGAGGGAGTGAGCTAAGGAGAAATTATATGTAGAGTTGCCGACTGTGTCAGTAAGGCTGGAGAATCCCAACCAGTCACGGTGATGTGCATTAAAATCCCCAAATACATGTATCTGGGCATTCGAGTCAAGTGAGAGTGCTCTATCTATGCTTTCAGTTTAGCCGGGTACAGTCCTGAGTCTAAGGTGAACTGTATAAGAAATATAAGTAACTAATGCTGTGATGTAAAGTCAATCTAAAGCACATGTAGTCTTGGTCATCCGATTCTAACCTATGTTCTCTAGTCAGGGGGAGGGTGTTCCGAACATAAACTCCTAGCCTGTGCATATGTTTGTCAGAGTCTTTACGGTAGAATGGGAGGTAGTCAGTCATGTCAAAGTGGTGAGAGAAGAGAGAGGATATAATTTTGTGTCATTTAACTATGGTATAAATTTTATTAGAATCCAAGGTAGAAAAAAAAAATATTTTCAGTAGAGGATTTCATGCTTCATCGGAAACCCCTTTTATAAGAAAAAAACTAAATATTACAACGTGTGCTTGCCCTGCCACGTTGCACGGCAATGACACATGGGCCCGAAATACTTCTGATCTGCAATGGTTTCTGTGTAATGATCAGGGCATGATCCAGTGAATGTGCGGCTGCACACTGGAGCCAAAGCGCCCATCAACTGTGCTTTATCGTCTCAGATGGTTCGGTCATGTACAGCGTGCCAACTCTTGCATCAACTTCATAACACATTTGGATAAACCGGATACTATAGAGAATGGTAGACCAAGGAAAACGTGGTTTGAGTGTGTAAGAAGCAATATAACTTCATGCAACCTGGCTGATGTCAACTCTTTGGACCAGACTTCAATCTGTTCTCAGTTGTGAGTAAAAAGGTACTTGTATTCAATTTATTGTTCCCAATGAATTGTTTATAATAAATACTCAAAAAGGCTTTATTTGGCATAAAACAGACAAAGCAAACCAAATAAAACATTTTTTTGCATTACTCTGGGATGTATTTGGACATTCGTGCCAAAATTTGTCACGATTCAATGTGAAATAAAGGGTGACTCCAAATAAATGCCACCCATGGAATTATTAATAAAATTTACAATCCTTAAAAAAAAAATTTTTAAACCATATTTTGGTACAAATAAACTTCAGTCTATGCCTGGCTTGTCCACCAAGGTTCAGTCATAAATGTCCAACAGTAGTTGCTTTATTGCCGTTCAATGATATGCAGGGACAATTTAGTGATCGTCTCATCAGTAGATATGATTATTCATGGGCTTCACACTCACCGGACCATAACCCCCCCCCCCTCCAGGTTTTTTTCTCTGTGAGGTCATCTCAAAGATAATGTCTATCAAAACAATCCTCAGACTATTTCTGAACTGAAGAAGCCATCACAGCCAAAATCAGGGAGTGTCAAAAAAGGAGTTTCAAAGTTATTGACAATTTTACGTGTCATATCCAGGTGTGATTATTATTGAATGGCAATATAAAAAAAAAACTGTTTGGCATTCATGACTGAAACTTGGTGGACAAGTCATGCATAAACTAAAGTGTATTTGTGCCAAATATGGTTGGATTCTAGAAAGGATTATGAATTTTATTACCGATTCCATGGGTGGCATTTTTGCGAGTCACCCTGTAGTAGCACTGTAAGATAAAAATACAAAATTATATTTGCCTTTGTGAACTCTAATCAAGTTTTAAATTACATTCATGTCTGAGACCGACAATTTTTTTAATAAGCTTCTTAATATTACACTGTAGATCAAAGTTGTTTTGTCCATTTAAGGAGTGGCTTCAATCAACTGTATTTGCTGGACACAGTGACTCATTGCTTGAATATAGTTTGGTTACATTTCGGTTGGTTATGAGTCATTTATAGAATTTATTTTGGGGGGTGATTTTAGTAAAGAGAGGTCTGGAGAAATATTAATCCATGCTTGTCCAAGCAGATCGTGTTCTAAGTTCGAGTAAAGGTGGTCTTAAAACAGTGAGTCAGTTAAATTAAAGCAGTGAGTGAGAGACACGATGCCAGCATACAGATAGCCATGTTGGATGCTCTTCAACATCGCTACCTGGATAAGGGTCAATGTATTTTGGGGATTGTGTTAGGAATGTAGGGGGAGGGGGGCTGAGAAATACTAATCCGTGATTGACCAAGCGGTTTCTACATTTTTTTAAAACTGCAATTAAAAAATTGTTCAAAGATTTCATGGTGTGTTAAAAGCATTAAAATAATATTTTTATGCATTATTTTAAAACTGCAATTTAAAATTGTTAAAAAAATTACATGGTGAGTTAAAAGCATTAAAATATAATTTTATGCATTATTTTTAAACTGCAATTAAAAATTGTTAAAAAATGCCATGATGTGTTAAAAGCATTAAAATAATATAATTTTATGCATTTTTTTAAAACTGCAATTAAAAATTGTTAAAAAAATATCATGATGCGTTAAAAGCATTAAAATAAGTTATTTATGTGTTTTTTAAGCTGCAATGAAAAATTGTTAAAAATGTCATAGTGTGTTAAAAGCATTAAAATAATATTTTATGCATTTTTTTTTAAACTGCAATTAAAAATTGTTAAAATGTCAAGGTGTGTTAAAAGCATTAAATTAATTTTTCATGCATTATATTTTAACTGCAATTAAAAATTGTTAAAAAAATTGTTTTTAAGTTTATTTTTTACCTTTAATCCATATTAATACTAGCTGAAATATCCATTATTGAAAGGTTCATAATATTGAGACACGCTTGAAACTATTAATAAATGTAAGAGGTTAATAATCCTTTGTCAACTTAAAAACTTAACACTTAACAAATGGTATTTGATGCCTCCTTGCTAAAAAACTCAGCATTATAAGATGATGATCAAGAATAGGTGGGGCAATTCCTGGAAAGGAATGCCACTTTTTGCTACATGTCACTGTAGTAACCAATGAAAAGGAGCCTTTGGGTTGCCTTCGACTACGGCTGATCCGTTTGTTTTTTTATTAAGATGTCTAACCCCTAAATACTTCAAAACAGTAAATAATATATTGATTAGTGTTGGGATAATTAATCAGAATCGGGAATTGGAAAAATAGGAACTTTTGGGGGTATCAGAATCATGGAACCAACCGGAAAGATTTGAGCCTCATTTCTGATTCTAAAAACGATTCTTTGAATTTACTTATTGACAATAAAAAATGAAACAAACGCAAGGTATTTATTTATTATTAGACTTTTTATTTACTGTTGTAAATAAACAATCTTCTAAGGGCCACAGGACCGAAGGTTAGGAATCCTATTCCCAGATTTAGCATTGACTCACCAGTCTAATTTAATTATTTTTATTGGTAAATTATGGTAAACAAAGTAAATATTCTAGAGTTCACTTATGCCTATTCCTTTATCAAACCGTTTGAAAAAATTTTTCCACCTATTTGCTAAACGTCTATATGACGCCTCTCAAAGAGTTCACAGTTGAGTATTAAAATGCTGGGACAAGTTTTTTTATCTGTTGTCTGTATATATATCTGAAATAATGTTTTATTCTATTTTTTTTTTTTCAGTTTGAAATTCTTAAAACCTAATGCTTATTTCTCTTTAAAATTAATTAAATCAATTTTTAATTTATGGAGAATTCGAAAACTTATCACTGTGAAACTATCTCTAAAATAGCTATTTTCACTGAATTTGGATAAAAATAGCACCGGTAATAATGGCACAAGTGGATAAATAGGAAAAAAGGCACAAATGAAAAATATAGCTCAAAATCTCACAATGAGTTTATCAAAATCTTGGATACAATACATGAAGGAAAACATTTAGAAGTTTCTCAAATTAAAAAAGAAATTATATCTACACTTAAAAGTACCCCCCACCCCCACACACACACAAAAAAAATGAAATTCCATTTTTTATAGGCGATTACGTGTGAACACACTGAAAAAACAAACAATTATTTTAGAATTTAGAATAGGGGGTTAATTGCACATATAAATTTAACAAAATATGATCCCCCATTTCCGGGCCATTTTAACTTCATAGGGTAGTTAATTAAATTTTTACCACTAATCCAAAGTCCGACCGGCAAAGTTATGAAACGACACGTAATTACTTAAGAATTGTGCTGATTGGACTTATCTTTTTTGGTCAGCCAAAAATCTCATTTTGCAAGTCTGCTGTTCAACCTGGGAACATGAGTTTCATTTGTAACTTCCAACAAATAAATAAATTACTTGTTTTAAACTGGACTTGTGGAATGAGAATTCTTTGTTGCAGCACTGACTGAGTCAGACGACAACTTTGGACCGGTACAGTGTGTGGGACAATCACGGCCAGTGCAGTAAACACACTCATACAGGTTCACATCTGCAGTGAACGCACTCATACAGGTTCACATCTGCAGTGAACGCACTCATACAGGTTCACAATAATACCTTATTTGCTTTCACAACAAAAAGGTATAATAGTAAATTGGTGAAAAAAAACAAAAGAAAACAAGCATTGATAATTTCATAGGAATGCAGTATTTAAAAAGTACCGTGAAAATGTTTACAAATGAAATAAAACATTTTCGACAAGAAAAAAAAATTACTGATAAATATTTATTGATAATTATTAAAAAATTAAATATAAAAAGATTTTTTTTTTAATTTAAAAAAATTTATTTATTTTTTTGTTGGTGGGCTTTTTTCCATGTTTTAATTATTTTGGTGGGCTTTTTTCTGTGTTTTAATTATTTTGGTGGGCTTTTTTCCATGTTTTAATTATTTTGGTGGGCTTTTTCCGTGTTTTAATTATTTTTTCCCTAAAAAAATGAAATCCAACTTTTTTTTTCATGAACACCCTGAAAAAAACAATTATTTAAGAATTTAGAGTGAGGGATCAGTTTCACACACAAATTTAACGTAAAATGAGCTCTCATTTCCGAGACATTCTAGCTTTTTTGAGCAGTCCACCAAAAATTTTACTTTGCTCTGGGAAATAAATTTTTTTTTTTTTTGGAGGGGGGTGACTTTTTTAAGCGATTACACATATTTTTATGACCTTGGCAGTCAGACTTAGGGTTAGTGGTAAAAAAATAGTGAACATCCCTAAAAAGTTAGAATGGCTCGAAAATGATGATCATTTTACATTAAATTTATATACAAAACTGATCTCACACTCTAAATTCTAAAATAAGTGTTTGTTTTTTCTTTCCACCAAGTTTTTCAAGATGTTCACGCATAATCACCTAAAAAAGTGGAATCTTTTTTTTGGGGGGAGTGGGGGGGGGGTAGCTGAGGGTGTTAATCTACAAATTTGCCATTATTAGTAGTAGTAGTAGTAGTAGTACTATTATTATTATTGTCTGTATCTTGTTTTTCTTTTTACAGTAAAACAAATAATTCTACTACATATCTGTTATATTGAGAGTAGCAATAACCGACCAAATCTTTATAACTAGGATAAAAATATGAACATTCTTTGATAGAGAGAAGGCCCAAGATAGTTAACAAAGCCCCCTCCCCTGGCCTCTTCATGTTAAGAATGGTTTTCTAAATAGTAACATTAGTATTTAGCAACTAATTCTTAACAAGGGGAGGGGGCTTTCTTTACTATTACGTTCCTACACTGTCTTCTTATTTTGCATACCAATCGTCGACTATTTTCAATTGTTTATGAAAAAATTAAATAGCATTTTGTCAACTAACGACGAACTAATGCAAATCGGCTTTGTTTTAAAAGAGAAATAAATCTTTAGTTGCCTCACTATTTCCAATCAAGGAAAACATTTGAGAAAAAATATTTAGAAAGATCTACTCGTATAATATATGCCCCCTCCTCAAGTGTATTTGTTTACGTTTGAAAAAGTATATGCGAACCATTACATGGGGGAGGGGTACAGTAATTTGAAAAAAACTTTAAAAGTTACAAATCTCTAATTAAATATTTAAAAACTTTTAAAGAATGGAATCGGGATCAGGAATTTAGAACAAAATCGGTAATTTTATCAGAATTAGGAAAAAGTTTTGGAATCGCCCCATCACTAATATTGATATAATAAAAAGTGAGTGAAAATAGAGATTATACAACTGAAGTTATGAGTTGAGAAAACATTTAATATTATGTAGTTACGTTTCCCTTGAACAAAATTTGATTCAATTTTTAGAATCGATATAATATTCTGTCTCTTACTTATGAGTTAAATCTCATTAAAATGAAAGGTAAGAAACATTTCATTGGTGAGATGCCATCTTCCCTCAATGATCCCTTTAAAAACGCCAGGCCCCTAAATACTTCAATGCAATCGAAGACATACCATTACGATGAAAACCTACAAAAAAATTTTTTTCTAATTTCTTCTTCATCTTGCTGAAAGAAAGGAAATTACTCTTTGATAAGGCTATTTTTATCAGTGAAAGTCTCAGACATATATTTATGAAAAAAAATGATTTTATTCATTTAATAAATATATATTAAAAAAAATAACGTTTCTTGGTTTTTCAAAATTCTATGATGCAATTCAAAAAACGTTTTCCTAAGGATATGTAACCCTTTTTCTATTCAAATCTGTGTAACTGCGCTCTTATACACATCTAATTTTCACTTTCTACGAGTTTGTCAACAACACCAGACACTAAATACTTTTTCAGGACCACGAGGAGATTTTCTTGCAATTTTCTAACACTAGCAAGATGAAGAAGAAAAAAAATGAAAGAAAGGAAATTACTCTTTGATAAGGCTGTTTTATCAGCGAAAGTCTCAGACATATATTGATGAAAAAAAATGATTTTATTCATTTAATAAATATATATAAAAAAAAATAACGTTTCTTGGTTTTTCAAAATTCTATAATGTAAAAATAGAGCTTACACAACAAAAATTATGCCCTTAACAATCTGCATAAGCAAAGGATCATTCCTACAAAAGTTCAAGTTTGTAAATCTAATAATTGAAAAATAGTTAACAAACAGGCAGATTTGTCCGTTTTATGAGAAATCAACCCCTTTGGATTATGGAATGCCGAAACAAAATACCAATTGTAAACGAGTCATTCTATACGATTAATTGAACACAAGCTGCTATTTTATCTATAGTGGAATGGAAATTTCATATACATACCTTTACCAATAGTATTACAATCATCATTTTCAGTTTAGCATCTGTTTTACATTCTGGCATGTGTTGGACGACTTTTAAAAGTCGTCCAACACATGCCAGAATGTAAAACAGATGCTAAACTGAAAATGATGATTGTAATACTATTGGTAAAGGTATGTATATGAAATTTCCATTCCACTATAGATAAAATAGCAGCTTTATTTATTTCTACATTTACCTATTTCTGGACAGGTCTTTATTTATCCCTTTCTCTCAAATCCATCCTTATCACTTCCTACCATGTTTTCCTTGATCTTCCCCTGCAAACTGACCCCGTTGCCTCAACTGTTCTACATCTATTAACCTATGCACTTTCATCCATTCTTTTAAAGTAACCAAACCAACAAAGTTTCCTGTTCTACACACATCTCTCTATACTGTCCACATTTTGTCTTCCTCTGAGGTCATCAGATCTAAAACTGTCTTTAAAAGTTACATTACACATCCATCGTATCATTCTCATATCATTTCTCTCCATGCAACGCATGGCCTCAACCCTCACTGACCAAGTTTCACTTCCATACATCATCACACTTTGTACACACGTCTTTACAGTTTTTCGAAGTATATTCTCAAATCCCCAGAGTACGAAGATCGATATCCCAAAATCTTGAAATCAATCTTTATTACTTCCCTTTCATCTATTGTTTCATTTCCAAAGTGAATGCTACATAACAAGCTATTTGATTAAATTAGAAAAATCTAAATTATTCAATTGTTTCATTTCCAAAGTGAATGCTACATAACAAGCTATTTGATTAAATTAGAAAAATCTAAATTATTCAATTGTTTCATTTCCAAAATGAATGCTACATAACAAGCTATTTGATTAAATTAGAAAAATCTAAATTATTCAATTGTTTCATTTCCAAAGTGAATGCTACATAACAAGCTATTTGATTAAATTAGAAAAATCTAAATTATTCAATTGTTTCATTTCCAAAATGAATGCTACATAACAAGCTATTTGATTAAATTAGAAAAATCTAAATTATTCAATTGTTTCATTTCCAAAATGAATGCTACATAACAAGCTATTTGATTAAATTAGAAAAATCTAAATTATTCAATTGTTTCATTTCCAAAATGAATGCTACATAACAAGCTATTTGATTAAATTAGAAAAATCTAAATTATTCAATTGTTTCATTTCCAAAATGAATGCTACATAACAAGCTATTTGATTAAATTAGAAAAATCTAAATTATTCAATTGTTTCATTTCCAAAATGAATGCTACATAACAAGCTATTTGATTAAATTAGAAAAATCTAAATTATTCAATTGTTTCATTTCCAAAATGAATGCTACATAACAAGCTATTTGATTAAATTAGAAAAATCTAAATTATTCAACAGTTCCAAAACAACTCCAGAAATGACTGCTATTTAAAGAAATATAGAAGTGTATGTTGGTGATTTTTAAGCTTAGCAGTTGTTGAGATAGAGGTTTGTCTCAAGTCCATTACTAAAATTGATGATTGATATAGTAGTAGAAATAATTGCTTCTGGTGTTGAAAGATAATTAAGTAATTAATATAAATATAACAAGGCAATTGGCTGAAATCGACGTTTATTACATCGTATTGAATGGGTATTCATGGGCAACAATATTATTGCCCTTTCTGCATAGCAATGCCGTGTTGTGTCCGTCTTGTATTATGAAATTCGTTCTTTTAGGTGCAGCTTTTCTATTTCTCTTGTACCACATGTCTTCATTACTTGAGTAAGACCTGGTTAATGAAGTTCTAATCTGTCTACACATTACTGTAGACTGGCTTTTTAATCTATCTGCATTTAATATTGTTCTATAACTCAATAATAGTTTGGTTAGTAATGTTTCAATCTTCTCTTTTGGAGAAGAAAATTTTTATTGTTTGTACCATTTGTAGTAACAAAGATAATTGATGCCCGTCTCACCCCTTTAAGTAATAATGGAATATTCTACATTCGTGTATATTAAGAGTGAATGTTAAAACACTATTTGTCTCAGTAAGCAACAAATGGTTAAATAAAGCTTATCCTTAAGTTATATTCGGCGTCCAGTTTTTATTACAATTTATTTAACCATTCGTTATGGAACGTTACTTGAAACCCGATCGTCTAGATCTTGATACGGCCGACTCGGAATCTACTGACAAATGGCGGCATTGGAGAAAAATGTTCGAAGGATTTCTTACAGCTTTACAGTTATCTTCAAACGCGGCTTTAACAGGTACTGAGAAATATACCCTTCTTTTACATCATGTCTCTACTGCTATTTATAGAAATTTATCTGAATGTGAAAATTATGAAACTGCGGTGGACATTTTAGAAGCCATGTTTGTCAAGAAAAAAAATACTATTTTTGCTAGACATTTACTTGCTACCCGGCGTCAACAACCAGAAGAAAGCCTTGAACAATACCTTCAGATTCTAAAGACGTTAAGTCGCGAGTGTGAATTTACAGCCTTAACTGCGAACCAAGCGAGAGATGTTTTTATCAGGGACGCATTTATTAATGGAATACAGTCCAACCAAATAAGACAAAGACTACTAGAGAATAAAGACCTAGACTTGCCAACAGCTTATGAACAAGCTCTAACGTTGGACATGGCACAGAAGCAGTCTGTCTTCTATTTACAACCCGATATTTTGGGAGCTGCTATCGTAGCCCCTCCTCTGCATGTTCAAAATTCTTCCATTGTTCAAGATGCTGCCACCCCCCTTTCTAACGATCACGAACAACTTATCACTGCTGCCTCAGCTGGATCCACATGCTACTTTTGTGGCCTTCGTATACATGCTCGTTCGTCCTGCCCGGCTCGAGATGTTAGATGCCACAAGTGTGATAAGCAGGGACATTTTTCGAAAGTTTGCCGGTCAGCTTCTCAAAAAAAACGTTCGGCTACTCTTGCTACTGTAGCACCAATTACAATATCAGCTGCATTCCCCGGCTGCCTCTCAAAAACAATCGTGAGGGTAAAAATCAATGGATTGACTATTCATGCGCTTATTGATACAGGCAGTTCCGAAAGTTTTATTTATGCCAGTATTGTAAAAGCGAATAAATGGGAAATATTTCCTTGTTCCAACCAAATATCAATGGCAAATTCATCTTTATCGTCCCATGTAATTGGATATTGCATGGTTAACCTGAAACTAAAAGGAAACTCCTATCAAGGGATCAAATTATCAGTAATGAAAAACCTCTGCTGCGAAGTGATTTTGGGTCACAATTTTCTAAAACAACATTCATGCGATGAAATTCCTTTTGGTGGCCCCAAGCCGGTCCTAAGCGTATGTGGACTAGCAGCTGTCAAAGTGCGGCACCCGTCACTTTTTACAAACTTAACTCCTGACTGCAAACCAGTAGCAATAAAATCAAGACGCTATTCAGAAACGGACAAACAGTTCATAGCAGCAGAAGTAACAAAACTACTTAAGGAAGGAATTATAGAGCCAAGTGAATCTCCATGGCGAGCCCAGGTCCTCGTAACAGCCACTGAAAATCACAAGAAAAGGATGGTCATTGACTATTCCCAGACCATCAACAGATACACATTACTCGATGCCTATCCACTGCCTTGTATTGACGAAATGATTTCTAATATTGCAAAATATCACATTTTCAGTACTTTGGATCTCAGAAGTGCCTACCATCAGGTACCTATCAAGCCAGAGGATAAGCCCTACACGGCATTCGAGGCCTGCGGTCGCCTATATCAGTTCTGCCGAATTCCTTTTGGGATAACAAATGGTGTGGCTAGCTTTCAGAGGGTAATAGATGAAATAATCTCCAATGAAAAATTGAAGGGTACTGTTGCATATATAGACAATGTCACAGTATGCAGACATAACCAAGCTGAACATGACCTCAACCTTAAACGATTCATGGCTGCCGTCAAGAAATATAATCTGACTTTGAACAGTGAAAAATGTTCCTACAACTTGAAAAGCAGCAAATTATTGGGATACATTGTCAAAAATGGCACCATGACGCCGGATCCCGAGCGACTGAAACCCCTAATGGAATTACCAATCCTTGGAAACATGCCCTCTTTACGACGAGCCCTCGGTATGTTCGCTCACTACTCCCAATGGGTTGCGTCTTTTTCAGAAAAAATACACCCATTGACGCAAGTATCTACTTTTCCGTTGTCCTGTTCCGCCATCAGAGCATTTCAAAACATGAAAAGGAACATTGCTCAGTCTGCCATTTCTGTGGTGGATCCTTTTATCCCTCTATTAGTTGAGACGGATGCCTCCGACTGTGCGATAGCTGCCTCACTGAGACAATCGGTCGTCCTGTAGCTTTTTTTTCAAGAACACTTTCGCGATCCGAGCAACGACACTCGGCAATAGAAAAAGAAGTGTACGCCATAGTTGAGGCATTACGAAAATGGAGGCATTACTTAATCGGCCGACATTTTGAATTAATCACTGACCAAAAGTCGGTCTCGTTTATGTTTAACCCAAAAACAACGAGTAAAATAAAAAACGAGAAAATAGCGAGATGGAGAATGGAGCTTTCTTGCTACTCCTTTGACGTCACTTACCGCCCTGGTAAGGAGAATGCCGCGGTCGACGCGCTTTCAAGGGTATGTGGCCTGATAACTGGCTCAGATGATCTTCAGTATATACACAGGGAATTGTGTCACCCAGGTATCACAAGAATGATTCACGTAGTCAGGAGCAGAAACTTGCCATATTCTGTTGAAGACGTAAAAAGAATTACGAACTCTTGTCGGATATGCGCAGAAAATAAGCCCAGGTTCTACAAACCTCCTCCAGCAACACTCATTAAGGCCACACAGCCTTTTGAAAGACTTAACCTGGATTTTAAGGGCCCTTTACTCTCTAAAACTAAAAATAAATACATGCTCACAATAATAGACGAGTACTCAAGATTTCCGTTCGTCATCCCCTCCCCAGACGTAACGGCTGCAACAGTAATTCAAGGCCTCTGCTCCATTTTTGCCGTTTTTGGAGTGCCTGCATATATACATTCAGATCGTGGGACGAACTCAAGCAGTTTCTGCATGAACGAAGAGTAGCTGTAAGTAGAACAACTCCTCACAATCCTCAAGGAAACGGACAGTGCGAAAGATACAATGGCATAATATGGAAGACAGTACAGTTGGCGGCAGCAAATCACAATAGTCCGATCTCCGATTGGGAAAGTCTCATCCCCATGGCCTTATACGCTATTAGGACTCTATTATGTACAGCGACAAACGCTACCCCACATGAGAGATTCTTCTCATTCCCACGACGAAGCTCAGCAGGTACATCACTTCCCTCGTGGCTTGCACAACCTGGCACAGTTTTATTAAAACGCCATGTTCGTCACAGTAAACATGACCCATTGGTAAGCGAGGTAGAATTAATCGAAGCGAACCCTCAGTATGCACTGGTCAGAAATTCAGAAGGAAGGCAATCTACTGTCTCCTTAAGGGATCTAGCCCCAGCAGGAAATGTATATGAACGTAGAACTGCTTCAGATGGATATACAGCTCCGGTTCGTGGAACAAGTCCGACCCACTTAGGTGATCGTGTGCCAGATACGTCAAGTTCAGAGTCCCAACAAAACGAATCTGAATATACTAACAGAGTCGTCTCTGACTCTAGTTCGGACGACAGATGGATACCACGAAAGCGGTTTCACCCAATATCTGAGACAGATACTCAAACTTCAGACACCAAGCGACCGAAGCGCCGTAGAAAACGAGAGCGATTTGGAGCAAGATATTTTAGCCCTAAACCAGCCACACAAGACAGTCCCGAAACGTCGTCAGGTCCCGAGGAGCCTAGATTAGAAATGGATGTCGGGCACGAACAACCAAGACGCCCTCAAAGAACCCGCAGGAGGCCAGGTCGATGGGATGATTTTGTTCCCTACGAATAAGAAGGTAGATGGGGGAGAATGTAGTAACAAAGATAATTGATGCCTGTCTCACCCCTTTAAGTAATAATGGAATGTTCTACATTCGTGTATATTAAGAGTGAATGTTAAAACACTATTTGTCTCAGTAAGCAACAAATGGTTAAATAAAGCTTATCCTTAAGTTATATTCGGCATCCAGTTTTTATTACACCATTCATTCTGCAATTCCATTTGATTGCGATTGGTATGGGGGTTATATGGGATACACCCAATATTCTTTAGCTATGAACATAGACTTTCGTCACAAAATTTGGGAGTATTGTCAGCACTAATGTTTTTGGTACGCCATTTTTAGTGAATATTATTCGCAATATTTGTTTTACTGTCTTTTACTCAAAGAACTTCAGGCAATGCCAAGAAAAAGCGTCGACTAATATCAAAGATAATCCAACTCCACTAACTTGTGCATGATCCATGTGAATTCTAGCCCATGGTTCTGTTTCCTTATACCATGTGTGTAATTTATTCTTGTAAAATTTCTTTATGTTCGCACATTTAGGACATTTGTATACATAGTTCTCCATCTCGGCTATCAAGCTTCAAGTTTTAAACGTTTCTGCATGTTTCACAATGCACATTGTTGTGTACACTTTTTATTATGTCTTTTTTACATATTTCTGGTTACACTACCAAATCTCCATTACAAATTATCCCGTTTTTGCCTGGTTTCTTTGTATCGCCTTTCTGCTTTTGAACAATTACTCCATTTATTGTTTTTTATTCTAGACATGATTCGGTTTAACACTTGATCTTATAATGTTTGTTTCAAAAGTGCCTTTAAAGGACCCTAGTATTTTTATACAAGTTCCATTAAATTGTCTTAATTTGTGACCCTATTTTTGGCAAATGCATTTGTGATTTGTTGTTGTTTATGGTCCTCACATAATATATATTTTTTGCTGAACTTGTTTATAATCAAAGTGACACACTAAATATGAAAGAGCTCATTCAGTGCAGTGAGTAATAGCTACAATGTGGAAAGTATTTTTTGATGACACCTGTCAGTGTTGAAAGTATCCCTAGGTTTTGGTGGAAAATCCAGCTCCCATGAAAATGTTTGGGAAGAAAAGTGTAAGATGCCTCTTTCTGTTAGCGAAGACAGAAAAGATACTTCAATTTGATCCCAGCCCAAAATGCATGGAATCAACATGAGAAGAATACATTGCTACATCTTAGAAATAAATCAGAAATTTAAAAGTATTTCCTTTAAAATGCCAAAAAATCTGATCCAGTTTTGGACAATTGTATTTGTGAATTTTTTGCTTTTCAATTTTCTTCAATTTTTTATTTATATTTTGTTTACTTGTTTCTAAGCAATGACACACAAATTATACCATACTCACTCAACAGCAAACATGCATACCCTAATAAATCTACACATAAAACTGCTTACCATCCAAAGCATCTGTAATGCTTCTAGCATAATGGACGGGTACAAGCAGTAAGAAATCTGCACACACAATTGAACTACTGCTACAATGGGTTGTTTTTTTCTATCGTACTGGACAAAGTCTAATATTATCCATTTTCTCATCAGCCTTGAAGTTTCTGATGAATATATAAAAAAAAATTTATATATTTTGTATGGATTACTGTATATGCAATGGACATTGAATCAGGTATAGCATAGAAATAAAGGAATAATCACGAATTCTGAAGGCTGTTTGCAACATTTAATTAAGACAACAGTGTAGACAGAGAAATGTAGATTTTTTTTTATGAATAACATAAGCAACTGATGCTGTGAAGGTGACAAATGGAAAATGGTTCCATGCTAAGAAAAAGTACCAAACCGGAATAAGTATTAATCGAAAAAAAAACTATGGCGAAATACATTTTTGTATTAAAAAAAACGAATAGGCTATTTTGCCGGGACCGGCAGAATAACGACCCTCTTGTTATTTTGCCGGTCCCGGCAGAATAACGATCGGGCTGTTACTTTGCCAGTTCATGTTTATTTAACCTAACTGTTACAGTTACAGTGAAGATTTCACAAGTCAACTCAACTGCCGGTTTATTTTTATTTCAACATTTTTTCAATAAAAAAAAGAAATAATTAAAACTTCTGACTATTTTTTTAGATTAAATAAATAATTCATACGGCGATTTTCGCCACGACTTACGAAAAAAATAAGTTTTATTTCACCATAGACTAAGTAACTACGATGAATTTCTATGTCCATTTAAATGCATTTACGTATTGGTTTTATTGTAAAAAAAAAATACAAATTATTTTTTTAAGTACAAATAATTCGCTTTGAAACCTGTTTATGTCTACTTTTTTTTAACATAACTCTCTACCGGATTACCTCACAATGTTTGTTTGTAAAACAATTCAACTTTGCATTAAAATTCGTCATTACATGTAGCAGTTGAAATTATTGACAATTACTACTGTTGTTATTTTATCGCAAGAAAAACATTCAATTTAATGGTTAATTTAGTGAAATGATAAGAAATAGTCCTAACATTTATCTTAAAAGATAGTGAAAAATCAGTTTTAAAATTGCTGTTTAGACCGTTTATAAAACTGAAATTATATAAACGTACACATACTGTTGAAAAAAAAGTATATCTGATTTAATTTCTTTAGCGACTTATCTTTAATTATTTTTAATAATCAGATTTCTTCACAAGAGTTATTTATTTTTTATATCAATGAATGAAAACTATTTTTTTTCTTAAATAACTAAAACATTTTTTATTCGATGCAAATTACTTCTAAATCCGACTAAAGAATCTAATTGTCTCTAATATTTTCGTTCATTTAATTAATTTTTACTTTTAATGTTTTTTTGTATTAAAAGCAGATATTTCTTTTATATTCAAAAGATTAAAATAACCGACAGAATAAACACTGATGATTACGATGAAAATAAATTATTAAATATTTGTTCCTTATTTATTTCATTATCCTTTCTTTCACAAAGCCATAACAGTTAGGTTAAAAAAACATTAGCCGGCAGAATAACGAGCCCTCGTTATTCTGCCGGAACCGGTAAAATAACGACCCCCTCGTTATTTTGCCGGTCCCGGCAAAATAGCCTCTTCCTAAAAAAATCTCCACGGAAAAAAAAGGAAAATTGACTAGTCAGAACCAAATATTGATTGATCAGATTAATTGCTATCAATGACAAACTCAGAAAATAAAACAAGATAATTTTATATATTAGATGTGTGTGTGTGACCATACATTAGGATATTACCAAAAATAGACAGTAGAAAAGTCATCATGAAAAAGTTCATTGCCATAGCATCATGGATGGAACCCTGGAGGATGAAACCGTGTGTGGGAGAGAAATGTGGGAGGAAATTTAAAGGCATCCTGATGTTGCAAAACAATATTTCAGACGAGAATTGTATTATTAATATAAGAATAGAATAATGATTTGATCTTCTCGTCTTGATCAAGAAAAAGTTTCCATTTCTGACCAGATTTAGCCAAGGGAGATAATTGTGCCACTCCTTAAACTGGATCGTTTCATTCATGTTTCTCCTACGCATCATTCTCTTGATACTTCTAGACTTTCTTGGATTTATATTCTTCATCTATTTGGAGGACGCCCAATCCCCATTATTTTTGTGCAGACTCAACATCTTCATCCTGGTTCAAAAATGTTATCTGCTTCTGCTTTTGTGCAATTACTCCTACAAAGTCACACTTGACAGGAGTGGGAGATCACCCTTGATTTTGTGTGCTTTTACTTATCTATTATTATTTGATAGTCTTGTCAATCAAAACATTTCTGATACAAAGATTGCAATCTATTTACCTATGATAAATAATGATGATAAAATGTGATAGCTGTAATTGGTTATCCAACCAATCCAGATCTGATTCAATATCCCTTTTCAGTTTTGTATTGATTTGCTTTGGGAAATCATGTCAATTATTCCTTTCCTTACTATTAACCATATATATATATATATATATATATATATATATATATATATATATATATATATATATAAAATAAAATCTACTTAGCTCTAACAGTTTACTGCAGTTTCACAGTATCACCGATCAACAGAAGTGTACCAGACTGGCATCAATCGAGTTTTTTTAATAATAATAATAATAATAATAATAATAATAATAATAATAATAATAATAATAATAATAATTTACAAATACTGACAGAAACTATGAAAGATGTTTAGAGAAAAAATGGTTACCCGTTCTCTCTTAACTCTTGCTAGTCAATAAGTGGATGATCATTCTATGTTAAATTTATATAGGAAAGTGATCCCAACTCTAAAGTCTAAATTGCATTGTAAAAAAGTAGAATCCCATTTTTATTTTTCGGTGAAAAAGCCTAAGTTAAAGATTGGGAATTTATCTAATATTTTTTATTAAAGTTTTGTTTTTATTTTTTTTATTTTTTTTTACTTAGTAGATCTAAAATCTGTTTGTTTCAATAGATCGTAAACAAATGTTATCGATATGAATGAAAATGGCAAAAGTACTATTGATTACCAAAGCATTATCATAATTAAAAAAAAAGAGTTAAACAATGCTTTTGCTACGTACTTTTTTCAACCACAAAAGACAAGAAATCTGTACTCATTTATTTCAGATTCAAAAAAAAATAATTTCAACAAAGAAATTTGTAGATTAACACACTTTGCTCAATCACACAAAAAAATGAGATTCTATTTTTTTTTAGATGATTATGTGTGAACATCCTAAAAACTTGTCAAAAAGAAGAAACAAAAACAATTAATTTAGAATTTAGAGTGTGAGATCAATTTCGCATCTAAATTTAACGTAAAATTATCTCCCATTTCCGGGCCATTCAAAAATTTAGGGCAGTTAAGCAAACATTTATTTTTGCTATGTGATATAAATTCTGTGCGTTTGTTTTTGTTAGGGGTGTCATTTTATTTCTTATTTTTTATGCTGAATAGTAAACAAAAGCAAACAAAAATAGTAAACAAAAAAAATAATTACTTACCCTACCACTAACTTTAGATCAGCGCCCCCCTAATCTACCACTAATCTTAAGTACGAGTGGCAAGCCAAATAAAAACTCTCATAAAACCACATATAATCGCCTAAAAACGTAGAAATACACCCCCCCCCCCCCAAAAAAAAAATAATAATTGGTTAACTAGCCAACACTGGAATGGGCTGGAAATGGGGGATTATTTTACGTTTAATCTATATGTGAAAATGATTTCCCGCTCAAAATTCTAAAATAGTTATGTTTTTTTTTTCTTCTTTCTGCCAAGTTTTTCAGGGTGTTTTCACATGTAATCGCCTAAAAGAAGTAAACTCTTTTGTTTGGAGGG
>OY744517.1:185241231-185381231 GCA_963556195.1 Sepiola atlantica | reverse complement strand
TAGAAAATACCTCAAATTTTATGAATCTTCTGAAGAAATTGAAATTCAAGAAATCTTGCTTAATTGTTCTCTTAATGACTATGGATCAAATTCAATGCAAATCTGAAATATTTGAATCTACAAATGGGAGGGTGTGCCCATATTATACCCCCAAAAAACTTTTAAATACTCCAAAGAAACTGAAATTTTTATTAAAATATTTATTAATAGTTATTGTCTAAATTTCACAAAAATTGGAAGTATCTGAATTTTCACGAAAGGTTTCCACCCCCTTTTTACCCCCTTTGTATTAAACTAAATATAACCCACATGTTGATCTCTTACTCCTCGTAGCTGTGTTGCAAAATTCATAACGATCTGTTAATTAGTTTAGGAGTGAATCCTCAAATATATAAACATACCTAACTTTATAAAGATAGAGATAATAATTACTTTTTTAATCTCTATTTATGAAATTATCTGATCAGATATTGTGTGTGTGTGGGGGGGTGTAAATACGAGTCGATTTATTAAATTTGAAAGATAAATATCGATTAAAATTATTAATAATTTATTTAAAATAATTAATTTCTGTCAATGCTTGAAATCGAGGTTTTTTTTTTTTCACATATGTAGATCCAATTGTAAGTTGAAGTAGTCATAGAAAAAAATGGTACTCTTATAGCTGACGCACCATGTTTCTGTGACTTCGTGTCGTCAACGTTCGGGCAGGTTACGAAAGCGCCCGAGAGTTGACGAGGTGAAAACTGCTAAATTGAAGACTGGCAAAATAGATTACGATGGAGAAAATCAAACTAAAATACATATCTACAAATAAAGAACGAACAAACCATAGCTAATTGTTATTAATTAGATGTTTATTTTTGTTCTTTTTGTCAAATGAACCATTGTTAATCAAATGTTTTTAAATAAAATGTTTTTTTTATTTGTGTACCGGAAAGTTTCAAATGATGATTTTGTTTGATTTGTTAAGCAAATGTTATTGTTTTTGTAATTTTTGTCAATGTTTTTTTTTAAATATTTTTTGTCAATTTTTTTCTTGTTAACATAAACACCGCAACAACTGTTTTATTAGCAATTTCTTTTTGTTTTGTTTTCTTATTTTAACGAAAACAAACTATTTATAAACAAATGTTTCTTGGTTAATAGTTTCGTCAACTCTCGGGCGCTTCCGAGACCTACCCGAACGTTGATGACACGAAGTCACGGAAACATGGTGCGTCAGCTATAAGAGTACCAAAAATAGTTAAGAAATCTACCCTATAAAGTTATTTTATTCGATTTTAAAAGTTGGACCTAAACAGCATTTAAGCTGATAAATCAAACTTTGATTTTAACTAGTCAATTTGCATTTGTTATTATTTTATCATGTTATTGGCAATATTATAGTGTATTTATTTACCTCCTCTCCAGGAGGTTAGGCACAAGGCCAGTTTTATCTTACTCCCACAAGGTAAGATGTGACCCAAGGTCGGGTCGGGAAAGTGGGACTTGAAAAGCCAGAACCCGAGAAGGTGAGCACTCTGGCCATTAAAAATTGCCTGGGCCGCCCCGTCGGCATTCCCCGGTAGGGGCGCCTCAGGCAGTAAGCAATAAACTTACTCCTCCCCAAAGAGGGAAGGCAAAGCCTGGGAGGGTGGACCAACCCACAGACCAGCGGAATCAAGACCCGAAGGCCAAGACGATACCGGTCTATAGGGTGTAGTATCCATCGGAACAGATACTACACTTTGATCTTGGCCTTGTTTCAATTTATTCCGAAAAGTATCTAATCCCACCCAGATGACTGATATTAGAAAAACATTTTTTCAATTGTGACGTAAAAATAAAAAATCTGCTTATGTAATTAATAAAAAATAAAATTCTATCGATGATCTATCTATTTTAGTTAGCAGATAAACATTTATATTTTCCAACTACATAATAGCCTATTTTTTTTTCTTGCAATTACCTGATTATCATGATCGTAGGTAACAAATTTCCTTTTATAATAACTATTTAAACTGCTGTTTTTCTTTGATGAGACAATTGGTATTACTTGTTAATGCTTGCATACTGTCTTCTTTCTTACAACATGACATGCCATACCATTCTATTTAATCGTTAAAATATTTGACAATGCATAATGGCTAGCAGTTTGTACATTTTCCATGTCCTAAATTCTCTTTTCTAAATAAAATTCTAGATGATTACTCCTTTCTTAAATCTAGATTTAACTCCGATTTTCAGATGTCATAAAAAACACCATTGCATAAATATGCTTTGTTTTTTTTTGTTTTTTTCCTACAACAAAGATACCATAAGAGTTAAAAAGAACAATTTCGAACAGACTGCAAGTACAAATGTGCTGGGCAATGCCGGGTCGGGACTGCTAGTAGGATATAAAAATTATAAAGGGATTAACAAAAAAAAATTAACTCCAAAAATTAACCATATCTTATTTGGGGATCAAGGAAAGAAGGAAATTCCTTAAAGAGAATTGAATTGTTTTTGTTTTGCTTTTCATTTCTCTGACTCCTCCTGACTAGTAACATTGATTGATAATTTCTAGTTTAAGACCACCGGCGGTGCTTAGATTAGTTTAAGACATTAGGCCATCGGTGTAATTTGAAGATAAAATCATTAGAGACAAAGATATGTAGTAGAAATTTATGCGAATTGTTTTCCCCCCCTTCTTTGTTCAGATAACGTCATTGAAGGAATTCGGTTAGGAGGGGCGCGGGAGAGATTCTTTATTAAAGTGATTGCCTATAAGGCCAGTTGTAGGAAGTTTTAACTGAGGACGAGTCAAAAGAGTTTTAGCTAGAGAGCAGTTAGAAGAGTTTAGCCAGAATGCAGAAAGGAAAAGGTTAGTTAGAGTAAGTAAATGTGGGATGGCACGTCTCCTGTTCTGGCAATTGTAGATAGCTATTATATTTCCACTAAAAATGAGCACCAATTGGTTTTGTTAAAACAGAAAAAGAACTGTCGGGTTTTATGAGCCATTTTGTGTTCCTAAATGGAGGATAAACAGTATTTCACAAGAAGAAGGCACTATTCTAAAAAACAACCACAATGCACTTTACTACTTTTTGCCAATAAATTTGATTTGATTTTAAGAAATCTGAATTGCCAAATGTTGCTGCATGATAAGCAACAGAACCTTAAGAAATAACTATCCTTCAGCAGCATCTCTGCTTTAACGTCCGTTCAGCATACAAAATTGATAATCATGATTGGGTCAATTGAGCTGGTTGAGAAGATATAGAATTAAAATATCTTTAAATCCTATATTTATGAAACAATAAGACACATCTAAAAAAAGCTATCACATTTTTGTACAAAAAGAGGCTCACCCAGAAAAAGACGAATTTATAAAAATAACAAGTCATGTGACTTGTCTGCAATTACGTCAGCAAACTAAAATTCACTTTACCCGTCAGAAGCAAACAAGCTCTGTGAAGCCGGTAGTTTCAGAAAAAAAGAATTCAAGCCATTAAGTCAGTCACACAGAAGTCGATTATCACGGAGTTAGCAACACTCTTTCGAGCAAAGGAAGAATGAAAACTGCTATCAATTTACTTACATAGGTACCACACTGATAAAACAAAGTCGAATATACACACACATGCACACACACTTTTTACATTGATACATTCCTTTTTCTCCACTCTACAAAGGAAAATAAATTAACTTTTCAAACACAAATGGAGTATTCACTCCTACAAACAACTTTTATTCCTTGTAATTTTATAAATATATAAATACCAATGTACAAATATATAAATACCAATGTATAAATATATAAATACCAATGTACAAATATATAAATACCAATGTAAAATATATAAATACCAATGTATAAATATATAAATACCAATGTACAAATATATAAATACCAATGTAAAATATATAAATACCAATGTACAAGTATATAAATACCAATGTATAAATATATAAATACCAATGTACAAATATATAAATACCAATGTACAAGTATATAAATACCAATGTACAAATATATAAATACCAATGTACAAGTATATAAATACCAATGTACAAATATATAAATACCAATGTACAAATATATAAATACCAATGTAAAATATATAAATACCAATGTAAAAACATCATGCTTCACCAGTGTTCGCACTAATATTCATATTTATATAAAATAACGTCTCAATCGATGGAGTTAAAAAAAAGAAATAAGAAACAAAGAAAACATCTCAAACTGGAAAGTTTAAAAAAAGAAATCGGTAAAGAAAGAAGAAAGGGAAAAAAAGAAAGAAAACGTGGATATTTATATAGATATACAAATAAATACACATTGGTCTTTATTATTATTTTTTTCATTTTACTTCAGTGTAAAGTCTCAGAAATCATGGGGCCCCTTCTTTGGTCTAACACTTGTTGATCTCTATATGAGATACATAGATACCCCGAATGTTTAACTAAAGTTCTCCTTTACCTCTCAAACGTTGAGTTTGTAAAGAAGTAAAAACATTAATTTTCCTCTCCCCAATTGACCAGTTAATTATGTTACAGTAGATCTTTCTTGTGGTCTCTTGGTCTTGTTGCAGGAGCCAATCACCTGGGGAGTTTTAGCCGATACTTGGGCAGTGCCGGTGCGACGCTTGGACAGCGCTGCTATTCCAATAACAGGGGTGATCGGTCTTACAATTAAGAAAGTAAATGCAGGCAAAAATAAGGCAATGGCAAAGAAGAGAGAACAAATGTAGATGAATAGTGTAAAATAGAGGTTGTATTTATTGCACCATAGGTACAAGAGGAAATAAGGAAGAAGAACTGGAGAAAAAGGATTGATGATGTTTCTGGGAGGAAGAAGGCTGGAAGAACATGAATGATGTACCTGGAGAGCATTAGAGGCTGGTTCGACAGGAATGAAGAAACTGGATAGCAAGAAAGGCTGGATCGACAGGAATAAAGGACCTGGACAGCAGGAAAGGCTGGATCAACAAGAACGGGGAAACTGGAAAGGGCTGAAAAGGCTGGATCAACAGGAATCAATGTTTCTGGAACCTGGACAGCACAAAAGGCTGGGTCGACGTGAATGAAGGAAACTGGAACCTAGACAGCATGGAATGACGTCACATGAAGTCTGATGTAAACATCCCTGAAGTGTAATAAGATTTTTTGTGTAGGTCCGGTCCGTGTGGACGTGGCCAAGGTTTGGAACAGGAGCAGCTGGAAGGAGCTGGAGCAGGCACTGCTGGAAGGAGCTGAAGTAACTGGAAGGAGCTAGAGGAGATACTGCTGGAAGGAGATGGTGCAGCTGCCGCTGGAAGATGCAGAAATGAGCAGAAGAGGCAGACTGGAGTAGGAGCTGAGGAGAGAGATGGAGCAGGCCCTGCATAGAATAAGATGGAGAGGCAGACTGGAAAGGAGCTGCAGGAGCCGGAGCCAGAGAGGCAGGCTGATGCTGGAAGGAGCTGGAGCAGGATGCAGACTATAGAAGAAAAGTTGCTTGTTGTGGCCTTTAGAAGGACAGTTTGGTTGCTGCTGCTACTGGATTATCGTAGTCATAGTAGAGAAAGGGTGCCATAATGTCTGACAATGGTCTGTGGGGTGCAGCAGCAACATAGGCGGTGTCAGCCCTGAAATGAATCATCTGATGAGTGAAGAGACACTCCCTATATATAGTGTACGAGTGACTGCTGCTGGTACAATGCTTTGATGAGATCTGATTGGGTGGATCGAGTGACGATGTGCACAGAAAGAAAGAGTGTTGGTTTTAGTCACACGTGTGAAGACACTCAAAGATTAAACATCCGGTTATTTTAGTTGTGCTGAGTCATAAAACAGGTGTCAGCACGATAGACTTACTGGATTCCAGGACAAGAAGTCATCTGGTCTGATAGACTATCAAGCTAAGTGCTGTTACTTGAGATAACATCACTAGGAGAAGGCACACTATTCCTCATATGAGCCAGTGGATAGCTGTGTCGAGGAGATCTTATTTGGGCTTTGAATACTATGTTATTTTGAATATTTGGTCAGGGTTTACTTGTAGGGTGAAGTGTCCTCATGTCAGGTTGTCCTGATAACCCCCTGTACAGAGAGATTGAAGACACTTGAAGATGGTGTCATTTTAATTCAGTAAATTCTCAGAAATCAAGGGGCCATTTTCTAGGACTAACACTTGATTTCTCTATGGAATACATAGATATCCGGGTGTTTAATCAAGATTTTCCTTTACCTCTCAAACGTTGAGTTAGTAAAGAAGTGTAGAGCATTTATTTTTCTCTCCCCAATTGACCAGTTAACTATTCTATAGTATATTTTTCTTTTGGTCTCTTGGTCT
This sequence comes from Sepiola atlantica, assembly GCA_963556195.1. Classification (NCBI taxonomy): domain Eukaryota; kingdom Metazoa; phylum Mollusca; class Cephalopoda; order Sepiida; family Sepiolidae; genus Sepiola; species Sepiola atlantica. Next base: position 185,374,927 of record OY744517.1, on the reverse strand, counting down.
TACTGGATTCCGGGACAAGAATTCTTCTTGTCTGGTGGAGTATCCAGCTAAGTGCTGTTACTTGAGATAAAATCACTAGAAGATGCACCGTTCCACGTATGAACCAGTGTATAATTGTTTCAAGGGGATCTTATTTAGGCTTCGAATACTATGTTATTTTGAATATTTTGTCAGAGTTTACTTGTAGAGTAAAGTATCTTCATATCAGGTTGTCCTGACAAACCCTTTTACAGAGAGACCGAAGACACTCGAGGATGGTGTCTAGTAGGTAATTCAAACTCTCCTCTTATAGAGTGGAAGATGTTGCGTTTCGTTAATTATTTTTACCTTCTTTTCACTCACAAACTCCTTTTTATTTTTACTTGTTAGCATGAGTCATGGTACATTAGAGAATAAGGCCTTTGTCTATCTTGTCCATACCACAGATCATCCTACAAATATATTTTAAGTTATTTAAATAAAACATGAATTTGAATTCGTATTAAAAATTTAATACATTAACTTATTTTTAAATTATATGTATTTGTGGAAAAAATCTTTCACTTGTAATTCTTTTAGGTAAAATTGCATATTCTAAATTTTATACGGATAAGATTCATATTTTTTGCAGTGAAATTTTAAATAAAGAGATTATTGTAGAAATGATTTATTATAGAAAGAAAAGTGATTGAACTGTAAAACATTTGTTGGCGTTACTTTTTATAGGCAATAAACATTCCTTCTCACTATTGTGTAATTAACTTCTGAAATGTACACCAAAATAATGATGGGCGATCTTGCTGATTTGTGCTGATTAAACATACACACACTATAAATGTATGGTATGTTTCGCAATTTTTTAGATGAGGGTTGATAATTTGTAAAATTTGGTATATTCGGACTACTGTTCTCATCTTGGGTGTTTTTATCACAACGTTTCGGCCGATGTAACCTCCGACCTTCTTCAGGTGTACCTTGTCGAACTCGGGAATCTTTCTGTCGAACTCGTGAATCTGGACGGAATTTCGAACGGAACCCTTTATTAAATCCACGGGGGTAGCATGCTCTCGTTCCATCTGCCATGACCGGGAAGAAGTCTTCAGTAATTCGCAATTCTTCATATCGCCCGCACTAAGGATTGAACCTTCAACCTTCAGATGACTCTCACTTAGAACTGAATTTTACTTAGTACTATATCCATGAAGACTTCTTCCCAGTCATGGTAGATGTAACGAGAGCATGTTACCCCCGTGGATTTAATAAAGGATTCTGTTCGAAATTCCGTCCAGATTCCCGAATTCGACAAGGTACACCTGAAGAAGGTCGGAGGTTACATCGGCCGAAACGTTGTGATAAAAACACCCAAGATGAGAACAGTAGCCAGAATATACCAAATTCTACATATAAATGTATGGTATGTTTCTAAGATTATTATTATGGGGATGGCTGTAGAGAATGGCTGTAGAGAATAGGCTCTTTTTTAACTATTTATCAAGGACCAAAGGCCACTCGAGGATAAGAGTTGGCGATGAACAGCAGCTTCAGAAGATTGAAAACGATGGATGAAGAATTTTATCATATAAGTGAATGGCTCGACAAGAATTTGTTAACATTGGACTTGAAAACGGCCATATTGTAGTCAGCTGGGTAGCAGCCCCGTGATATTGTATTCCACAGATGGGAAGTTATTGAAAAAAACTTTGTTCATGGAAGTTCTGTTTAGTTTAAGGTACACAGAGAAAGAAATGGAAAATTATTTACAGTAGTTGTAGCATTATGAATATTAAAGTCACCACAGACATGAATACTAGCGGAAGGGTAAACAAAGAGTATATGGTCAATTATTTCTAGAAATACTCCCGATGACAGTAACTCTATTATTGTGGGGATGATCGAGGGAAAAGACGAATGTGATGCTGTGAGCAAGTGCTACACATATAGGGCAACTCAAGGTCTTCATTGGAGATGCCTAATGGAAGCACAAATTCCACGTCCATGGCGATCTTGGAGGTGGGGTTTTGATGTCATGTTCGAGTAACATGTAATCTTGAAGTCATTGATAGAAACACAAAGAAACAACAGGTCCACTGCCCATCTTTCTCGCTCTCTCTATTCCATGCTCTATTAAAAGCCTACTATCTTATCTTATTAGCTGTTTTAATATCCCAAAGATAAGTGAATCAAAGAGCCACTGACAACTAAGTCCAGCTCCTGGTCTTCTCGTGACGAAAATGTTTAGAACAGACAAGAGAAGGGATGATAGGCTGGTAACTGGCGTCTTAAAATAAGTATGCTTCAGGCTGACAGAGTTCGTTAAGTATTAGATGACTGTCTAAGAGAATAATCCCTTTGATTTCAAAACCGGGGTAGATGGAGCTCTTCATCCGGATCTATTGCAAACCACATCATAGAAGTAAACTCTGCTATAAAACCTGTGGTCAAAGTGATTATCAGTCATCTTGCCTTGGCATGTCACCAGGTTATAATCATAGAGGCTTAGAGAGTGGTATTCATGTTGTACAAGTGTTTGTCACTATAATCCAATGATGCACAGATGTCTCTCTGCAATATCATGTCACCCAAATATACTAAAAGTTCTGTGACGATGGAGGAGTGTCCACAGAGTTACAATTCTTCACATTTTAGATCATGCAGATGGTCTAAAAAGACATCTACAAAATCACAGACGCGGAAGGGATGACAGTGTTTGTAATAAGAAGTAATTCAGTTTCTAGCAAGTTTTGCTAGATAAAAGCACTTATTATTTTTACTTATGCAAAAAGAATGTCTTAACAGATATGTCAACAGTTTATGAATTTTCCAATGAAATCAAAGTGGAATAAATAATGGTAGGGGTTGTGACTAATCGGTGATGAGTAATCTAGTATGTACTATATTTACTAATACATGTTATAATAAGTGTTTGGTAGCAAGGAAAAGGGAGACGAAACAGAATGAAAATTAAACAAATTGTATTGTTTCAAAATACATTAGTGGTGGAGTCGTTGTTGTTGTTGTTGTTGTTGTTGTTGTTCTCCATGGTAGAGTCGCTGCTGTTGTTCAAGGTATGATGATAGTCAGGATGGCGATGTCGTTGGTGGTTCGAGTGGGGTGGGTTAGTTGAGTGAATGGTCCATAGCAACACGACCGTTCAGTGTCGGATTCCCTGTGTGACTGCTGCTTGCTGTCGTGCCCCAGCTATTTAAGAGTAGTACCCAGACGGAGTCGTAAACATCCGGCTCCCAAACGACAGGGACAAAAAATGGCCCTTGACTTTAGAAAACTGTTTCTTTAAAATCTTATTTTCGCCATAGCGATATCGGCACATGAGAAATCGGCACACAACTTTGTGGTGATGTGCATGAGTATGTGCTCCAACTCTTGTGCGACCATGGCGACTAGAGAAGATATCTTAGTGTACCTAATTCCACTTTTAAGCAGTTAGGAACAACAGAAATAAGGCAAACTTGGACGGTGGTCACCAAACAAAATGTGATCTCAAAATCGTAACATACATCATCTCACAACAGCTGTTTTATGCTTTTTTTTAATTTTCAAGTTAAACTGATTCAAACAGATTATTTTATCAGTGTTCTTTTGTTTTGAACAAAAACTACTGACCTAATTCGTAATTCAATGATCTATTTGAACCTATCTCATGTTAAAATTGCAAAAGTATGGAATAGATGTTATGAGATAAGGTGTGAGTATATATAAATATATTTACATCAGTGGAGAGGGTTTCCTTTGAAGTGCGTGAAATCACCCTGGAGTCTGATGGAGAGTGGAGGCATGGCATGTCAGGAGACATTAAAAAATTGCCCAAATGTCCCAAATTTGGTTGTGGCCTATGGATTTTTTCGCTCACAAAAAGTATTTTTCTTTCAATCTAAGATCCTGAAAAATCAATATACTTGTGAAAATAAAAAGATGTTCACCATTAATTTCTACAAAGAAAAAGGTTATTTAATTATTTTAGAAAATGTTCCCACATGGGAACGTCACCAGATATAAAGGTACTTTATGATATTAACTTATGACAAAACTACTAATATGACAGACACGTTTTAAAACAAACAGTTTAATTACATACATCTAATGGAGTATGCAGTTAGGTTACTCAATAGTGTATGATATTATTGAAACTATAATAGAGAAGTCAATCAAGTTATAAGTCTATACTGACACTGTGTCACGGAGCATTGGCCCACAGAAACATTGGTGGCCCAGCAGGATTTAACCTGGTTTCCCAGTGGTCTAATTCATCCCTGCTTACAAGCCAATAAAATTGCATAGTCTACTTTGGTCTTTAAGGGTGGGGTAAAAAGTGGATTCTATTTCTGTTCTTCTGTGATGATTGATCTAGATCGCTTCCATACTGCCCCTTCCCTACAAATAACAACTCTTTTTTACAGAAGCAAAAATAGAAAACAGGATCTTCAGAATCTTAATTTAGTGGAATAATTGGTTATTACCAATTAATGCCTTGTTCAGCTGACCAAGAACGGAAAGGTCACTCAATGGGAGAGTTGTTGGGCTCAAAAATAAATATGATTAAAGCATGCCTTAGATTTTATTTTTGTTTTTGTTTTTCTATATTACCAAAACAAAATTGCTGAAAACAATCGGTCAGCTGACTATGCACCAAGAAGTCACATGACTATGAAAAATTAAAGGGAAGGTACGTTTTTTCTTTTTTGACTCAAGAAATTATTTCTACATTTATTTCTGAAAATTAGACTTTATATAGTTATGGTTAGCCCAAATCACTTATGTTTCTCCATCTCTCCTGAACACTAATACCTACATGTATTTATTTATGAAAATTAGGTACTGATATCGAATATGAAACCGTTTCTGAGAACTTTGTGTCGGCAGCGTTCGGGAATGTCACGTAAACACCCGAGAGATGTCGAAGCGATCAGGTGTTTGCTGGCAGACGGCATGGAAGAAATGCCGCGTTGGATCACCGAACACGCAAACCAATTTTGAAAAACTTTTTGAGGGAGGTCTGCGAAGAAACACGCAAAAAAACAACTTTTTAACCAGTTGAGTGAATACAAAAAGAAATGCAAAAAAAAATAATAAAAATGTATTTATTAACAGTTGTTTAGTATTACTTTGTTAAAAAATAAAAAATTAAATTATTTATTAACAGTGATTTCGCAGCAACGTATCGAAGTTATCGTCTGTCAACATCTGCCTCGGCATCTCTCGAGTGTTGACGTAATATGCCCAAAACTGGTTCATATTCAATATCAGTACCTATATTTTTGTCTCAGTTTCTTCTGAACACGAGTAAAGTCTAATAATAATTCCTGCAAGCATTTATTTATGAAAATCAAACTTTTATAGTTATGGACGGTCGAAATCTAATATATATATATATATATATATATATATATATATATATATATATATATATATATATATATATATATATACGGTTAATACAACAAAAGATATAAGAGGCAACTAATATCTTTAATTAGTGAACATCTGGATACAAATGAAGCTCAATATACTGGATAGAGCATTAATAGCATTAGATAAAATGAAAGAATAAAATAAGGTGCGAATCAAATTTTATTACAATTCAAAGTTCAAGCAAAGTAATTGAAAGTCCTTAACCCATGGGTTTTCAAAGAAAATTCTTCTCGTCAGAGGATCATTACCGCAGTGGAATTACAGCGAGTAAATAAAACTTTACTTTGAAAACAAAGATAAAAATATAAATATATTATAATAATAATAATAATAATAATAATAATAATAATAATAATAATAATAATAATAATAAACAAAATTAATAATAAAATTAATAATATTATTTATAAAATTCTTTATGTTTTCAAAGTAAAGTTTTATTTACTCGCTGGGGATGTAAATAGTTCATTACTTGAATGTGAATAAATGCTATTTTTTATATAAAAAAATTTTCAATGATCGATTGATAAAGTAATATTCCTCTGCCAGTGTTGATGGAATGGGTACTCTGTTTTATTTATAACTTGAATATTGCAAATTATAGAAATTAAAACTTAGAATGAAAATAGTAACATGGAGTTCAGGGCTGGGAGTAAAAATACACAGTGGTTCTCATTAATTTTTAGCAATGTAGGAAGGTCTTCGTGTTAAAAATAAAAGTTCCAATTATATTTTTTTTTATTTGATTTTGGAAAGGATTTTTGAATCTTTAATTCCAAGCATATCATAAACATATTCCAGAGATGACATCATGGAAATCATATTCTTGAGATGATTTTAGGTTGTATTTAGGACAATATGTCTATCCAATTCCTTGGTTTAAATCAAAGAAAGATATGTGCAGCATCTTTATTAATTGTAGAGATATTAAAACCGTTTGTTTTATAGCAGACGTTTTTGAAAAAAAGTAGCTTTTTGTTTGGCAAAGTAATATTTCTACTAAATTTTTTAATCCTCAAAATCTTGGCTTTGACCACAAACAATTTGATTTATTCAATATTATTACATGGATATAATGAAGATCAAACATTTCCCACCTCTTTATGGTTTGGGCTGTAACTTTTTCTCTCCAGGGTGAATTTTGGAATATTTTTTTATTTTATTTTACATAAAACAAGATTTGGTATCATTAATACCAACTTTAACTGAGCTTCAATTTTCCCCAGTCAAGCCAAAAATGGTCTATTTATAATGGACTATTCAGGAATAATTGATTTTCGACCGTATGAATATTTTATATTTTACAAGAGCGTCAATAAGAAGAAAGATTGTTAGTAAATATCCCAGTAACACACTGTAAAGTAATTAATTCAAATTAAATAAAATAACAACGTAATTCATACAAATAAATTACCTACGTTTTATTTACCAAACATCAAAAGGTGTGGATGATTTAACTGTTTGTACGACGGTGAAGCGAGCCCAGAAATACTTCAGTTGAAATATTTTCAGCACATGTTAAGCTTCTGCAGATGTGTGAATATAAACAGTTAAGTGTGTGTGTATTTTCTTCCGAGAGTTGTTTTAGATAGTGCTTATTTGATATGGAAAGTGTGTATGCTGTTCAAACTGCCATAGGTTGTATTTCGTTACAGTGATAATTTGTGTTTTTTCTTTATATCATGTGGGGGTCGGCTCCAAGTAGGTTAGTGCCAAATCTTTAAGTTTCTTCTGTTGCTTTTGGTGAAGATATTTTTAACTCTTCTCATTGGTTGAAAAATATATTTATTATAAAATGGAGGATGATTATTAGAGTACGCGCCCTCAAAATTGGTATTTAAAACAATTAATAATGGCGGTGTGCTTGTAAAGAATCACAATTATTTGTACCAATAATTTGCATGTGTCACCATTTTGTGTAACTCATGCTGTTAGTCTCGTAGAATTTTAAGTCAGGTTACAAAATAGTTAAAAACATTGATAATATGGTTATTTTCTCTATATTAATAAATTTCTGTGACCACTTCTCATGTGTCTGTAGGAGTACGGACTTTAGCTTGTTAAGATATTGTGTCTTAGAGAATATGCTATGATCCACACTTACATTTAGTTTGTTGAAGAAATGTTTAAAAGAGTAAAAACAGATAAAACATGTAGGAAAGGTTAATGAAAGATAAAACATGCATAAGTTGAAGAAAGAATAAAACGTAGTTTAAAAGTAACACAAAATATTTATATATTTACAAATCTTACATGGTAAAATGTTAGTTTGAAATGTTCGTTGGAAGTCAGTTCCGGGAATAGTGGAAAGCCGTGTGTGCGACCATGTGTGTGTGTGAGGCTTGGCGTCAGTACGTCGAAGTGTGTGAATGTGCATGTCGCCTTTTGTTTGTAGTTGTACAAATGTGTATGCGTGAGAGTTGATAATTCGTTTAGGCATTTGTATGTGTGTGTGTCTTTGTAAGCAGTGTGTGGTTGCATGCATTGAAGAATGATAGGAGTGTAAGCCTTTGTGTATGTGTGTGTGTGTTTAGAAGTCAGCCGACGCATTGGCACCCTTCGACCAAAGTAGCCGAACTTGTATTCTCTGAAAAAGAGGAAAGAGAAAAGAGGAAAAGAGAAAGAGGCAGATTTTGTTGTGCGGTCTGCTTTTATATTGTTTGATCAGTGGTTTGGCCGACGTAGTTGAGAGCACCCCACATGATCAACATTTTGGGCTTTTTTGCGCCTTTTTGTTAGACTGTCTCTGGGAGCTGATTTTTATGGCCCCAGTTTGAGCGTTTGTTGTTGAAGTGAATTTGGGAGTTGTTTCTGTTTACGTCAATGATAAAATATTAGGATGTCAATCCCATATGTCTGTGTGTTTGTATTTCTAGCATAAATAATTACACATTGAATTATTTTTTTATTTACTATTAATCGAATTTTTATTGAAAGCAAAAATGCAACAACTTAAAATAAAACGAAATTTTATAAATTTTATTTTAAAAATGATTTAATTACGAAATTATATGCAACAGAATTTCGGTTTCTTCGTTAATAAGTTAGTTATTTTATTCTTTTGTTAATAGTTGAAAAAAAAAAGAATAAATGAATTACTTCTTGACCTTTCGAAATTTGACAGGCACTCTGATGCATTTAAACTGTCGAATAGAAAGTCATTAAAACTGGCTTTAAAATTTGAAAACGGGAATTTGGAAGTCTATTACTAGACTCCAAACGTTAAAGAAAAAAACGCAGTTCGGTTCAAATCCTGTAAAAGCACCAAAACCTCTGTATCACTTCGAGCTCCAATAAACGAAAATAATAATATCTCAAATCTCTCTTCAATCACTTGCACTTCAGGCAGGGGCACGAAGTCAATGCCTTTTACTCGGATATCGGTGGTATGGCAGCAGAATCTGACACACCTAGTGGGAGCTCTTCTGAGGAAGAGGAAGTTTAACTGGTCCCCCTTCGGAGGAGCACCCGAAACAAAAGACTGCGCCCACATTGTCATTTGTATGATTCGGAGATTAGGGGAGAGTTGCGCCACTTCGGTGTCCTGATTGAGTGAAGATCAAAATTCTTAGCAAATTCTCATGTATTAAAAAATTGAAAGTTTTGGAAGCTATTTACATCGAATAATTTTAAAAATAGAGAGTAAAATAACATTAACATCACAAAATTAGTTATAGTTTTATAACAATTTGTTTCCATTAATTTAATGATCAAACAATACTGTAATAATTAAATTTAACATGCACATCGTGAGCGGACATGGAGTCAAACAGGAGACCTTCCCCCAAGGTCTTCTGCCTGGAACACATCTTCCACGAACTCAACCATCTGTGATTCGTTGACAACATTGTGTTGATTAGCCACTCAGTAACAGACGTGAAACAGCACCTGGTCAAACTCGATCGGACAGGCAGTGTTGTCGATCTCAAGATCAACATGATGATAACGCTCTAGTCGCCAAGAATAGCATCATCGCCAGCCTGTGTCAGATCAAGCAGGTCAATGTCTATCTCAGCCATGAACTGACCACAAGATGCAGAAAGATCGCTGTCTGGACTGAAAGTGGCCAGTCAACTCAGACATCAGAGCCAACCTGTTCAACAGCGGTGTGCTACCGGTCCTGCTCTACAGATCAAAAACATGGTTGACTACCACAATAGACCGGCAGAAGATGATCAGCAAGCCAACATATGATCGGGTGCTGTATGGCTGGCATCCACAAGTCTGACTGGGTCTGCAACAAGTAGCTCTGGGTGACGAGTAGAGTGGTAGACGCTGTCGATTCAGCCAACAATTTTAAGAGGTAATACAGACAACCAACAGAGAAGGACGGTGTCTGAGTTGCTTCTAATCAATGTCAAGTGCTTACTTAGCTGACCGGCAACAAGATGGTGTGATTTGCAGCGATGAGATCTGGGACGAAATTGGATGGAGCTGTTTCAAGACAGATATCCCTGAGAACTCTATTGTGATCTGTGCTGAACAAACACTGGCGATTGATGACAGATCGAATACTACTGGGTTTTGAACAAAGGGGATGTAAAGTGCCAAAATGACAATACCGTTCTTCCTTTCAAAAAGGGGGGGGGGATAATTTATTTAAAACAATTAAAATATTTATATTTTAATAAATATTTTAATTACTTTGAAAAATTTATTTTTATATAAGTCACTAAAAGACTTGACTTCTTTTCTGCTTGAACCAGTCTCCAAGTTTTTAGATCAACTGCCTTAGAAGAATGGCTGTGTCGTCTAATTTACTAATTTAAAAAGTGTTGTTTTGTTTTCTATTTCATGCATAGTACTAAATTGATTTTAACACCAATACGTTCAGCATGTCATAATCTTGAAAAAATAAAATTTTTGAGCTCCTGTATATCCTCTTTCTGATAAAATTACATGGGTCAGGAAACTACATGATTACCAGGAAAAGGATTTTATATATCAAATAAACTTCATAGTATTGAAGCTGAATCCCGTTTTATCGAAGCAATGAAGAATAGCAATGTGTCTATAGTTCGTAAATATTTTCGTTTTTGGTTGAGTCCAAACATCAGAGATGACTACAACCGCCCATTATTTTTCCTGTGTTGCCATGATGGAAATTTAAATATCACATCTGAATTTTTGAACCCAAGTGTTAATATAAATGAAACCACCTCGGATGGACAGACGGCTTTACATGTTGCAGTGAGTACAAAATCACTTGATGTAATCAAGGTGCTTTTGACAGTAAAAACTCGGACAGGCTTGAGACCAATTGATATTGCCGATTATGTTATATTACTAATAAGTGTATGGTGCAAAGATACAGGATGATATTTTAACTGATTGTCATATTCAATCATTTATTTTCTAATAATATTGAAAAAAAATTGTTGACTGCTCAAGGGCAAAGAGACTTTGTTAATGAAAGTTCTGTTTTGACTCACGGCTTTTTGGTGATAGCAGTAGATGACTAGTAGCAGTAGTAGTGATGCCTCGATGTTCTTTTAGTCATTGTTTTGAAGAAAATATTGGAAGAAATGTTCGTCTGCTTGCATTTTTTTTACAAACGAGTCACCACTTATCAAGGCCAACATGCCACTCGAGGATAAGGGTTATTGCGTTTGACAGGTAGACGGTGAAACAGCGAGAGGGTTAGTAACGATGGTTGTAACTGGTCAGAAAGTGACTATTTAAGACGACAGCTCAACAAGAATTTGTTTATATTGGACTTGAAAATGTTATAATTAGGGAATCATATTGATAGTGGTTGTAGCTAGACGAGTTTTTGTTGTAAATGGGGAGACAATAGTTTGAAGCTCAGTCGAGCATCTGCCATGAAAATAACGATAGAGTCGAGAATGACTAGCAACGTCTCTTCCATGAGAAAGAGGCTGTAGGGTAGAGATTATGACATCGGCCACTAGATTTCAAAGTCGGTTTTGTACTGTCAAGGCAGGAAAGAGTGCTCTGAGCGGCACCTCGCCAGATGTGGCAACAGTACTCCATATTAGGAAGTATTTGATTCTTATACAGGTAGAGAATTGTCTTAGAAGTGAGATACTTTTTGGAGCGGTAGAATGTGTTGATCTGTGTCACTTCTCCTTTCAAACTGGAAACCCTTGACCATTTGTGCACGTCGCCATCTTGTCTTCCAACAACAACAACAACTAAGGGAAGTCACTCTCAATGCTTTACCCTATATAAAGGAAATGACTCAGAGACAAGTCAAACATTGCTGGTGTCCTCTTGTGAAGACCACAGTTCCATAACAAAAAACAAAACAAAACAAACAAAAGTAAAACAAGTATCATTGCAACAGGTTTCTCAGAATTTCGGAAGAGGCTCCCATCTTTTGTCAGACAATCCGCGACCTGTTCTCGGCCCTGATCTATTCAATTTGGATCTCCTCCTTCACCATTATTTCCTTCACTCTGGCTAAATCAACTTTGAGATGCCGGTCACTCACAAGATTTGATGACTTTAAAGTCTCTACAAGAGACACATTGTCCGTTTTACAAAGAACTTCAGGCAACCTAGGTAGTCTGAATATCTCTAGAAGCATTGCGGCTATCAACATTCCAGCATCAACCGCTTCACTAAGCGCAAGAGTCTCTGAAGCTAATGGGCTTTTTGTTACACGGTCAAGTTTTTTTGATGACCAGCATATAGGAGCCATTCTGTTCATCTTGCCACAAACAAAGATGATAAAACCACCCTGTAAAGAGCCATCCTCCAGACTAGCATAGGTGGCATCTGAATAACAAACAACATTCAGATCCGAAAGTTTTCCAAGCTGGGGAAAAGATACGGATCCTGTCCTTGATTGTAACCTTATTAGCGATTTGTTTGTCTCAAAGAGTAACTTCACCTTTGGAGATTTTCCAATATTACTCATTCTACACATATCAAATAATACATCTGGTCATGTCTGGGTGGATACCCACATCATTTGACCTGTCAATCTTTTTAGCTGTCTTCTCCTCTTGACTCAATTCATCATTTTTCCTTAATGATCTTCCTTTCTTTATGTCTATTGGGGATAAGGCTGAAACATAGATTTTGATCTAAAATAATCCCATTTTTTGTTTGTTTAACACTCAATCCCAAAAATTTGAATGTTCCATTTTGATGCTTTCCAATTTTGAATATCTTTTCCAATTTTTCGATCACATTTTTCTTAAATAAATCAGAATATGAAATCATCAACATGTCTTGCCAGAATGCCTATCAAGTCACGAGTGGCATCATGCCAAAGAAACAGTGCATTGTCATATGCACTCACCATTCCTTTTAAGTGTGTTAACTCATGATTAACTCGCTTATACCATGAATGAGGTGCATCGTTTAATCCATAAATACATCTTTTCAGCTTCCACACCTGTGATTCTGGACACACATCAGATGGTGATCTAAGAAATACCTCTCTCTCCAGCACATTACCTTGCAGTAATGCTGAGGGAAAATCAAGAGTCTCCACCTGCCACATCATAACCGAGGCCGTTAACAATACGAGACGCATAGCCTCACGGCTGCATGTTGGAGAATCTGTTTTTAGTTTATGGGAATCTTCTTCATAACCATGTACAACAAGACGAGCCTTCATTATCTTTTTGTCCTTCACAAATTTTTCTGTTATCACCCATCTTGTTGATATACATTTTTGTCCCATATCAGGCACACATACTTCATGAATTTCCATATTTTCCAATTCTCTTTTCTTTGCATCAATCACATCTTCTCCTTGTTCTTGTTCAGAAGAAAGCAAAACTGCATGTTCTTGATAACTTACTCCCTCTATTGCTTGATGAAATTCTCTCCATTGATCAACATGATCCCAATTGATACATAGAGGATTTTCATCTTCGGCTTCAGGTTTTATATTTAGCCAATGGCTATATTTTCCCGTTGACTTTGGTTGTGTGTTCATAACCATTCCTTTTTTCCATTCATCACTTCCTTTCAATTTATATTCTACAACTTCGTTTCTACTTGGTTTTATACTGTTATCTTTCACTTCCTTTCTATTGCTATTTGAATTGTTATTATATTGCCCTTCATCTTCTTCCTCCAACACTTCATTGATCTTATTTGAAGAATTTGTATTTTCTTCATTCTTTGGACTTCGCAATTCCTTGTCTACCTTCATCAAGTGACATGGATACATCCTGAAAAATGCTCCTCCATGTCTGATCAATACACATTGACTTTTTTTACCCAAACTTTAGCAGGACCACGCCATCCTTTATAGTTTTGTCTTCTATAGTAGATATGGTCACCTGTCACAAAACCTTTATCTGCATAAGTCCTTATATTAGATCTCAAAGCTCTCCGAATTCTTTGATTCAGCTTCCATGAAGCTTTTCCTCACTGCATCTAGGGTATTTAAATTTATTCTAACCATGTCACTAGTTGTTGCAGTTTCCAATGCAAGTAATCGATCATTCAAAACTGAGGAGGTGTTAATATTTGACCCAAATAAAAGCTTATTTGGACTATATCCAGAATGATTCTAAAATGCATTTTTGGCACTGACAGCCCACGCCAGAGCCATTTCTGGCTCACATTTTTCATCATCTAATGCTTTTTTCATTGCTTCCACAATTATTAGATTGTGACGTTCCACGGTACCATTGCTGAATGGACTTTCTGCAGCTGTCGTGCATGTTTCAACATTCAGCTTTTCATTCATCTGTCGGTAGCCCTCATTATTAAACTTTCCTCCATTGTCACTCAAAAATCGATTAGGAGCTCCAAAATAAGAATTACACATTAAAAATATGTTGCGAATAATTTCTTCGCTCTGTTTGGTTTTAATCAATCTGGTAGCTGAGTACCTAGTAGATGTATCAATTAGGTGCAGAATCCAGCATTGGTTATGTTGATGTTCTTTTAAATACAAACATACAGTGTCATAAAACCTGTTACCAAGAGCCAATCCTACAACTGGTCTTCTAAACCTCTGACAAATTGAACAAGAATCACAAATATCTTTGATCTGATTCAGAAATTCCTTATTATTACTATTAATTTCTCTTTAAATGCATGAGCAAACTGTCTGTGCAATTTCTCAGCCTTTCTCCTTTTTTCCACTCTAGAGCATCCTCTTAAAGTCTCACAATGCAACACTATGCCCGGTGCATTTTAACCTTCAAAAGCATATTAGTTAGTGGCAGACTATAATGTCCAGAAGTCGTGATTTGCAATTTTATATATCTGCCAAAAATTCGACAGCTGTCATTTTAAAAATCTAATAGTATTCCTGCAGTTTTCATGGATTTATGACTTAATAACAGAGGTAAATCATTTTTATACCCTCTATTGTTACAGGAAATTTAACTGTTTTAATGGCTTTCACTTCCACTCCATCTCCAAAGCAAAATCGTCTGTTAGACCTAACAGCTTCCACTAACTGCTTATCTCGGTCATTTAATGTATCTATTGTAATTGACTGTTTTAATTTCTTCTTTTACATTCCGTTGATGAAATATCAGAAAACACTTTCTTCAATGTATATTTCACCGTTGCATATGCCAAGCTAGAACACGTGGTCCTTGCTAATTTTTCATTTTCCTCCAATACATTTGCTGCATTCAAAACAAAAAAAAGCCATGACTCCTTCTGGCAGAGTAATTCCAAATTTCGTTAATTTTTGGTATAAAAATTGATATCGTACCAGAAATTCATTTATATTAACTCTGCCCGCCCTTTTGTATGAATAACATTCCTTAAATGACATATATGCCATCGTGTTCTCATCCAGTAAGTAAATTTCGTCCAATTTGTCCATAATTATAGTCAGTCCATTTGTTCCCCCCCCCCCCCCCCGATATCCGCTGTTGCTAAATGTCGAACACATTCTTTTATATTTTGTGGCAGCATTAATTTCATCGTCTCCTGAAGGTCTACTTCAGGTACCCTTGGGGATTGCAGCAGTCATCAGAGAATTTCCTGGATTCAATGAAGAAGGATGCTCCCCTCCCTCTCTCCTGCCTTTGTCCACTTGACCTCCGGGCACTGGCTATCTTCACCTGGAGATAAACTGTTCGAGTTTCGGCAGCCCAAAAAAGAAAATGGCTACTTTGTTCAGAATCCATATTTACGACCCTTTAAAATGCTTTTATCTCATATTAAATACTTTTTTAATGAACATAGGTCACAAATGAGTAGATAAACCAACATATTGTTTTTGACTAATTTTATAAATTTAAAATAATTTATGTTGGTAATAGTAATGATTATTGTTAATCGACACATTTAGAAAAGGAATACTGAAAAATAAAATTATTTCTTTTCATACACTAAGAAGATTCATCTTACTTATAATTTTATAGTAAAATGAACACTTACTTTATAGTCGGTGTAAATGAACAAATAAAGACCTGACCAGTCAGGTCTTTATTTGTTCTTCTTTCTCTCAAGTTAATTGTTATCGCTTCCTCCCATGTTTTCCTTGGCCTTCCCCTGTGAAATTAACTTGCTACTTTAACTGTTCTACATCTACTAACTAAAGAACTGTCATCCATTATTTCAATGTGACCAAACCAACGAAGTCTCCTGTTCTGCACAAATATACTGTCTTCCTCTGAGGTCATCAGATCTAAGCCTGTCTTTAAGACTCACATTACACATCCATTGTATATTTCCCATATCATTTCTCTCCAGACAACGCATGTCCTCAACCCACATTGGCCAGATTTCACTTTCATACATCACACTGTGTACACATGCCTGATAGACTCTTCCCTTGGTTGACAGTGGTAATGCTCTGCTGGTTAGTAATAGCAGAATTTCCCTGAACTTACTCCATCCACACCTAACTCTTGCAAATCACACTAGCACCTGCTCCACCCTGTGCTCCAATAGTACTACCACTGTAACAAAACTTTGACAACCTCAATAGCTTTGGCATCCAGATATACTCTGTCCATATCTGAGATCTCATCCATCTCCATTATTTTACACTCTTGCACATAAACTGGTTATCCTTTCTCAAACTACAAGTAATTTCATTGAACTTCTTATGTAGTTAATGCTTACAAGTACCACAAAAAACCGAGCAGAGAAACTTTCTTCTTTCTGAGGAATTACTAACAATGTATAAAAATAAATTTTTATTTTTATACTCGTGCTCTAATGTGCTAATAATCGACAATAATATGCAGCAGTTTTTTTTTAAGATGGGGGGGGGGGGTAAGATTGATATTATTGTACACTTACATTACAAAAAATGATCATCCACTTCCTATAGCAATTTTTGTCAGGGTTAGTGGTAGGGTTAAGGAGGACTTTTTTTTTTCTTTTTTTTTCTTTCTTTTTTTTTCTTACCGCCAAGTTTTTCAGGCTGCTTACATATAATCCCCCTATTCCTGGATCATCAACTTTTTAATCGACCATTTCTTAGAAATGTTCCTTTATCATTTCTTGGAAATTATCCTTTGGCATTTCTTTTTTTTTTTTTTATTGCAAGTTAACTTTTTCAGCAGAAAATACTACAGTACTAAGGAAAACCTACACACACAAAATTTATCTCCCTTAATATAAAATTGTTATATGTCCTTATACTATCCGGTTAGAATGTCTGCCCCGGAAATGAGTGATCATTTTACGTTAGATTTATATGAGAAACTGATCACCCACTCAAAATTCTAATTTTTTTTTTTTTTGTAATTTTCGATTCCTACCGCTGTTTACATGAAATCGTCTAAATAAAAGTAGAATCTTATTTTTATTTTGGGGTGAATTCGCATACAGTGTAAGATTTGAGATTTTTCACCTTGAGATTTTTGATTTTTAGGCATAAATATATATTACATACTAACAAAAGTCTTAAAATAATTTTAATTTCATTTTGAGGGGAAAAAAAGTTCGTGGTTCGATTTTATTGAACGGGTAGGTATACGACAACTATTCACGGGCGCGATCCTACTACTGCCTCACACGGGGTCTTTTGTCTGCTGCGTTTCCGCCCTGGACCGAGTCACCCCTCCTTAGTCAACCTGGTCTTTCGGAGCTCCCTCTGACAAACCATATTGATGCAAGGCTTAGTGCGGACACCCGATCGCCATAATGGAACGCACACCAGGGTTCCCGAACTCACATTGTTCACACGAACAAGCCTCCAAGTAGCTGGATTACAGGAGTACGCCACAACTCCCAGCAATAAACAAGTGCTCGTTTTTATTACTTAAACACAATTACTTTCTTTAAATTATGGCTTTGTCAAATTTACACAAATAATTAACTTTTCATTTTTATTTTTTTATTTTAGACCGAATTTTTTTTAATTTTATCTATAAAATTTAATATAAGTTTATTAAAAGGAAATTTTAACAAAAACAAATTTACACTAAATGTTAACCAAGCCTCGTTTTCATACGATCAATCCTAAAGGGAAGTAACTCTGTAGTTTCAACCAGCTAACGCTGACGTTTTTTTTTTCTTTTTTTCATACGATCACAAAAGTAAACATTCGGTTATTTATTAAGACGATGTATTCACCATCGAAAACAATTATTGAATGTCTTCGCTGTATTATCGTAGATATGCACCCTCAGCTTACAGACCCCCCCCCCCTAAAAAAATGGGATTCTACGTGTTAACACTCAAAAACGGTGCTTATGCAGTTTACGGACCGAGCTATATTTTAGATAGCATTTTCAAGTTAAATTCAATTTTTACGTTATCTTTTGTTTATTAAATTGTGTGAAAAAAAGAGGGGTGGTACTTAGGGGGGATATGTGGCCAACATGAGTGACTGAAGGAATTACTTTTATAGTCAGGAATGAGTGGGGGAATAGTGGGAGTAATTGCACCTATAAATACGGATGCAATTCTCCTTGTCGGTGTGACCATTTCAGTTCTGGTTTTGATAGAGACCAGATCGACTGTAATTTACTCCCCACATTTGTTTCTTGCTTGATACCAGACCCTGTTGGCGTGGGTCGCTTAAAGAGAACTCTTTTTGCAACCCCAACAGCTGCAGACTCCATCCTGTTCGTAACGCCATAAATATATTTTCAACAATTGTTAGGCGAAAGTACAAAATAGTTAATAAAGCCCCCCACTTCCCCATGTTAAGAATGGCTTTCTAAATAATAACGTTATTATTTCGGCTCGGTCCGTAAATTGCATCAGTACGAAAAAACAATTATTTTAAAATTTACATTGGGTTCGCATATAAATTTAACGTAAAACTCATAACCGATTTCGAGCCATTCTCGAACCGGATAGCGTTTTAGAGCATTAACAAGATTTTTTTTTTAATTTTTATTTTCTTTTTCCTTTCCTTTTTTTGTAAGAGAGATAAATTTTGAGCGTTTTTTACGAGGGGGAGATTTGCCACTAGGACTTAGGATTAGATGTAGGGTTAAGGGAGCTTTTTTAGGGAGTGGCACTTTTGTAAATAATTTTATAGAATTTATTCTATTTAATTGAAAATGAACTTTTTAAACCATTCCGGCTCACAGAAAAATGTGAACAAATTATGCTTAATTTTTACATTTCTTTTTAATTTTTTGGGCGAGGAGTTTGCATTTTACTCACAAAAAAATGAACAGAAATTTTTTTTAAATCTTGAAATAACAAAAAGTGGTACTGGTATAGTATTTGTATCAGAGAAAATCGACTTTTTGTTCGGCATATTCCGAAGCGTTTAGCCAATCAGAAGGATCGAGAAGCAGACGACAAATTTACCTGTAAATTAGGTAACTCTTAACATTCCTGGCAGGCATAAACCTGCTAAATTAACCGGACAAAAGCGAACTGTTTTTTTTTTAATCCTAATTTAGTACATAACAAAGTTTATACATTTTTTAAAATATTTTAATGTCATTGTGAAACTACAGAAGCACCGTATTATAGTACTGAATAATAACCGAAGCAAAGCACGTGTTTTAGGTTTCGGATCCAAGATGGCTGACCCGCGTTTATTCACATCTCGTTACAGAGTGAACGTTAGTCTCGTGGTAAGGGGGATAACTCTGTTTGGTTAAACCTTACTATAATATCTCGCTTTTCAGGTAATTATTTTAATTTTATTTATTAATTTAAATGTCCAGTCTGGTAGGTGGTCTTTGTTCAGTTACAAAGGCAAGAGTTACTTGCCCTTGTTTTTATTGTAGTAGGAGTCGGAAGAAAGTTGTTATAGTGAGCACACATCTTTTTGTCTTTGTCTACGACTATGATTATCAGCGGCATGTCGACCCCACGAGGTGAACCGTTCAACAAACAGAACGAAATATGGTGTCAGATTGTGATTTTTGTATAAGAAAACCTTATCAAAAAAAACAAACTAAATGATTAACGTTAACTTTCAGTGAAAAAATGTTCAGATTACAGCCGCCAGAATGTTTTTACTTTACACAGCCAATAAGTTGACAATTCTGGCGCGAACAATTTCAACGTTTTCGGAGCACAAGAAAACTCTACGAAGAATCGGTCGAGACCCAAGTTAGTATACTGATATATTGTATGGGAAAAGAAGCCGAACAGATTTTTAATTCGTTATCTTTCAAAAAAAGGCAGACGAAAAGAGTTTCAACTTGATATTAGCTAAATTTGAGGCACATTTCATGCCGAAAAAAAATACAATACACGAACGCGCCAAATTTAACCTCAGAACACAAAGGGAAGGCGAAACGATAGAAAAGTTCATTCGAGGACTTTATGGACTCTCAGAAAACTGTGACTCCCTTCAAAAAAATGACCAAATAAGAGACAGATTGGTCATCGGATTAAGAAACAGGGATTTATCAGAAAAACGGAAATTTAGAGAAGATCTAAGTTTGGAAAAAGCTATCGAAAAAGCTCGAAGCTACAAACAAGTAAGACATCAAATGGACGAGATGCCAGATAAGTCTGTAGACGAAATAAAACAAAGACAAAACTCGAAACTGCACGAGTGGAAACTGAATTATCTACAAAAACAGGATTAACCTACAAAACAGAATTATACATAAAAACAAAACGAATGGAAACAGAATTATCCACAAAAACAAACGAATACACAGAGATGTAAAAAGTGTAAAAGATCTCACATGATTATTGTCCAGCAAACGGGGGAAAAGATGCCGAAACTGCGAAAAAAATAAACCACTTTGCAATATGTTGCAGTTTCAAAGCACATAATGCCAGACAAGTGAAAAGACATACGGCAGAAGAATACTTCCTTGGGTCTATTTAACAAAAAAAAGAACTCAGAGAAAATGTAACAGATCTCTGGCACGTACAATTAGAGGTAGGAGAAAATTCCCTTATATTCAAAATTGATACCGGAGTGGATATCAACGTTATTAATTGCGAAACGTTTCGTAGCTTAAACAAAAAAACTGATTTAAAACCAGCATATGGCATATATAAAAGTCCCAGAGGGATATTGAACTGTAAAGGGAAATTTACTGTCGATACGGCACATAAAGATAACATGTATTCATTCGAGATACATGTTATCGATAACAATACAGAAAATCTGTTATCGAGAGACAGCGTATCGAATGCATTTGGTTACGGTTGTGGCTAACGTAAACAAAGGAAAGATAACTGGAGTTATGAAAACAGACTCAGAGAAAATAATTTAAAAGACGAGGCAAAACCATATTGTACTCCGACTGCTAGACAGATAGGTTTTCCAATTCCAAATCCAAAAAGAACTTCAACGTTTAGAAGACGAAACGATGATTGAGGTCACACAACCAACGGATTGGTGCAATTCAATCATTCTTGTCAGAAAACGGATAGGTTCAGTTGTGTGTAGACCTGAAAAAATTCAATTCAGCGGTCAAACGCGAGTACTATATGCTGCCTAATTTGGAGGATATATCACCCAAATTGAATGGTTCAGTGATATTTTCAAAACTGGACGCAGCCAGTGGTTTTCACCAAATTCAGAAGAGAGTGGGTTGCTTACAACTTTTATAACACCATTCGGGAGATATTGTTTTAAAAGATTGCCTTTTGGAATATACTCAACACCGGAAATCTATCAATGAAAAATGTCTAATCTGCTAGAATATGTAGAAGGAGTTCACGTTATAATAAACGATATATTAATTCACGGAAAAACGATGAAAGAACATGATAGAAGACTTAGAGTAGCACTAGAAGTAATAGGGCAAACAGGAATAAAATTAAATAAAGAGAAATGCGAATTCAGAAACAGCATTATAAAATACTTTGGACACAGCATATCAGCTAAGGGGATACAACCCACTGAAGAATGGCTAGAAGCAATAATAAAGTTGTCTGCCCCTACATCAGTCACAGAACTCAGAAGATTTTTAGGAATATGTCAGTATCTAAGAAAATTTGTGCCTAACTTAGCAGAGACATTATAACCAATGCTGGAATTATTAAAAAAAGATACAGTTTAGGCCTAGAATGAACCTCAAGAAAATGGCATTCCAAAGTGTTAGGAAAACTAAAGAAAACGCAATTATCTCCCTTGGACCATTTCGGAGTTATCGCCCTTGTCGAAAGAGTCTTGCCTGGAGAGAAAATAAACAGACCACGTCTGGAGACTGTGTATATTTCATCTCGCGTTACAGTGGCAATTAACTCATTATTTTATATTGTGTTCAGTTGTAATAAATTTGTTAAGAGTTTCTGCTGATATTTTGTCCATTTTTTCTTTACAAATATTATTGATTAAACCTAAATTACAAGGTTTACAAAAGTGGCGACGGAGGATGAGATAAACTTACAATTTTTTCAACAGAAAAAAAAAATGGATTGCACAATTCAGCGATTACTTGAACAACAGTTACGGTTAATGGAATTATTTTCAGAGAGATTTTCCACACCTACATCGTCGATTTCAGAAACAAATCTTAGGACGTCTACAGATTTAATTTCACAAACAATAACGGAATTTCGTTATGACCCAATTGCAAATTCGACGTTCGAAACATGGTTTGCGCGTTTCGAGGACATTTTTCGAGTGGATTTCAAGGATCAAGCTGACGACGGGAAGGTAAGACTTCTGCTATGGAAGCTTGGGACGTTGGAGCATGATCGGTATACAAATTACATATTACCAAATCATGCTCGTGACTTAAATTTTGACAGCACAGTCCAAACCCTTACTCAGATTTTCGGTGAGCATATTTCATTATTCAATATGCGTTTTAATTGTCTTAACATAACGAAATCTTCCTCGATCGATTTTTCAACGTATGCAGGCCTTGTAAACAAAGAATGTGAACGTTTTAAAATCTCTTCCATCACAGATGCTCAGTTCAAATGTTTGATTTTTGTGTGTGGGTTGAGATCGGCACAGGAGGCAGACATTCGCACACGGATTTTGTCAGAAATAGAACAAAATCCAGACATAACATTGCAACAAGTTGCCGTGGAATGCCAGCGTCTAATGAATCTAAAACATGATTCAACTATGGTACAACAAGCATCCATGGTAAACACAGTTCAAAAACAATGTCGGCCTACCTCATCGACTTCAAAATCAGTCCAGCCCCCAACAGCTTGTTGGAATTGTGGCAACTCGCATTTTGTGCGATACTGCACCTTCAAGACACACTGTTGTCACAGCTGCAATCGACTCGGACATAAAGAGGGATTTTGCACCCCTCCAGGACGAAAACCAACACATAATAGGTAAACCTCACATACACACAACAGGCAACGACATCAGCACAGAACAAAAACAAACAGTTTTTCAAAAACAAACAGTCTGATAGCAACTTTTCTCTCAAAACAAAAATCCAAACGAAAATACGTTGCAGTACAATTGAATGACCATCTTATTAAACTGCAAATCGATACAGCATCAGATATAACTATTATATCACGCAAACTATGGAAAGCCATAGGTCAGCCTTCATTGACACCAACAAGTCAGGTAGCACAGAGTGCTTCTGGAGATTGTGTTCATATCACGGGTCAATTACCCACTACCGTCAAAATGAAAGAAAAAACGGTGTCAGGAACTGTATACATAACAAACTCATGCCATAATTTGCTGGGACTTGATTTTATCGAGTTACTAGGTCTTCTTGACATTCCACTCAATCAGATATGTGAGGTGGTGTCCAGATCGTCACCTCAGAGCAGTAAAGATGACCTCAGCAAGAAGAAACAGCAACGGCTGCGGCGGAACAATCGACCAACCACCAACCTTTCGGTTGGACCAACCTTTGGCTCCACTTCAACAGGAACTCCCACAATAATATCAACACCAATGATTACCACAGGGAATTCTAAAATCACCACAACATCAGGACCTACTTCAACAACATCAGTTCGATGTGAGTCTACTAAGGGTATGACTGATAAAACCTTCATACCTGATGACTACATTAGTGGAACACCAAACACACCAAACTCTCCAGTAAGTGATGGCAGACCTGATGGACTTGGATGGATTGTACCAGCGCCGACTACATCTACTGACCCCAAACCTAGCATCACCGTTAAACTGACTGATGACCCTCAAGGGGTAGAGCTGCTCAAGGTTGATGTGACCGGTAATGCTGAGAAAATCACAATTCTTGTACAACGTCCAGGATCAGATTTTGTAGAAATTCCTGATGGGACTAAAATCACTGGTCCATTCATCTCAACCACATTTGACAAAGTTATGGCAATCAAGGTGATTTTGGAAGAAAAGGCAGTTGATCAGAATCCAGACTACAAAGTATGGCTGGATATTGAAGCATGTTTCCATTTGCCAACACCTCCAATAACATCATCTACAGAGAAAATTACCACAGCAGGACCTTGACCAACCTACATGAAGCAAGCACCAATTCACCATCGAGTCAATTACCCACCAGAGGTGTACCAGCCAGGACCCCACCTCAATTGGTATGAACTGCCACAGCCTCAACAACAGGCTACACAGCATCTCCCGCCTGGTGGTCCAGCAGCAGCAGCAAAGTTCAGATCCTCGCAATACAACAGTCTTAAGCAGAAATTGCGCACAATGTTGCGTGCTCATCAGCCATCAACCTAGGGTTACCTTCAGCATAACACACGTTCTGTCGCCACCGAACCACTCTCAATCCAACGGACAAGCCGAAAGATTTGTAGACACATTCAAAAGGGCACTACTAAAAGCAAGAGGGGAGGGAACAACAGAGGAGATACTACATGCTTTCCTCCTTTCTTATAGAATAACACGAAATGGAGCTGTGAAGAATGGTCTATCACCAGCAGAGGCACTTATGGGACGAAAACTCCGTACAACACTGGACGCTTTACGTCCCCAGCCACAAAGGCAACAACCAAGCCCTAACAAAACAAAAGTATTTTCAGTTGGCACACCAGTGTTTGCTCGGAATTACAGACCTGGCCGGCCAAACTGGGTACCAGGCATCATCCACAAAATAAATGGACAATTTCTGTATGATGTTCAAGTCGAAAATCAATTCTTGGCACGGCACCAAAACCAGTTGCGTCTCAGATACTCTGTAGGCAACTTAGTGGACAACAGAACAACCATTCCGTTTGATTTGTTAATGGACACATTTGAACTGCCATCTCCACCACCTCTCATGCAGACAAATTCAGATGAGAATTATCAAAGACCTCCCAGGACTTGGCCAAAGCGCAGTCGCACTAGAGTCAAGCACCTCCAAGTTGACCCCAGGTGCACTCGATACAGTTAAAGACTAAAACGGGGAGATGTTAGGACAACTAAAGAAAACGCAATTATCTCCCTTGGACCATTTCAGAGTTATCCCCCTTGTTGAAAGAGTCTTGCCTGGAGAGAAAGTAAACAGACCACGTCTGGAGACTGTCTAATTTCATCTCGCGTTACAGCGGCAATTAACTCATTATTTTATATTGTGTTCAGTTGTAATAAATTTGTTAAGAGTTTCTGCTGATATTTTGTCCATTTTTTCTTTACAAATATTATTGATTAAACCTAAATTACAAGGTTTACAAAACAAAGCATTAAAGAACTGCTGACACAGGCACCGATATTGACTTATTATGATCCGAAAAAGCCCATCATGATTAGTGCTGATGCGAACAGCTATGGACTTGGTACTGCCATTTTCCAAGAAGAAAATCAAATATTGAGAGTCATATCTTATTCTTCTCATACGCTGAAACAAACAGAATGTTTAGTGAGCATATGGGCCTGTGAGAAATTTGATAAGTATATCGCTGGACTAGATCAGTTTTGTCTTTTAACAGATCACAAACCTTTGGTACCGTTGATAAATACCCAGGATCTAAAGCAACACTCCTTTGAGATATCAAAGACTGTTGATGAGACGTAGGAGATACAATCCTACAGCTGAGTTTATCCCTGGGAAACTTTTACTGGTATCAGATGCACTGTATAGAAGTCCAATTGGAAAAGCAGAAAGCGCTACGGAGAAAGATGTAGACATGTATATAGATACTATTATAAAGACTAGATCAGTTAATGATAGAAAATTAAATGAAGTTATGAATGCTATATCTAAGGATTCAAAACTACAGGAGCTTATCCATTTTACATCAAATAGTTGGCCTAGCAAGGAAGATAGATTAAACAAAGGAGTTAAACCTTATTGTAACTATAGGAATGATCTATCAGTTCATCAGGAAATTCTGTTTTACCAAGATCGAATAGGGATTCCACAAAATCTCAGAGCAGAAATGTTGCGAGCAATACATATCAGACATCTGAAGTTAAACAAATGCCGAAAACGAACCAAAATGCTCTTATGGTGGCCGAGAATATCACAAGAAATAGAAGATCTCATTAAAGGATGTGGATTTTGCAATTGTCATCGTGCTGCAAATCCCAACGAAAGATTGAAACCAACTATTTTGCCAGATAGGCCGTGGCAGAAATTGGGAACAGACATCCTAAAATTGGAGGAAGAATATTACTTATTCGTAACAGAGTATTTCTCCCATTACTTGGAAATAGTGAAATTAAATCCGCTAACCAATAAAACAGTAATTTGAAAATTACAAAATATATTTGCTCGATGAGGAATACTTGACGAAATCTCAAGTGATAATTCATAAGCATATATTTCAAAGAATTTGCAAAACAATACGGATTCATAGACACCACAGTGAGTCTGCATTTCTCTCAAATGAATGGAGCTGCCAAAAGTGCAGTGAAAATTGCGAAAAAAATATTACGACAGCCAGACATATTTCTTGCATTAATTAATGGCCTACCGTAGTACACGTATAACTGCTACAGGAGTTAGTCCAGCAGAACTCTTGATGCGTAGAAAAATAAAAACAATTTTACCCAGTCATCCAAATAAATTAAAACCCAAATGGCCAAATTTACGAAAAGTAAAAGAGAGAAATGGGTCTTACAAAACAAAAAGTAAAATAAATTATGATAAAAACATGAAAGTAAAAACTTGAAACCACTAAGAGTGGGCGATAGAATCCGAAGGAAAACAGATGAAGAGAAAATGGTATAGTCACAGCAGCAAATAAGAAAAATAGGACATATACAGTAAAGATGAACTCTGGAGGAAGTCTAAAAAGAAACAGAAAACACTTACTAACTATTTCGGAATAAATAGACAATTCTTCCCCAGGAAGAGAAAGAGAGGAAAAACAGGAATCAACAATATCAAGCAGAGGACGGTTATCACAAAAACCGAAATACTTGAAACACTTTTTGTCTTTGTCTACGACTATGATTATCAGCAGCAACGACGACCCCACGAGGTGAACCATTCAATAAACCAAACAATCTTCCGGACCTAGTTGTTACAAGGCTTGGGGGAGTTGATGCACCATTTCCTCACTTTCATTTACTGAGGTTTAGGTATTTTCAAAACTTTTTACTTACTCTGTCTCCCTGTTGGGAGGTGCTCTTGGTACAATATGTCAGCGGTTGTGTCAGATGTATCCTCTGTTGGCTTCTGTTTCTACAATGTACGATCATGGGAGGGGGGCATTTCCAACTACAGTGCCTTCCTGGCTGGGGATATTTGGGTTTCTAACCCACACTCAAGATCCCGTCCCAAGAGGTTTTAGCTCTCTTGCTCTGTGTCTCTGGTTGTGTGTGTGTTGTTGTTGAGCCTTCTTCTACTCATCCCTCTCCCGAATAGGCTTGAAATTAGCTCACTTGGGTGTCAGTAGCTTTGGGTAGATTGGAACATTGGTTTTTAATTTTCTTCCCATTAGAGGTTCACCGGGAGAGTATCCACATCCATTGGGGTCGTTACGTGGGCTAGCAGAGACATATATGGATCTCTTGCTTTCCTCATCATTGTCGTAATTATTTTTACTGCTGCTTCCGCTGCTCCATTGCTTTGGGAAAATCTAGGACTATTTGTGATGTGTTGAAATCCCCATATTCTTGCGAAATCAGCAAATTCTCTTGACATATACTGACTTCCCGAGTCTGTTCTCAGGATCACTGGTACTCCATACCGAGCGAATATGGATTTCAGGCTTTCTATCACTGTTCTGGAGGTAATTGAACTCAGTTGAGTGAACTCAACGTATTTCGAAAAATAGTCCACAACCACGATGTAGATCTGGCTGTTTAGCTCGAATAAGTCAGAAGCTAGGGTGTGTCAGGGTCTTGGTGGAAGTTTGGTTGTCAATAGTGGTTCGGCCGGTTGGTGTTTAAGCCTGACACATGTTTCACAGTTCTCCACTGTGTTCTTTATCTGGTTAGATAATCCTGGCCACCAGATTGATTTGCGAGCTTGTTGTCAGCACCTGGTAATTCATTGGTGACCTGAGTGGATCTTGCCAATTATCTCATCGATTGGGGGACCACAATCCATGTCCTATATATTAGTAGGCCTTCCTCCCAGGTAATGTCTCCTCGATGGCCCAATATGGCTTGAGTAGCATAGGAACTTGCTCGTTTCAAGGTCATCAATTTTTAACAAAGTTTATGATGCATGTACATATGTTATCATTGCTGGTGGCTTCCCTTATCTCTGCCAACCGTCTTGCCTGGACAAATATTGCTGAGCTTTCCTCCAGTTCTTTATCTTGGTTGGTTGGCATGTTGCTGTGCATGACTCTTGATAGAGCATTTTTTGCCGGGTACATGATAGATTTTATAACTGAATCTCATGAGGCAGATGCGGAATCTCTGTACACTGGCTAGTAATTCACTGATATCTTTACTGCCTAGTAGGGGTACGAGCGGTTTATGGTCTGTCTCGATTGTGAATTCCAACCCTATGAAGTAGTCAGAGTTCCTTCTCTATCTAAGCGTGTCGGATTTCTGTTTCCGACATGGCTCTTGATACATATGCTACCGAGTGCAATTTTGTATCTTCCTGCTGCTGTAGGAGTACTGCTCCAAGGCCATAAGATGAAGCATCTGTGGATATTACTGTTCTTTTTGTTGGACTATACAATGACAGAACTGGTGCCGAACACAAGACTTCTTTTATGGAGTTGAAGGCTCTTTTTTGTTCGCTTTCCCATACAAACATCTTTTTCTGGTTCACTAAGTCCCGTAGCGGCTTTATCATTTCTGCTAGGTTTGGGATGAACTTCCCCATTTGGTTCACCATTCCCAGAAATCTGTGAGTTTCTGCTATATTGTTTGGCGCTGGGAAGTTGTAGACTCCGGAAACCCTGTCTTACTTAGGCCGTCAGTGTTGAGGATATGTCCTAAGAATTTTAGTGATGTTTTAGATATCTCACATTTTTGTGGATTTAGGGTTATTCTGGCTGCTCGAATTCTCTTTAATGTGGCTTTTAACCGTGTCATGCTCACTTTGACTCCTCCCATGTACCAGCATACATATCGCCCGTTCTTGCTGTTCCAGTATGGCTGACATTCGCCTCTGATAGATCTCACTCTGGCTGACGTGATTCCAAATGGTAGCCGATTGAATTGAAATCTGCCAAATGGAGAAATGAAGGTTGTCAGGCTGCAGAACTCTCATGACAATGCGATTTGCCAGTATCCACTGTTTGCATCTAATTTCGTCATGACTTTGGCTCTATCCAATTGGGCTAGCACATAGTCGACTATCGGTTACATATGCAGTTCTCTTTTGACATGTGTGTTTAGTTTTGTCAGGTCAACACATATTCTCACCGTTCTGTTGTTCTTTGGTGCCACTTCTATTGGAGAGCACCATTCTGTGGGTTCTTCAATCCTGCTTATTACTCCTATCTCTTCCATCCTCTTGAGTTCTCTGTGTGTCTCCTTCATTAATGGTAAAGGTATGAGATGTGGTGTTGAGATGAAGTAGGGTTTAGCATCCTCGTGTAGGGCTATGGTGTAAATTTCCACAAATATGCCAAGGCCCTGAGACAGGTATCTCATCTCCTTCCTTGGGTCAAACGGTCGCAAATCAGTATTGCTGATGCTATGTACAGCAGAGGATACAGTCACTATTTCAAGTGTTTCAATGGCCGGTATACTTAATAGTGGTTCCTTCAAGTTGGGAATTACATATATATGTTGTAGTGTCCATCGCCCTTCATTTCCTTGGATAGTTGCCTTTAGTTTTCCCGTCACCTCTAAAAAAAAAAAAATGTATATATGTATGTATGTGTGTGTGTGTGTGTGTGTGCATATGTATAATAATACATATATATATATGTACATATATATATATATATATATATATATATATATATATATATATACAGTATTTACAAAATAACATTAGACAAGAAAAACACAAACAACTTGATTAAGAAAATAATTATCTTGTCATCAAGCAGACAATTCAAAAATATCTCTTAAAAGAATGACCCAATTAATACCTTCCTTCCTACTCACCAAAAAGCATACCAAAAGCAAACAGTGATTATACATTAAGAACAGTCAAGTCTTGCTCGATAAAAACAACTTCCCAAAGAGGAAACATATTTAAACCATTTGAACTTTAAAAAGAAAGAAAAAAAAAAGTTTGACCTGAGATGACCTTATAAGGGTTGAAAGGTCGTTAAAACCTAACAAACAAACAAACAAACAAAAACCTTTAGGGGGTTATGGTCTGGAC
Organism: Sepiola atlantica; assembly: GCA_963556195.1. Taxonomy (NCBI): domain Eukaryota; kingdom Metazoa; phylum Mollusca; class Cephalopoda; order Sepiida; family Sepiolidae; genus Sepiola; species Sepiola atlantica. The sequence goes on along the minus strand of OY744517.1, from coordinate 185,344,613 downwards.
CATGTAGCTTCTCCCTTGCTCCAACTAGTGCTGGTAAATGCATTCTTCTATAAATGTGTTCTGGGATTGTGGTGACATCAGCTCCAGAATCGATTTTGAATTTCACTGGTATGTTATTTATTGCCAGATCAATTCTCCATGGTTTGCTGTGTCTCATTTCAGCTGCAGTCAATAGACCCAGGGTGATGTTGTCGTTGCTGCTATAAAATTAGTCCTCGTAATAGTGTACTTCATAGACTTTCTTCGACCTGCAACACTGTGCGTAATGGCCGACTATTTTACAGTTGTGGCATTCTGCTAGAGTGGCAGGGCATGTATGTCTCGGGTGGTTTTCTCTGTTGCCGCAACGGTGACATCCTGTTTCTGGCTTGCGCTGTTGTCTTTGGTTCATAGTTTTAGCGATTCCTAGAAGAGTTCTCTCCTCTTTTGTTGTAGTTTCTTTTCCTTTGGTAATGTCTGTCAACTGTGTGAACGACAGTGTCCTCTTCTAGTTTCTTGAATCTATTTGTTTCAGTAGGCCGTAATAATCTTTGTTGGGACTTCATGTTTTCCTTTTGGCGCACCCTTTTGACTGCACCTTTCAGACTGATGTCAGGTATCATTATAAGGGTCTCATATAAGTGTACATCTCTGCACCCCACAACGATTCTGTCTCGTATCAACTCGTCTTCAAGTCCCCTTAAATCGCATGTCTCTGTAAGTCCGTAACAAAGGCATCAATGGACTCACCTTCTTGTTGACAGTGCTTGTTGAACATGGCTCGTTCATATATCACGTTTGTGCTAGGTGTGAAGTGCTTGTCGAACTTTTGTTTGACTATGTCAAACTTTTTAGAGTCCTCTGTGATAACTTGAATGTGGCTAGGACGTCCTCGGCTTTGTCACCCATACTATACATGAGAGAATCTACTTGGACCCTTTCGGGTTTTTCTTCAAGGTCAGACACAGTTATATAGCGAGTAAATCTCCTTATCCACTTTGGCCATTGTCCTGGCTGGTCGAATGAGAACGGCTCTGGCGTCGACACATTGCTGTTCATTTTATTTTGTTTTAATTCTAGTTTCTGGCTCGGATATTTTTGTTTATCTGATGTCCATGTGTACTCCTTACTATATGCTGTATTATTCTGGTTTCGGTTTTATTAAAATCCCACTTCTGACACCATGTTATGGTACTGAATAATGACCGAAGCAAAGCATGTGTTTTAGGTTTCGGATCCAAGATGGCTGACCCGCGTTTATTCACATAGACACATTCATGTTACAGAGAAAACGTAAGTCTCGTGGTAAGGAGGATAACTCTGTTTGGTTAAACCCGACTATAACACACCGTTTTTTGCTTTTATTATTTTTTTCATGTTGATTTTGACACCAGTTCGTTTTGATTCGGCTTTTTCTCGCTGTTTACGTATTTCGGCGTCGACAGAAGTCGTTTTTTTCTCGTTCAAAAGCTATACCAGAACCCAAAAATCAATCTAAACGTCAATTTAAAAATCCTCGTTTTATATGAACTAAGGAACTAAGGGGAAATAACTCTACCGTGACGTGCTAAAAAAATTTCATCATATAGATTTCAAGCGCATCAAAATTGCCACAGACCAAAAGGATAATTTTTTCAGTAACACCGGTTTTTTTAACGTTCGCTTGAGTAGAATAATAAACAGAACAGATCGTAAACATTATAATACGCACTTTTATCACAGATTTTTATTAAAGAAAAAAGTTTGGTGCAAGTTCAAAATTCGACTGATATGAAAAAAAGAAAAGAAAAATAGAAAATCAAATGTTATGGGTAACACGATGATCGGCGATATAACGACGTCAAATTAGACATTGTGGTTGCCGGCCAAAGGAGAGAACTCGGCGCTTATGGGACGTTGTTGCAATATTAGAGGGAAATAACTTTTTCAAAATCCAAGGGAGATAACTATGTTTGACTTTAAAAAAAAAATCAAATGCATGTACGGATGGACAGAGGGGTAAAAATTAACATTATTTTTTTTTTTAGAGGGGGGGATTCTACTTTTTCAGGTAATTACGTGTGCTTTTACAACCTGGAACCACTGGGATTTTTTTAGAGGGGAGATTCTACTTTTTTAGGTAATTACGTATGCTTTTACAACCTGGAACCACTGGAATTTGTTTAGAGGGGAGATTCTACTTTTTTAGGTAATTACGTGTGCTTTTACAACCTGGAACCACTGGAATTTGTTTAGAAGGGAGATTCTACTTTTTTAGGTAATTACGTATGCTTTTACAACCTGGAACCATTGGGATTTTTTAAGGGGGGGGGGATTCTACTTTTTCAGGTAATTACGTGTGCTTTTACAACCTGGAACCACTGGGATTTTTTTAGAGGGGGGGGGAGATTCTACTTTTTCAGGTAATTACGTGTGCTTTTACAACCTGGAACCACTGGATTTTTTTTAGAGGGGGGGGGGAGATTCTACTTTTTTTAGATGTTCCCCCTATATCTCATGGAGTTTCTTTAGCGGAAAAGAGAAATGGGAGAAGTATTCCCACATATAATTCTTGCAATCAAGGAGCAATATGTGATATAATTTAATTTATCGTTAATTAACAAGTTTATTTAATTTTTGTATTTGGTTAATTAACATTGTTTTATTGTTCCAGTTTATAATTAACGTTATTTTCACCCAACATTGTTTCATTTTTAGTTCGTTAATTAACTTGTTTCAATTTTCGATTTATTATTTTTGTTACGAATTAAAGGTAAATATACGTTTAAAAACATGTAGTGGCTCCAGGTTATAAAAGCACACGTAATTACCTGAAAAAGTAACACCCCCTCTAAAAAAAATCCCAGTGGCGCCAGGTTGTAAAAGCACACGTAATTACCTGAAAAAGTAACACCCCCTCTAAAAAAAAATCCCAGTGGTGCCAGGTTGTAAAAGCACACGTAATTACCTGAAACAGTAACCCCCCCACCCCCGTCCTCTAAAAAAAAATCCCAGTGGTTCCAGATTGTAAAAGCACACATAATTACCTGAAACAGTAACCCCCCCCCCTCTAAAAAAAATCCCAGTTGTTCCAGGTTGTAAAAGCACACGTAATTACCTGAAACAGTAAACCCCCCCCCCCTCTAAAAAAAATCCCAGTGGTTCCAGATTGTAAAAGCACACGTAATTACCTGAAAAGGTAGAATCCCCCTCCCCCCTTAAAAAAATAATGTTAGTTTTTACCCCTCTGTCCATCCGTACATGCATTTGATTTTTTAAGTCAAACATAGTTATCTCCCTTGCATTTTGAAAAAGTTATTTCCCTCTAATATTGCAACAACGTCCCATAAGAGCCGATTACTCCAACGTTTGCCAACTCTTCAGAAATCGAGTTTAGATTTAGCCTTGGAGTGTTTAAAGTTAACTCCTTTAGTTTTTTTGCAGCGATATTTTTATTTTTTTATTTTTCAAGAAAAATAATACGGTTGAATTTGGAAAATACAACATTATTTGCAAAAATTTCAGTTATCTTCCTTGGCCAACAATTATAATGTCCAATATGGCGTCTATATATCGACGACGGAAGCAGGTAAATAGTGGTAGAGCTGTATGGCTTGTCAGGAGAGTATGTGAATTTAAGTTAGTTAACGCAACCAACTCTCTTGCTGGGTTGGGTAGTTTGGGTCTAAAAACTGTCAACTCCTCAATCGTGTGGTAAAAATAGACACAAAGGTCGTCTTTCTTGAGGGAGTGGGGTTCAGCTGCAAGCGTAGAAGACAAAGGTTTTCGAATTGAGTATGATTTGCAGCTTGTCAATTTCCGCAACTCATTCTCATGCTTAATGATGTAGTTTTTAGGGGAAATGAGAAGACTGTCGCAGTCCTTGTGTTAGACTGAACATGAGGAAATTATACACAAGGGTCGTCTTCTCAACCTGGCAACTTTACAAAGAATTGAAGTATAAAAAAATAAAAGTGACTCGAACCGACAAAACAACTGAACGAGAACAAAACTGGGATAATTAGTTTTAATTACTAAAACTGACTTCATATGAAATAATCTCTTAAAAGCCTAAACTTTAAAATCAATTTTTATTTGTTAATAAAAGATAGATACAAAATGTCGCACTAGGCCGAAAAATGGGAGGAGGCTGGTCTATCTATCTTAAGTAACTTAGCTAGCCACATTCATTGACCATAATAGGCACCAGAATGCTTCAATTGTACTACTTATTCATTCACCAAAATAAAATCATTTAAGAAATTACCTAATTAAATCCATATCTTATGTACAAAATTATATGAAGTATATAAGTAAAGGTAAAACTTCAGGTGTTAGTATAAGAATCCCCACATGATAAATGTGGCAGGTAAGCAGATTTGTCAGTTGAAAAGATGATGCAGGTCTTAAATGCTTTATTTATTATGCATCTCTTTCAAAATTATGAAAGTAGATGTGCATCTTTGAGAAATCAAGTCAGCTGTCATCTAATAGGGAAGTGAGAGGGAATTATCAAAACAAAAAGGGTGGAGGGCAAAAAAAAAAGGACTTTATGGAATTATACATAATTGTGACAATAAAGAGGAACATTCACCATCAGGAAAAAGAATGAGGTGCTTCGCATGTCGTGTATGCAGATTTAAAAAGGGCTTCTCTTCATAGGTGCAGGTGTTTATGGTGGTCTAATTTGCATATGTGGATATCAGGTGATATAAATGAAGGGGGCAGCTGGGAAGGAGGAGAAGCGATTTGGATTGGAGAGAGAAAGGTAGAGAGAAAGTAGGGTGCATGAAATTCGGTTGGAAATTGGATCACAGTAAAAACTTTTGGAGAGAAAGGCAGAGAGAAAGTGGGTTGCACCAAATTCAGTTGGAAATTGCATCACAGTAAAATCTGTTTTTTGTTTTTTTAATTATTTTTCTTTTTCTGGCACAAGCTAAGTTACAAGGGAGACTTAAAAAGGTAAAAATCATAAACAAGTCTTACAGGGTCAAAAATAAGTCGAGTTCATTTGAGAAGCAAAAAATCCTCATGTCTAACCAACGTCTAAATTTTGTCCAAGAGAGTTTCACCTTCTCAATCTACATTCTCATGTTCAGATGATGTTGGGAAATGTGACAAACTAAGGTTTAATTTACGTACAATACCTTCTGTTGTGTTGACTATATCAGAACTCTCATCATGGCTAATAAGCACAAGTACACACTATTTCTCCTTATCCAACGCCAGAACCCAATTGTTACAAACAAATACGTCTTTCTGTTCAGCATGTGGACCATGTGACCGTCAACCAATTCACACAATCATATTGAAGCGAAAGAAGGCATGATAAATAGATGTGTTATAATTCTGCCAGCTGCATAGAGTCTGTTGCTGACCCAGAGGGCCTTTTAAATCATCAGTCTCATTGTTATCAAGACATGTCAATCCGAACGCACAAGAACAGATTAAGGGTAGCTCCCCACCCCTCTTCGCCAGGCCGATCTTAATCTTATCATCTCATATGGTTAAGAAATCTCTTGCGAATGGATCAGGACAGACTGAAATGTTTAGTCCTCAATCCATTCACCTCGACCAGCTCACCAGGGTTTGCATACAAAAGACAAATTAAGGACGGAAGCTGTTGGCTAAATTTGGTTCGCTTTCAAATAACCATGATCAACCTGATCGAGAGCTTTAGACAGATCTAAGTTGATCAGCACATCTTCTGAATCGACTTTCTCGATGATCAAACATACCATGCATAAATTATCTACCCTTGTCCTTCCCTTCATAACACAAGTCGATCTGGGGCTAATAAGTGTAGCCAAAACAGCCTGCGGACTGTTGATTAAAATACTGACAAAAATCTTTAACTCTGTGTTCAACATTGTTAAAGGTCTGAAATTACTTATCCCATCTCCACCGTCTTTGCTCTTATGAAGCAACTTGATAATACACCTGGTAAAATAGTTAGGAACACACCTGTTCCTAACTCAGAAATTAAAACATCACAGCTAGCAAAGGGAAAGAAAAACGGGGTGACAGCCTCAAATACACTTATCCACTTAAATCCAAGGAAACTTTTTCAGATCTGTTTCAACAGGACCTCCTAGACTTCATCCTCTGTTATGAACCTTTTGCACACAACCGTTTCAGTTGCTTCAAGATGAGAAAAGTCGGTCAAATAGGCATCAAACCATAGACAGACCAAGCTCTCTAGTAAAGAACTCTTGAAAATGAGCCTCCAATAGACATTACTTTGTGATCACAAGACGTCCAGCCGGCAATGTGACAGTGGCAATGTGTCAATCGATAGCACGTCAACTTTCCTCTGCACTCAATTCAGCAGCCATATTTGTTTTCTCCTGAGTCAATCTTTTTAACCTAGTCCTAGTGACACAACCCTGTTCCTTGTTTACCATGGAAGCCAGTTCAATCTTAACTATCGTAACTATCACTATTACTCTCCCTCACAGCTCGGGGCTTTTCATTCGAGAATTTATTGACAAAATCAAACTGATTGACAAACTCTTGAAATAGATTAACATCTTTGTTTCTGTTAGTATCCCTTAAGTAGGTACTCTTGTCCTGGATCCCAATTTAGATTGCAATGCAGGACCGCATCCCAATCTCCTGCTAATATTACCCGACGGGATGTATTCATGAACAGTTTGATCCACCGATAAAAGAACGTACATTTAGTATAGCTATTGGGCACATAAGCTGAAATGTCTTATCCTTTATAGTAGATCGCACGATGTATCTAAAGAGTGTCTTACTAGCCAGAAAACCCTGCTTGAGTAAGAATCAAAATAGACTGACTGCAACAAATATGCAGACCGAGATGTTGAAGGTCACAGGACACTTGAAATCTGTGAGTGCCAACCTTCAAGCCACTATCATTCAAAATTGCTAATTTGAGTGCTATTATAGTCACTTAAAGTTGGTCTCCCAAAACAACATTGACAGAGATAGCATGTCCCATACAACTTTTGCCCATTTTAACAGTGATGAGACCATCCTCGGAGATACCACCAATATCCATCACAAAAATAAATTTAATGGCTGTGTAAATGAAAGGTGCAATTTAGTGCAGATTTTTTTTCAGATTTTTAAGTTTATCGTCAAAGGAGGCGATATATCAAAGGCTGCATTTACCTCCTCTAGCATTTTACACTCACTTAAAGTCCTTTTTCGGCCTCACCACCGTGACTAGTCTAGTGACCTGAGGAAAGTTTAATAGACCCTCTATTATTAAACCGTTGACTTTCTGCATGGCCAGGATGAGTTTCAGATCTGCATATTTGTTTGTATGGGTCTTCATCTGCTCCTCATGGTCAACAGAAATAAGGCATACCTCTCTCACTGGAAGGAATGTCAACCTTTCTCTTCCACTGTCTCTTCAGGGATGAAGGAGAAGTGTATTGGGGATGGGGAAAGCAGGAGGAATTTGAGTTTTCATAAGAGAACGAAGAGGAGGTATTTGAGCTTTCATGAGAGAGGGATGGTTTTTAAGAGTAAATAGTGTTTTAATAAACTTTTAACTGAGGATGGAGGGGGGTATCTGATTTTATTCTACCCTTCTCTTTTTTCGACTAAGGTTTCTTTCAAGTGGACTAATTCTAAGTAATTCTGAGTCATTTTTAGTTTTCACCGGTCCCCCCCCCTCTTCTTTAGCATATGTTTTTATTTTAGGAGTATTTATTTGCTTGAGGCAGAGTCCATTTCTTTTTGGGGTGCGGAGTATAGAATATGACTGAAAAAGGTCCTCAAATTCATCTGTAGTGAGTGTTTTCTTTTGGGAGTAGAAATGATTGACTCTTTCACCCTTAGTCGATAATATTCCCTCCTGTGGATCCTAGGTACTCCCTTCTCTTATTCTTGTGGTTGATTTGAGTAATTTGTTTTTTTAGGGCATGTAAAAGTCCTATGCCCCCACAGAACCAGCAAGCAGGTTTCCTACCTGCAATAATCACTGGGAACTTATCGTCTTCAACTTCTAAATGGTATGGGTCCTGGTAAATACCTTTTTGTGTAATAATATGTCGAACTTCTATACTCCGAAGTGGGTTGTCGCATAAAACATTAGATAGGTTCCCATACTTATACACACAAAATTTATCTCCCTTAAAAATAAAAAATGGGGCATTTTAACAAGAGCCAACAAAACAAAAAAGAGATGAAAAAACAAAAACAAATAAGCAACAGATAAATGTTACTAAAGCAGGACCAGCGGGACAGTTATAAAAGTAGGGGGGCTATCCTAAAAAGTGAGGGGGCGGTTAAACACATGCATATATAACTTCATTATTATTGATGACCGTAAAGTAGGGGGGTCAAGTCAAAAAGTGTGTCCATGTAAAGGCAAGATGCGTTACTCTTCTACCTACCTTGATAAGTTTAATTTTGTTTTAACTTATATTAAAGCGGTGTCCACCTGTTCAGTTAGAACGGAAAAAAGTGGCTGAAATTACACAGAGTCTCGATAATCGGTCAAAAATCGAAAATTAAACAAAATACTGATAGAACATTATATTTTCCCACGATTGGTAACATTTATTGGATGTGTTTCTAACCAGTATTTTGTTTATTTTTCGATTTTTGACCGATTATCAGCACAATTCTTTTATTTTCAAGGCTCAAACAATTCAACCGATTATCAAGGGGCATTTTCGTTCTAACTGAACACCAGATTTGTTTTGAACAAAAAAACGCTTTAAAATAAGTTAAAACACGCATAGACTTATCCAGATAAGTAGAAGAGTAATTTATCTTGCCTTTGGTAACATTTATTTGTTGCCTATTTGTTTTTTTACCCTTCTTTGTTTTGTTGGCTCATGTTAAAAATGCCCAAAAATTGTTATAGTCCTTGAAATACTATCCGGTTAGAATGCCTGATGGCCCGAAAATGGGTGATCATTTAACGTTAGATTTATATGCGAAACTGATCACCCACGCTAAATTCTAAATAATTTAATTTTGTTTATTCACTTTTATTTTAATTCTTACCGTTTTTCAGGCTGTTTACATGATATTGCCTAAAAAATAAAAATTTTTAAAAATTGTACCCTCACTGTAGAATCTTATTTTTTATTTTGGAGTGAATTAGCCTACAGCGTACAACTTCACATTGAGATTTTTATTTTTTTAGTCATGAATATATATTAAATACTTACCAAAAGTCTTAAAATAATTTTAGTTTCATTTTGAGGAAAAAAAAGTTCGTGGTTCGATTTTATTGAACGGGTAGGTATACGACAACTATTCACGGGCGCGATCCTACTACTGCCTCACACGGGGTCTTTTGTCTGCTGCGTTTCCGCCCTGGACCGAGTCACCCCTCCTTAGTCAACCTGGTCTTTCGGAGCTCCCTCTGACAAACCATATTGATGCAAGGCTTAGTGCGGACACCCGATCGCCATAATGGAACGCACACCAGGGTTCCCGAACTCACATTGTTCACACGAACAAGCCTCCAAGTAGCTGGATTACAGGAGTACGCCACAACTCCCAGCAATAAACAAGTGCTCGTTTTCATTACTTAAACAAATTACTTTTTTTTTCAACTATGGCTTTGTAAAATTTACACAAATAATTAACTTTTCCATTTTTTTTCCTTTTAGACCGAATTTTTTTTAATTTTACCTATAAAATTTAATATAACTTTATTAAAAGGAAATTTTAACAAAAACAAATTTACACTAAATGTAAACCAAGCCTCGTTTTCATACGATCAATCCTAAAGGGAAGTAACTCTGTAGTTTCAACCAGCTAACGCTGACGTTTTTTTTTCTTTTTTTCATACGATCACAAAAGTAAACATTCGGTTATTTATTAAGACGATGCATTCACCATCGAAAACAATTACTGAATGTCTTCGCTGTATTATCGTAGATATGCAGACGTAAGAATATCACGTAGAATCAGACGTAGAATCTCATTTTTTAGGGGGGGGGGGCTCAAAAATGAGATTCTACGTTTTAGGGGCGATTACGCGTGAACACAAAAAACTTGGTGGGAATAAATGTAAAAAAAAAAAAAATATTTTAAAATTTTATATAAATTTAACGTAAAATCATAACTCATTTCTGGGCCATTCTCGAACCGGATACCGTTTAGAGGAGTTAGCAAACAAAATTTATTTATTTTATTTTTTTAATTTTTTTTTTTTTTTTTTGTAAGGGTGATAAATTCTGAGCATTTTTTGACGGGTGAGAGGACTTGCCACTTGGACTTAGGATTAGTAGTAAGTGTTAATGCCTTGCCACCTGAACTTAGCAGTTTTTTTAGGGAGTGGCACTTTTGTAAATAATTATTAATTTTGTTACTGATATTGTGAGAAATAAGTTTTTGGCTTGCTGAAAGTCTAAACCTAGTAAAGATCCTGGCTTTGGTTTTATAGCTCCAACTAGAAGTGAGTAATTTGCATATTTATCGATTACTTGTAAAGTAAGAGCATTTATCCATTCGGAGGTGGGGGGTATTTGGAAAATTCTGGCGACTGTTACATTTCGTGAGAGTTCTATTAATTGTTTGTAAAAAAAATATAGACGGTCGAGCCTGTTGAGTGGGTGAGGCCTTCAGGAGGGGGAATATGATACCCAACGGAGCAAAGTTGGACGAGGCCATTCTTGGTTAAGGGAGGAGAGGTAGTACAAAGACCTATATCTAGGTTCTACATTTTCTCATTCAGGGCGAACTCAGAGCGAACAGTGCCAACAATGTGCGAACATTGGCAGTGGCCAACAGGGTGAACGGTGGTGGCGGCCACCGTCGCCATTCCCCATTCAGACACTCTCTTACGAGTCTGGCATTTCAAATTCAGTTTTTCTACTTATAGTGGTATATCGACAGACTCTCTTACGAGTGAGATATTTCAACTACAGTTTTTCCACTTACAGTAGTGGATATGGACAGACTTTTACGATGCTGAAGGAACTTCGATACTGTAGCGAAAAGTGATGCTACAAGGTTGGTCCACAACGGCAACTGGCAGAAGGAACAGGAAAGCAAACACCTTGCCTCTGTAATTGTGGATAGAGGGGGTGTTGCAACAGATTGCCGGTTGCGACCTTGGTTTTGTAAGTGAAGCCAAGGTCTCATAAATTTTAGTAATAGGAGGCAGACTATGACCTACTGACGGTTTGAAAAGCAAGCACTAAACTGCCACAGACACCCTCTTTTATTTAGCAAAAAGGGTGTCATGTGACCGCTATGCAAATTCAGGTGGATAAATAATCAATCTAAACAAGGTAGCTGTTTCTCCATCACTCTGCCAGAAGCCACCGGAAGGTAAGGACAACTTTTCCTGACACACTCCCATCTCAAGAAAAAAAAATAAATAAATAAATAAAAATAAATTCAATAAAGGTGTTAACCTTATTAGTCTCTCTGATTTAGGCAATTCTGACAGTACCAGCTCTCCTCATCTGGGTAAGATTGCTGAATGCCAACACAAGGAAAATGGAACCAGTTGTCACATCCGTCACAACATATCATGGCACTCCCATCATCTGGTCGATCGCAGCCAGGGCAAATCAAAATATGCTCACTATCGTCAGCTGGAAGGCGGTTATCTGGGATATTAGGATTGACAGAATCATCCAGATTCTGTGTTAGCGAACTAGGGAGATCAAAAGGTTCCTCAGTTGATAATTCTAGGGGATATGAATGAACCTGTGAAGATCCATCCCCCCGCCTTATTCGGGCAGATCTAACTAAGTTGTCATTTCCTGGGAAGAGATGTGTAAAACCTACCGAATGCCCAAAATGGTCGAGTCTTGTTGAGTATCTTAATTATCACAATTTCGCCCACTTTAATTTCAGAGGCAGTCTGTCTTGGTCGGTTTGGGGCCTGTTCTCGTAGGCTTAATAAGTACTCTTGATGCCAGATCATTCTGAATTTTTTTAATGCTTCATCTCTGGAAATCAAAGAGTGCAAAAGTTGTTTTCTTGAGAGAGGTTCAACTTCATCAATACTCGGCTTGTTTAACCTCAATATTAATCTGGGTTTCACAGTTGGATGTAAAAAGTGGTTGGGAGTTATGATTTCTATATCAGGATCTGATGAGCTCCTGTAGGTCAATGGTCGGTCGTTGATTGCATTTTGGACATCGGAGATGATAGTCAACATTTCAAAGTAGGTGTGGCACGACCAATCAATTTATAAAGACAAGATTTTACCGTTTTTATTAGTCGTTCCCAAACGCTACCGTACCAGGGCGAATACAAAGGAATCCTAATGTGCTCAATCACACAGGCACCAAAACTCTCCATGAACTCACCAGACGAGAAGGAATCATGTAGTACATCACAGCCTGCCACGAAAGATTTGGCATTATCACTATACACGTGCGAGGGTATGCCATAAATGTTTGTAAATCGGATAAATGCCATCAAAAATGCGTGGACAGTTATATCTTCAACCAACTCCAAGTGTACAGCTCGCACCTCCAAACAAGTGAACACAAGAATATACATTTTCACCTTTTCCTCACCGTTTTGGACCCACAAATGGCCTGTGTAATCTACTCCCGTGTGTAAGAAGGGTTTTATAATATTAACCCGATGCTTCAGTAAATCGGTCAATTTTGGGTACGTGAAGGGAAAAGCATTAAATTTCCGGCACAAGGAGCATCCTGATAATATTTTCTTTACGGCTTGTCTGCCTTGTGGTATCCAATATCCTGATAGCCTTACTTTATTCAAGGTAGTAGGGACGCCGAGATGTTTACAGGTTTTGTGACAGTCCAATACAATTAGAGACGTCAACTGGTGGTCCTTAGCTAGTAGAATGGAATTAATAACCTCATACTCATATACTGAGGCCTTGCCAATCCTTCTGCTTGAACGAATTACTTCCTCCCTGTCCAAGAACAGATTCAATTTCCCCACTCTCGGTGGTACTGCCTTTCTGGAAGGATTCCTTAAATACTCTAATTCCTCCAAGAAAGATTGTTGTTGCATTACCTTTATTAAGTGTGTTCGAGCTGCCAACGTAGAATCCGCTTCCTTCTTCTTCAATTTATTTATAAACCGGAACACACAAGCTGCAACGTTTAGCAACTTTGACAACTCTGAATATCTATCAAATGGAACATCAGCAGTTGTGCAAAACACTGATGACACAATTCTTTTATTTTCAAGGCTCAAACAATTCAAATCATTCTCAGGCCAAGAAGGTGGTTGGTCTCTGATCCAAAGGGGTCCAGAAGTCCAAAATTTTAAATTGGTCTTCAGTTTTGTGATAGATATTCCTCTGGTAATGAAATCTGCAGGGTTCTGTCTAGTTGGCACGTATTTATACTGAATAGATACATCAAAATTTGAAGTCAATTCTGCTTCCATAAGAGCGATATCTTTCAGTCGGTTCTTAGCAAATACATTCTTGTGGTTGGTTTGCTTCGTAAGCAACCAAGACAGCACGATCTGAGCATCCATAGAAATATACACATTCCTGAAACATACTCCAGAATATACATTCAATAATGTTGGCAAACACTTAATAGCCAAAAAGGTTGCCAATAGTTCAAGCGTTGGGTAATGTTTTTGATTTGATTGGTGCTACCTTGGCCTTGGCAAAAACCAAGGATGATATATTTTCCTGAATAGCGTATGCTACAAATCCATATGCCCCCTTAGAAGCATCACAGAACAGAAATAAATCAGTTTCCTTGCCCTCACAGAGACTTTGTCTTTGAAAGCTGAGGGAACTAACCTCTGATAATTCTTTGGCAAGAACTGCTCATCTGGACTGAATTTCCTTGGGAATGACTTCATCCCAACCGAGTCCCAATTTCCACAACTCGCTGATGAGGGTACGAGCCCGTATGGTTACAGGGAGACACAGAGAAAGAGGGTCGAATATCTTGGATGCATCAGATAGTATTTGTCTCTTGGTTCTTAGTTCGGGATTGCAGTTGCGGTGGGCAATGTTGATGGTATCAGTTTGAGGGTTGTATCGATAACCCAGTACCTTCTCCCACGGGCATCCGTGACCTACAAGCGTGCCTTCTTCTTTCATTAAATTCTGTAATTTGATATTGTTAGAGTTGCAGGATTGTAGTGTAAATCCTCCCTCCTGTAGTCTCTCCATTGCTTGTGTGTACAGGGTAGTCAACTCATTCAAAGAATTGCTGGTCTTTATTAGATTGTCCACATAAAAGTTGGACTGCAGCATTTTGGTACAATTGTCCAACGGATATCGTCCAGCATGATACTTTAATATGCAATTCAGAATGAACGGACTTGCATTAAACCCAAAAATTATAGTCGCATACCTGTAGCACACGACAGAATTGTTTTTCTTTAAAAAGAAGCAAAATTTATTTCTGTCTGACTCGTTCGCCAAACGGATCATCAAGAATGCCTTCCTGATATCTGCCAGAAGAACATACTTGTTTGTCCTGAAAAGTAATGTTAAATTGAGCATATCTCCTGTCAAATTGATCCCAGGGTAGGCTGCGTCGTTGAGGGAAACAGAACTGCCAGTCTTAAATGAACAGTTGAACACCGGTCGTATTTTAGTTGTACTGGTGTCGTCATTTTTAATTACGGGTCTATGAGGGACCCACACATAATCCTTGTATTTCTCAGAGGGGCATACTATGGGTTCGATTATCCCTTCCCTTTCTTGGTCTTCAAACACCTTTACATACTCTTCGTAGAGGTTTTTTTTTTCTAAATTCCGAACCACTCGGTCCAGGACCTTAAGAGCTATGTAATGATTTGACTTGACCCACCTCAATTTGTCCTCATTCCATGGCAATTTGACCAGGTAATGACCATCTTTGTGAACAATGTTCTGCATAAACTCCTCCATTTTCTGGTTGTCATAATCTGAAACAGATTCAATGCCAGGAAGACCCAGCGATTCCAGACTAAACATCCATTCTAGTCCCTTATCTACGGTACTCTCCTAAAAAATATCTGTGAACGGATCTATATAGGAAGGAACAGGATTCACAATACTATTAACAAGGGAATCAGTATAGCAGTGCTCCTCGACAATTCCATCATCGTCTAAGGTTCCTGGAATTCTCTTAATCGGATTAATTTGATCTTCATACAAAAAATGTTTTGTATTTCCAATGGGGATAATACCGGCGGACGTCTGCCAAGCTGTCCCATTCATACATCTTATAACATTCACAGGAAGCATATATTGTATCAAGTCAACTCCCATAAGGCCCCACAACTGGACACTGCCGCTCCTTATCCTTGCAGTAAAACTGTAATTTCTATCCTTGAGGTTCTTCCAAACTAGCGGCAAGTCTGGTACCCTGTGTGAGAGATCCAACTTACTGTCAATGAGAATGGGCAGTTGTGGGTTGACTCCTGGCAACACTTCTACAATCGCTGTTATTTGTTTGAATCTGCGGCGTTTCCTCCCAACAAAGGTCACAACATCCATTGCCACATCCTCTACTGTCTCTGGATCATATTTTAGATGCTCAAGGACCTTCTCAGAAAAATAAGATCTCTGACTGACCGAGTCAATAAGACAATTCAGAGAAACTGAGTAATTTCCCCTTCTAATGGTGATGTTTATCATTGGTAGTATGTTCTGAGTGTATTCTATTTTTGCGTGTATGTTGGTATTTATTTCCGTTTCATCCGGTTTAAATAGAGGACACATGGCAGCGTAGTGACTCCATGAATTGCAATATTTGCAAGGGTATTTGAATCCCTTGACTCCTGGACAGGTTCCCTGATCATGGCTGGTGACTGTGCAGAATTCACACTGTCCACGCTGTCTACAGCGCCGCAGGCGCTCATTATACGATGGATAAGTAGTACAATTAAGGCTAGCATGTCCATTTCTAGCACAAAAATTGCAATAGTGAACCTTATCCACTAAGTCCAGGTCTGCATGAAAGCTCTCTAATGCAGAAATTCTAGTTGGGTTTTTCGTCCAAGTGGGATTAGACCTCGGCCTAAACCGTGAAATCGGTTCAGCTTTAGAAGCCACAGTTGGTCGAACTCGAAGTAGTGCCTTTATGACTTTGTGACTGTACTGGAGTATACAATATAAACCAGGATATGGAGTACTTGCAGCTCTAATAAGTTCAGTTCTTATCTCATTTGGAATCAGATAAAATGTGAGCCACTAGGTTTCCACTTCACGAATCCTCTACCAGAAAGTCATATCCATACTCAGAGTTCAACTCACCAAGTTCATACTGAACCTGGGAGAGATATTCCTTCATCTGATCATAAGATCTGTCAATTTTGGGAGTATGTTGAACTATTTTTTTTTTAAATCTCCTCTCGTATTTCCTCTCTGTCCCAGTACTCCTCCTTTAATATACGTATAGCAACACCGTAATTTTGGTCATTTTCTGATAAATGGTGTATCAGATGAAATGGCCGACCCACTACATAGGCCTTGAGGCATATTAACCGTTCCTTGTCGGAGCTCACTCCAGCTGTGCAGAACTCAAAACAGGTCAAAATCTCGCAGGACAAATTTGTTAGCTTTATCCAGACCAGTGAATGTAGGACAGGTTATCTTCGGTTTGGCTAATTCGATTCCAGATCGAGCTGGGGATGGTAAAGTTGGAGGGGTTGTTGAGGCCAGCGAAGGGGAGAGAATTTCCAAACTTGGTAAGGAGGCATCCAATTCTGACAGAGCTCTATTCACCCCTGTTTTGTAATTAAAGCTGTCAGACAAGCGGTTCCTCGTCTCGGTGGGTCTCTCTGATGATCTCCTTATCCAGAGTTAACAATTCCTGTAACCACTGGAGAATATCTCGTTTGCGTAGTTCCAGTACATCTCTTTCAAGTAGTGTAAGAGCACCAAGATTCTCCAGTGTTCTATCATTGCACGGGTTATCCTCTGTTCTTTTAGCAAGGATTCCTGCTGATTTGAATTCATCTGGAATGGTAAGATCAGCACTCAAGAAAAAATAACAATAAAAATAAATAAATAATAATCCGTTCTGTTGCAATGTGTAGCGAAAAGTGACGCTACAAGGTTGGTCCACAACGGCAACTGGCAGAAGGAACAGGAAAGCAAACACCTTGCCTCTGTAATTGTGGATAGAGGGGGTGTTGCAACAGATTGCCGGTTGCGACCTTGGTTTTGTAAGTGAAGCCAAGGTCTCATAAATTTTAGTAATAGCTTCTAAATAACCATGATCAACCTGATCGAGAGCTTTAGACAGATCTAAATTGATCAGCACATCTTCTGAATCGACTTTCTCGATGATCAAACATACCATGCGCAAATTATCTACCCTTGTCCTGCCCTTCACAAGACAAGTCGATCTGGGGCTAATAAGTCTAGCCAAAACAGCCTGCGGACTGTTGATTAAAATACTGACCAAAATCTTTAACTCTGTGTTCAACATTGTTAAAGGTCTGAAATTACTTATCCCATCTCTACCGTCTTTGCTCTTATGAAGCAACTTGATAATACACCTGGTAAAATACTTAGGAACACACCTGTTCCTAACTCAGAAATTAAAACATCACAGCTAGCAAGGGGAGAGAAAACGCGTGACAGCCATAAATACACTTATCCACTTAAATCCAAGGAAACTTATTCAGCCTGATCTGTTTCAACAGGACCTCCTAGACTTCATCTTCTGTTATGAACCCTTTGCACACAACCGTTTCAGTTGCTTCAAGATGAGAAAAGTCGGCCAAATAGGCATCGAACCATAGACAGACCGAGCTCTCTGGTAAAGAACTCTTGAAAATGAGCCTCCAATAGACATTACTTTGTGATCACAAGATGTCCAGCCGGCAATGTGACAGTGGCAATGTGTCAATCGATAGTACGTCAACTTTCCTCTGCACTCAATCCAGCAGTCATATTTGTTACCTCCTGAGTCAATCTTTTTAACCTAGTCCTAGTGACACAACCTTGTTCCTTGTTTGTCATGGAAGCCAGTTCAATCTTAACTATCGTAACTGTATCACTATTACTCTCCCTCACAGCTTGGGGTTTTTCATTACACAATTTATCGATAAGATCAAACTATCGACAAACTTTTGAAATTGTTTCACATCTTTGTTTCTGTTAGTATCCCTTAAGTAGGTACTCTTGTTCTGGATCCCAATTTAGATTGCAATTCAGGACCGCATCCCAATCTCCTTCTTATATTACCCGACGGGATGTATTCATAAACAGTCTGATGCACCGATAAAAGAGCATACATTTAGTATAGCTATTGGGCACATAAGCTGAAATGTCTTATTCTTTTATAGCTGGGTTCCCAAAACAACATTGACGGGGATAGCATGTCCCATACAACTTTTGCCCATTTTAACAGTGATGAGACCATCCTGGGAGATACCACCAATATCCATCACAAAAATAAATGTAATGGCTGTGTAAATGAAGGGTGCAATTTATTGTGAATTTTTTTTCAGATTTTTAATTTTATCGTCAAAGGAGGCGATATATCAACGGTTGCATTTACCTCCTCTAGCATTTTACACTCACTTAGAGTCCTTTTTCGGCCTCACAACCGTGACTAGTCTAGTGACCTGAGGAAAGTTTAATAGGCCCTCTATTACTAAACCATTCATTTTCTGCATGGCCAGCAGGAGTTTCAGATCTGCATATTTGTTTGTATGGGTCTTTATCCTCTCCTCATGGTCAACAGAAATATGGTATGCTTCTCTCTCTATAAGCAATGTCAACCTTTCCTTCCCACTTAAACTTATCTGTAATGGGGGTTGGGTATAAATATTGACTGAAAAAAGTCCTCAAACTTATCTGTAGTGAGTGTTTTTTTTTTTTTGGGGGGGGGGGGGTAGAAATAATTGACTCTTTCACCTTTAGTCGATAATATTCCCTCCTGTGGGTCCTAGGTACTCCCTTCTCTTATTCTTGTGATTGATTTGAGTAATTTGTTTTTTTAGGGCATGTAAAGGTCAGATGTCCTATGCCCCCACAGAACCAGCAAGCAGGTTTCCTACCTGCAATAATCACTGGGAACTTATCTTCAACTTCTAAATGGTATGGGTCTCATCAAATACCTTTTTGTTTAATAATATATCGAACTTCCATACTCAAAAGTGGGTTGTCGCATAAAACATTAGATAGGTCCACATACTTAATAAGAAAAAGATCCATGTACTTTCCCGACATCTAGCTATGGACTCCGAATAAAAAGAATCAATATTTTTATAGATAAAAATTTAAAAATAAAACAAAAATTTCCGATTATCATAGTAAATTAGTTTATTCTCATAGTTTTTATTTCAATTAATTTTGTTATTATTTTATGTGTTGTAATTTGGAAAAAATATTTTTGCAAAAAAATAAGTTCATATTTGTTTCTGTCATTAATATAATTTTCATGTGCATGACTCAAATATTTTGTCGGTTTTCAGATTTCGTAAGTAAATATGTTAGATAGTTCATCTCGATTTGCCAAATAGAATTCAACATTTAATCGATATATCCTGTGGGAATACATTTTTTCCATTATATTCCAAATCAAAATCAGTAGGGTTTTTTCTTCTAATATATAAAGTACCTTCTTGAAGAATAGGAAAATAACCACATGCATCACACGCTACTAAACTCACAACTTATTCACTCGAGCGTGTTTTATTATTTTTTTCCAACTAACACTAAACATTATTTTTGGCCCACCATCTTCGACTCTCCTCAAAACATACTCTATATAGGTCGTAGCAAAAACTTTTCCGCCTAACACTTAAGTACTGACACTCCCCCCATCGACACCGGAAATTAATAAACGTCTACTTTTCAAAAAATTGTCCTTTATTATTTCGTATTTGTTTGCTATTAATTTACTACATAATACAATACATTACGCACACATTTAATGGAAGCCGATTTTCAAGAATATCGGATTATCCAATTTCTACCTATTACGTATACATTTATAGTCATTCCGGTATTTAGAGAATGCAATTAACGAACATAGTTCTTTGCAGTATTTCATCTTTCAACATGGTGGCAACAATTTCTTCAACAACTCAACTTCCGAATTAAGTCACTATACACCAACATACTCGACGAGACTATAAAGTGTACATTTTCTGATTCCTACACCTTTCGCACACATAATATAAAAAAAAATTGGAAAAATACATCGATTTCTTAGTATAGAAATGACCCAAAACGTGTGACTAATAGACTCTACATTCGGTGGCCTTATTTGTAGATTTTATACTCGCTTCAGTAGCCGAAACATTAGTAGCGCAGATCCAAGACCAAAGGGTTTATAGTTTGATCCCAGTCGTCTCACACAAGTTTTTTTTTTACATTGTAAAACTTCTGCCTACGAGGGAGGGTGAGAGAGAGGACTATTTTTTTTAAATCAACGTTATTATGTAGTCATTTGAAAAGAAATCAATGTAGTATGTAGTACTTTAACTATTGTGAATATCATTCCGGTGTGACCTATTTGCGTTCGGTCGGATGTTGACACATTTTAATTCATTCTTTTCTATTTCTCCCGGGCAACGGGGCCAACTAGTTTATTATATTTTAGTTGGCTAATGATTTAACTATTTATCAATATGTGATCTTTATTAAAAAAATTAAAAAATTAACCAAGAATCAAAACAATTTTATTTAGTAGATTATTTATATTTCATAAAAAATAGCAGTCGCTACAACTTTTTAATGTAAAAAAAATAGGGTTTGAAATATAAAAAGGAAAATTAGATGTTGCTTAGCTCATCGTGGGAGGGGAGGAGATGTGACACTGAAGATTAAGAAGAAGAAAACTAGGTTCAAGATACTTGCAACTTAAGTATCTTTTGATATGCTAGTTATATATCTCCCTTTTCCCTTCAGTTTGTGTTATCATCTCTATTATCGGCTTAGTGTAGTATCTGTTCCGATGGATACTACACTCCATAGACCAGTATCATCTTGACCTTCGGGCCTTGATTTCCGCCAGTCTATGGGTTTGTCCTGTGCAGTTCTAGGAGGTCAACCCTTCCAGGCTTTGCCTCTCCTCTTTGGGGAGGAGTAAGTTTATTGCTTACTGTGTGAGGCGCCCCTACCGGGGAATGCCAACGGGGCTGCCCAGGCATTTTTTGTAGGCCAGAGTGCTCAAATTCTCAGGCGCTGGCTTTTCAAATCCCACTTTCCGACCTTGTGTCACATCTTACCGCTGTGGGAGGTAGATAAATAACTCGTCTCTATTGACATTTACTGTTCATTTCTGTTTATTTTCATTTTATAGTATCTCTAGTAATAAATCATAAATGTATACCTCAATGGATATTAATGAGTTGGAAGGGGATAGAAATCATGTATCGTTTTGTGACATTATACAATGTATGTTTAAACGTTCTGCGATTCATGTTACTAATGTTGCATTTCATCTGTTTCAGCTGTCCATAATTTATTAAAACGAATAAAGGTGATGCATTGTTAAAAGAGTTCATGCTCATTTAATTAGTTGAGTAAGACGTGGTTAATGGGGCTCTAATCTTTCTATCCATCAATTAATGCAGATGCACTTTCTAATCTATCTGCATGTGGTATTGTTCTGTAACTCAATAATAGTCTGAGAAGGAAAGTTTCAATCTTATTTTGCTGAAAAGAAAATGCTTTAAATTCCATTTTTATTATTTGTAACATTCGTACTGCGATTCCATGTGATTCGTATTAGGGGAAGGGGTGTCTGGGATACACGGATACACCCAATATTCCTTAGCTATGAACAAAATTCAGGAGCATTGTGCGAGACTAATGTTTTTGGTACGCCAGTTCTAGCGAATATTATTGATATGTTTATTTTATCATGCTAGTTTTTCTATCTTTGACTTGAAAAACTTCAGGCCAGTTTGAAAAAGCGTTGACCAATATCAAACATAATCCAACTCTGCTAACTTGTGCATGATCCATATGAACTCTAGACCATGATTCTGTTTTCTTAGGACTTGTGTGTAATTTATTCTTTATTTTCAAACATTTAAGACATTTGTGTACGTAATTCTCCACGTACCAGGTATATCCAGGCCACCAAGCTTCAAGTTTAAAACTTTTTTGTGTGGCGTTTACTCCACAATGTACATCATCGTGCACATTTTTTATTATGTCTTTTTTACATATTTCTGATGGCACTATCAAATCGCCATTACAAATTACCCTTTTTTTATTGACAGTTTATGTCTGCTTTCTTTGTATGGCCTTTCTGCTTTTGAACAATTACTCAATTTATTGTTCTTTATTCTAAGCATGATTCGATTTAAGACTGTTATGTAATGTCTCTGAACTTAGTCAAATCATGGGTAATACGTCAGTTTCAACCAAATGCAAAAATTCACCATGACATTTTCCAGCACTTTGTCATTTGGTCCCTTTTTAAACTGAAGACGTGATAAGGTGTCCACATGTGGTATGACATGGTCTTTTACATATTCAATATCAAAATCAAAAGCCATTAGCTTTTATTTACATTTTGGCTATTTTCTTAATTTCTTGGAAATCAATTGCCATACGGACTTATGGTTAGTGATAGGGTTAAGGAGGACTTCTTTTTTTTTTTACTGACAAGTTTTTTTAACGAATATGCTATATTACCGGTCCCGGCAAAATAACGATTCCTGCGTTATTTTGCCGTGACCGGCAATATAACGATTCCTGCGTTATTTTGCCGGTTCATGTATATTTAACTAAATTGTTAAACATACAGTGACGCCCGGCACAATAATGAGTCTTACGTTATTTTACCGGCTCGTGTTTATTTAACTATAAATTACTTTTTTTATTATTATTTAAATTATTTTTTTTGTATTATTTAAAACTTTATCAAACGAAATTTTATTTATAATTTATAACTTTGCCTGATTGTTTTTTTTGTTTTTTTTTAATTTAAAACTTTGCCTGATTGATTTTTTTTTGTTTGTTTTTAATTAATCTTTGCCTGATTGATTTTTTGTATAATTTAAAACTTTATTAAGCGACAATATATTTTAGAATAACGATAAAATTAATTTTTTACTTCCGGTTGATTCGATTAGGAGTGAACTCTTCAAAATTACGACTTATTTTATGATTTCATTGAAGGAACATTTTAAAATAGAAACTGTTTAAATCCAGTGATTTTCTGTATATTTTAACAGGGTATATGTTACGACGCTCAGCAGAGGCGCGAACGGGGTCCAAAAAAAGAACGAGAAAGAGTTTAAAAACATAAATTTGCAACAAGTAAAGTTGACTTATGTCTAGAATAGACATTTTTCTACTTACCTATGTAATTTGTTTTGTATTATTAGATGTTAAAAAAAATTTCTTGTTTTTGAAAACATCTAGTTTCTTAAAGAAAATGCCTCTATATTATTACGTAGAGCGGCCATTTTGAATTCTTCGAAAACCTCTGTTGAACATAAATTTCTAAATAGCACTTCAAACGGGTTTAAAATACAAACAAATAGCACATGCAAGTTTGAAACTAACTTTTACAGCTTACAGTTACTTTTATTTGTTGTAAATTTGTTTTTTTAGCGTTTTTACTCTGCTGAGTCTCGTAAAAGATGCCCAGTAAATGTTACCAAAGGCAACATAAATTATTCTTCTACCTGTATAAGTTTATTTGTTTATTTGATTGTTTATTTTTATAAAAAAAAATCATTTATCAAAATAAATAATAAAATAAACAAATAAACTTATACAGGTAGGTAGAATAATAATTTATGTTGCCTTTGGTAACATTTATTTGTTGCTTTTTTTTTTTCTTTATATATAACTTATATATAACTTATATATAACTTAAGGAAAATTTCAATTACTTAAATCGAGAGCAGACTTAGTAATGGGAAAATTCATCAACATTAATTCTATTATGAAAAGTAAGCAGATATTTCTTTAACCGACACAATAGGGCAGGTCGATTTTTTTTTTCTTTAACTGACACAACTGATGATGAAAACAAATTGTTTTTAAATATTTGCCCTTATTTATTTAATTACCTTTTCTTTCGCAAGGCCATAACAATTGGGTTTTTAAAAATAATGAACCGGCATAATAACGATCCCTTTACATTAGTAAATAATTATTGTGCCGGGCGTCACTGTATGTTTAACAATTTAGTTAAATATACACGAACCGGCAAAATAACGCAGGAATCGTTATTTTGCCGGGACCGGCAATATAGCCTCTTCCTTTTTTTAAGGCTGTTTACATGTAATCGCCAATTCCTGGATCATCAAGTTTTTAATGAGCCATTTCTTATAAATGACCCTTTGCCATCTTTTTTTTTTATTATTGCAAGTTAACTTTTTAAGCATACAAAAATGCCCCTCCCCCGCCTCCAAGGAACAACTACACACACAAAATTGTTATAGTCCTTGAAATACTATCCGGTTAGAATGCCTGATTGCCCGGAAATGGGTGATCATTTTACGTTAGATTTATATGCGAAATTTATCCCCCACGCAAAATTCTAAATTATTTGTTTTTTGTTTTTTTTTCATTTTTATTTTTTTCAGGCTGTTTACATGAAATCGTCGTGAAATAGGGTGAACTACAGTGTAACGATACAAATTCACGTTGAAACGTTTGTTTGTTTGTTTGTTTGTTTAAATTAAAGATTTTTGTTAAGTATTTAATATTTATACACTGCAGCATGAATAAATATTAGATACTTTTTTTTCCCTCAAATTAAAGATTTTTGTTAAGTATTTAATATTTATTCATGCTGCAGTGTATAAATATTAAATACTTAACAAAAATCTTTAATTTGAGGGAAAAAAAAGTTCGTGGTTCGATTTTATTGAACGGGTAGGTATACGACAACTATTCACGGGCGCGATCCTACTACTGCCTCACACGGGGTCTTTTGTCTGCTGCGTTTCCGCCCTGGACCGAGTCACCCCTCCTTAGTCAACCTGGTCTTTCGGAGCTCCCTCTGACAAACCATATTGATGCAAGGCTTAGTGCGGACACCCGATCGCCATAATGGAACGCACACCAGGGTTCCCGAACTCACATTGTTCACACGAACAAGCCTCCAAGTAGCTGGATTACAGGAGTACGCCACAACTCCCAGCAATAAACAAGTGCTCGTTTTTATTACTTAAACAAATTACTTTTTTTTTCAACTATGGCTTTGTCAAATTTACACAAATAATTAACTTTTCCATTTTTTTTTCCTTTTAGACCGAATTTTTTTTAATTTTACCTATAAAATTTAATATAAGTTTATTAAAAGAAAATTTTAACAAAAACAAATTTACACTCTATTTTAAACAAGCCTCGTTTTCATACGATCAATCCTCAGGGGAAGTAACTCTGTAGTTACGATCAGCTGCCATTTTTTCCATACGATCACAAAAGTAAACAGTCTGTTGTTTGTTTGTTTTTTTTTATTATTGCTGTTCGTGTTACTTTGTCGTTTCCCAGACAAAATGCGGACAATTAATTGTCTGCAGTTTTCCGACCTTACAAATGATTAAGTAAACCCAAATAAATTGTTTTTGATAAATTTAAAATTTACCTTAAATTATGTTAAAGGAAATACAGTTGAGAAATTAGTCCAAAACAATTTAATCGGGTTTACTTACTCATTTGTGAGGTCGGAAAATTTTTTAGAAAACTGCAGACGATTCATTGTCCGCAATTTTGGCCGGGAAACGACTAATTAACCGGTGTTAGTGCTTATGCAATTTACGAACCGCGTTATACGCGGCACATTCCAGCAGGTTACGTAAACCGCCGGAAGGTGCCGAACGAAAACTTGTGTTTTTTTTTTTCGAAAACGCTGACAATACTGGCAATCAGTAATAATTAAGGGGAAAACATTTAAATAAAAGTTTGTTTTTTTTGTTGTTACGAAGGAAATACAATGAAAAATTGATGGAAAAATATGTAATTTTGTAAGAAACTTTAAAAATTAAGGAAAAAGAGTTCAAATCAAGGAAAAAAACACTCATCTTATGGTAAGTTTCATAAATAGATATTTATTTTTTAGCGAAGAAGATATAGTGCAATAACTGATTGCAAACTATTTTTTTTTTTTAATGATTTTTTTTCTTCTTGTCAATTCTTTTTCAATCCTGCTGACTAGATTAGGGTTAA
Source organism: Sepiola atlantica (assembly GCA_963556195.1). Lineage (NCBI taxonomy): Eukaryota > Metazoa > Mollusca > Cephalopoda > Sepiida > Sepiolidae > Sepiola > Sepiola atlantica. The sequence goes on along the minus strand of OY744517.1, from coordinate 185,318,650 downwards.
GGTATCTTTCTGTTTGAAATAGAGTGTTTTGTTAGCAGATTTCTGTTAGGGTTACAGTGTTTTTCTGTGAGGGTGTTATGTTTGCAGATTTTCTGTGGACTTAAGCTCGGACAACAGAAAAGAAAAAGAAGGGCTAGAGAGAGTGGAAGGAAGCTGTGAACTTCCAAGAATATTTGTCCTTCAAATCATTTTTTCTTTTCAACTTGCATGTATGTACATTGCACACTGTACAGTACACATGTACGGCAACTCTTCTTTTCACCTAACCGTTTTCTTTTTTAACAAAAGTCAATAATTACTTCAGGAGACTGACGCATCTGTCCCAATTCGATTAGATTGATGCTGACTTTAATCAAATTTCAAACATTGTTGAATTTTCCGCAATATTTTTATTGCGTTTACCAGTTCGATTTCACTGTCTAAGCGTTTCGGCACCTACTGACAGTTTACGTAACCTGCCAGAATATGCTGATGCATCGTCGGTTTTAACGCGGTCGGTAAACTGCATAAGTACCGTTTTTTGTATTATTGTAGATAAGCACCCTCAGCTACGCCCCCCTGACACCTCCAAATCTTGTGGGCCTGATCCTATACCAGTAATAGTAATTAAGAAATTCTCTGCTGAACTGGCCCCTCCCCTCTCCAAACTCTACAACTAATGCCTCGATGAATCTTGCTTCCCTAATAGCTGGAAAATTTCCTCTGTGGTACCAGTTTCCAAGAATTCTGGTGAAAGAACTGCCCCACAAAATTATCACCCCACAAGTCTCGTCCCGCTCTTCGCTAAAATCTTTGAATCATTAATCAATCTAGTTCATCATCTCCTACTAACATGGAAATTCCCAATTCCGAGACCCTCCCTCCTGGATCAGAAGCACCCTGGGTCTAGTGGAAAACACTTAATCGCCTGAGAATGGGACGATTAAAAGTTGCTATTGGCTAGATGAGGCTACAAAACCGAGCCATCTGCGAGTGTGGAGAGGAATACCATACGATGCAACACTACCTTGTCTACCCTCTACTGTCCAATGGGTAGAGCTTGAAAAACCGTGAGCAGCACAACAATAATGCAAAAGACTGCATAAAAATGTGGAAAACTGTCGTATGGCCATACATCAGTTTCCATTCTTCAAAGACACGCAAAGAAGAAGACCACTTCGAAAATGCTAAACTTCTCTCTGACCAACAGTATGGATTTAGGCCGTGTCATTCTACTGTGGATATCCTAACGGTCATCTCCAAAGTATATACCGCACATTGGATGAGTTAGGTGAAACTAGAGCAGTAGGGCTAGATATCTCCAAGGTCTTTGAGAAGGTCTGGCATGAAGGCCTTTTCAGGAAAATGTGACAATAAATAACAACATCTACTGGCCACGAAGAGGATGTGATGCTTAGCATGTCAGGAGTGTACATCCATACAGAGTGTGTGGGGGGGGGATTCTCTTTTAAGAGGTGGCCTTTTTTGTAGATGCAGCTGATTAGCATATGTGGGGATCAGCTGATGTAAATGGAAGGAAGAGAACGGAAGGCGGCAGTTGGAGCTGGGAGAACTAAGAGAGAACACTGAGTCTGAAGTTTTGAGATTGATCGGTCGGTGTTCGTTACGTTGACGATGAGTACCTCTACATTCATTACAGTAAACAAACTATCTCAGCCTAAAATGGACAGCAGTTTCGACTTAAATATCATTCCTAAGTTTAATGGGCCTAGAGCAGTCGTTGAATAGATTGAGAAAGTGGAATTAATGTGTGACTTATCTGAAGTGAAGCGACTTGATCACGTCATCTTACTTCAGCTAATGGGGGGGGGCGTTTGCAGTTTAACAAAACAACAACTGACTAATGGAGATAAATCCGATGCAGCGTGAATTAAAGAAGCACTATTTACTGGCTTTACCAATGACAGATTTACGGCATATGAGAAGTTCGATGCACATGTTTTGTGTCCAGGCGAGAGCGTAGATGTGTATTTGGCAGATTTGCAGAAACTCTTAGTCCTATTTAGAGGAATACCAGATGATGTGATGGTGTGCATATTAGTACGAGGGCTTCCTGACCCTGTGAGAAGATTCTTGTGATCCTCCTACAGAGCTGTTGTCTCCAGGTCAAGCATTGATGAAAGACAATGTTGAAGTGGGGGAACCAGTCATGGCTGCAGCACAGCCTGCCAGAATCACTCAACCACCTGTGGGCACAGTCCGATCTGATTAAAAGTTATAAATGCAATGGCCCTAATCATTTCATGAGAGACAGTGTACAAAGGAAGCAGACCACCCGTCAACGCTGTTATCGGTGCAACAAGACTGGTCATCTGGTCGGAGATTGTGCAGGGAACTGAAGTTTGGGACTAGACATCAGCGCCAGTCTTTCCCCTAGTCAGAATGTGAACTCGGCGCTACCTATCATTACAGTTTATGTTGATGATACTGTGAACAATTATTATCGATATAAAGCAACTTCACACGAATGTGAGACGTACCTTTTGTTCTCGGCAACATTCTGATAGAACGGATTCCAGTTAATAAGACAAACACATTTTCGTAAGCTTCCACGCGAGATGTGTGTTTATTTTACTTCTAGATAACAACAACAGAACAAAGAAAAGAAAATGGGCAGACAACTCTGACTCATAATTTACTTACAGTAAATTCGAATGTGTTAATAACAAGTACTGATTATAGTGAGTAATTTCAACAGATACACCATACTTGGTTCTTCTCAACACTTGGTGTTCACGTTTCATCTTGAGTGCCAAGCTATGTCAGTCGTGGTCACAGCAGATGGCGGTAACTACATTGACCGGCGTCACGTAACTTTGTTAAAATAAATACAAATTATTTTAAAATGTTTAAGAATCAATTAAATTAGTTTTGAAATGGGTATTTTTTACTAAAAAACGGAGTTAAAAAGCCACTTAATTAACAGTTATTACTGTTTGCACCATGTCATTTTATATTACAGACCACTTCCTGGCACTAATGAGAGGCCTATTGATAACTTTTCATAGAATTTGGAAGGAAATTAAATCAACTATATTTGAAAATACATCGAATAACACTCTGACTAAAGATCATAAGATGTGTTGAAAGCAAAATAAATTAAAATATTTTTTGTTGTGAAAACTGATAAGTATTAAACAAAACAGAGCAGTAATTAAGATGTCTCGTAAAAGATATGATCCACATAATGTTTGAACAGATTGTTTTTAAACTCAGTTCACTTAAATCTCCAGGTGGTAAACTAAACTACATTGTTCCGTTATGAATTAAGTTTTATTATTGACCCAAAAGTTTGTTTTTTTTACAATCTATATAAAAATATAACAAGTCAAAATAAAATAACTTTCATACTTCAATATGGCTTCTTTTTTTTTTTTTACTTCAATTGAATTAGAAAATTGTACTCCAAATGTAAATATTTATTTGCATATCTTGAGATTAGAAATCCTGTTTTGTTTAGCGAAGTAAAAACAACATTGCATTCTAATGAAAACAACATTGCATTCTTTTAGTTGCTCCTCCTGATTAACATTTATCAATAGGTAACCAGGCAGATTTGTCGCCTGTACCATAGAGAATCCTGTAGTGATATAGCAGTCATAAATAAAGACATGTTCTGTTTCAGAATAATGTCCCTGTTAAGTAATCTAGTTACACACTGACCAATCAGCTTGCAGGGCGCATTGATTCCCTCTGTCCCCTGAAGAACTACTTCAGCCCGTTTGGGAATCACGGTCGGTCAGCAGAGAAACACCTGAAGGCAACGAGGAAAGACATCCCCATTCTCTCTCCTGCCCCTGTCCACTGGACGCCCCAGCACCTACTATCTTTGCCTGAAGATAACTACTCAGACTTTCGGCAGCACAAAGAGCTTTCTATTTTACTTTCTTCACTCGGACACTGTCCAACTTTCTTCCACCTATACCAAGTGATATAGGTAATTGAATAAACCCTTTTCGTTTTTGCTATAAAAAAGGTTTCGCTTTTCCTTTCGTGTGACGGTTTTCGTTAGTTAATAATAATATATAGGAGTTAGTCTTAACAACCCATTGATAAGAACATTATTATTAAGTAACGAAAACGGTCACACGAAAGGAAAAACGAAACCTTTATGGTTCGTGCACCAAAAAATTGCTCTAAAATAAGAGGTTTAGTTTCATTTTAAAGCGCGTTTTTGGAAATCTGCAGACGACAACCAATGTAATAATCTCATAAATGTAATGTTTTAAAATACATTGTTTTCTACCTAATAATTGCTCCCTTAGAGATCTCTTTAAAGAAAGTCTAATAGACTAAAAGTTGTTAGCGAACAGACAAGGTTCGTTGTTTATATAAACATTTCTATAGAAGTTGCTCGACTGTCTCTGAGACCCACAGAAACCCAACTAACCCTCCCTGCTGAAATATATATATATATATATATATGTATATATATAATATTTCATGTATCCACATAACATTTTATAAGGAGATATGATTTTTTATGTATCAATTTTCAGTATTTACTTCAACAGTGCTCGATACGTAAGTAGAGCTAGATAGTAAGTTATGAAAATATATTTATGGCAATTAAGCTACACAGAGGCCTTTGCGTTTCATCCCCGGGGGGAATCTTCAGGCTAAAATGCATGGAGTTAGTTTTGCCGGGTGTTTTTATATACACGGCTAGTTAGTTAATCAATCAGATTCTTTGTTGTTCTTTTAGCCAATCGTTGGGCTTCTCACGAACAAAGGTCCGGTTAGTTTTACTTCCCCCAAAATCTATTAAACTGTAGAAATGAGATAGTAAACAGCTGCCTGCACAGAATAAAATTTACCTTAGGCTAACAATACATAAATAAATAAACAAACAAATAAGTAAAAAAAAAAACTAAACTAAAACCTAACAACTTAAAAACTAAAACCTAAAATAGAAATACAAGAAACCACGTGTTAAAATAAGCTCACCCATTATATTGACACAACAAAGAAACAGGATATAGGCCACTCTATAGAAAACAGAACAACAGAACAGGAAATAGGAAGTAAAATTTCTCACACCTGACAGTATCCTATATCTCTACAAAGCCACCATCTGCCCATGCATGGAGTATTGTTGTCACATTTGGGTTGGTGCACCATCCACTAGTCTTTCCGTCTTAGACAAGGTCCAAAAAAGAGTTGCTAATCTAATAGGTCCATCACTACCCACCAAGCTCCAGCCTCTGTCCTATCACTGCAATGTTGCATCCTTGTGCTTGTTTTACAAGTATTTCAATAGATTGTGCTTCGATGAACTTGCTGCTCTGGTGCCCTCTCAATGTAAATACACTCGATAAACCCGACAATCAGTTAAATCCATTCACTGTGGAGGTCCCCAGATGCTGGAGAGCCTTCTACTCCAAAATCTTCTTTCCTCGAGCTGCCAGCCTTTCAAACTCCCTCCCTGCTCCCTGTTTCCTCGACCGTACCTACATGCAGAAATTTAAAACTAATGTGAACAAGCATCTCACTGCACAGATCCCAATTTAGGATGACTCCCAAAACGTTAACGCTAATTCTCAGTAGCCCTTTATGTCTACAGTGGCAACTTGTCTTGTCTGGGGTGAACTAAGTTAAAAAACATTTTTTTAAATCGTTGGTCGCATTTTCTCATGGACTTTTCACATAGCTGTAAACAAATTAATTTGCAGTCGACTTTTTTTCTGGCAGTATTTATTGGCATTTAACGTCGTTTTCCATACCTTCACTTTCACTGGATCATCTCTGTAATAATGTCTTCCTTGACAAGAATCGCATCGAAGATGTTTCTGTTGGTGATGGAACCAAGAACATGAGGAATGAAAAATGAGAAACGCACAAAGCTTTCTGTTTTGCATTGAATGCCATTGATTCAGTTGCGACCTTGAAGGTTCGATAATAATTAAGACAACACGATGGTATAATTACTAGAGTGTATTTATAGAAGTACAGAATAGTACGTTACAGAAAGTTTGCATCCGATACTGTGACTGCCACCATGACTTCTATGGCAATTAGTCGTAACTCTATTCATAGTCTCTTGAAGAGTCCATCTACACCCGAAATAGGGTAGATCAACATCACACCATAACAGATTCGCAGAAATTTCATGGTTAGAAACAGATGACATCAACAATATTAATTGTGTAGATGAGAAATAATCCAACAAGATATATTTGTTACTTGACTTATTGCTCCAGCGTATGAATAAAGCAGTGTTTTCTTTATTTACTAACTATACATCAGTCAAACTTTTCTTAACATTACCAAGTTTTATATTTCTCTATACTTGTTCTAATAAACACATCTATCTATTTATCTATATATAGTGCATCTCTTCCTCGAATAAATATCTCAAACTAAATATTGTTGGCTGAAGATATTTAAACTCTATAAGAAATACCTAGGGACAGTCATTGAAAGTACCAGTAATTTGTATTTTCACCTATAAATCAAATACAGTGGATTGCAAAAAAAAAAAAAATACATACTCGAAACTCAGATATCACTTCAAACATCGGAAATTTTAAATTATTTTCAATCTCAAATTTGTTTTATTTTTTATTCCATACCGATTTTCAGGTTTCTACCGAAAGCTGCCTTTAATTTTTGTTCTGTGCTCGGAGGAGGAGAAATCCGTTCCCATAATTTCCTATTTTAGACATGTCAATTATAAATGAATTTCACCATTCTTGTGTCTGCGTATGTTTCTTGCTCATACGTAACTTTGATAAATACACACCGAGTTATTAGTTATCGCGATTTTTTTTTTAATAAATAAATAAAGGATAAAATAAAAGACGAAAATCGGGGAGGACAATAAAGGAAACAAAATTGAAAGTCAAGAGACTCCTGGGCAACGCTGGGTAGACACAGCGAGTTAAATATATAATTTCTTAACATTGGTTGATAAAGCAGCAACAGTCAGCAGTTATGGCTGCTGCTGTTTTATCAACGAATGTTAAGAAAGTAGTTTGGTTGCTGCTGTTGTTAAGCAAGTCAGACTTCTGCATCGAGATCGTGCCTCAGGATTGTCTGGTCTGCATGAACTCTTTCTCGTTTGTCATAGCTATTCAGTAACCTAAAAAGGTGCAGCAAGGCTCAGCAGTTGCATGCAAAGTCAGGAAAGGTTTGGCCAAGAACACACAAAGGAATGGTGCAGAAGCAACATTCTCATTCTCACGCCATTGAGTTGCAGTTCCACGCCTGACACGTCTTTACTTACCACATGCAGAGACATAGATGACCAGAGGACGACGGATCCTGATGTGGATTCCTCCTGGGTTTTCACCAGAGCCCTGTTAGCTGGGTAGCTCTGACATTACCATATTGCCACTTCCTCTATCACGATGATGAAGGGTTGGACTTTAGAGGGGGGGGGCGCTGTTGTTGTTGTTGAGCGGACCGGACCCGCAAAGAGCACACAAAGATCATGCCTTATGATTGGTCTGCATGAAGTTCTCCTCGTTGGCTGTAGCTATTCGTTAGACCTGTATGATTACAGGTTTTTATACTCGACACTCAGAGTAGCAATACCCAGCTGTTGCATACGAAGTCGTGGAAGGTTTTTCTTTTTTTTAAAAACATAGTTCACCCATGACCATCCCTACTACAGGCCAAGCAATCATGCAACTGGGGTATTTTACTGGGGGGGGGGGGGGGGCGAGGGTGGCATGTGAATTTTCTTAAATATTCGATATAAAAGTTGCAAACAAACGAAAAATTCCTCTGAGATTAGTTTGATGTTTTTATGTGTTTTAGATACCAAATAATAAGAATCACAATGAGCTAATTGATAAATTTGACAATTATTGATGAATTCCTATAAATGAAGAGACAGGTAACTTTGAATAAACAAAGGAAAATGCATATTTCAATGAGTGATTTTTATTTCAATGTGGGATCATTTTTAGAGAATTTGTACTTGTGTCAAAAGATCATGACTTATATATTGTGGTTAAAAAAAGGATCCACACCAGTTGATGATATCAAACAGAGAAACATAGTATGTTCAAATATGTTTTACTAACCAAAAATTTAAACTGTCCTCATTTTGATTGTTTTTTACACAACATTTTGGCTATAGTCTTCATTTCACATCATAAAATAATCCAAAAACAAAGTTCAAACTAAAATTTCAGCATCCAAATCTCTAGTGTGGTCTCGTAGTCGATTAATTTAAGCAAACAAATTCACTGAAATGGAAAATGGAATTAGAAAAAATAACCAGATTCACTGAAATGGAAGATGGAATGACATAATACAATGTCCATAGATTAAATAGAAGGTTTAGTTAAAAATCTATAAGTTATCCTATAAAATGTGCAGGGTTCACAGCAATGAGTTACGATAACCAGAATGTTGTGGCAAAACAAGGAGGACACTACTTACAAAATTTCTAAGGAAAGTTCTTCACCTCAAAATCTGAAAGTAGTAATTAAAACTTCTTATTTTAATGTCTCAAGAGTGACTTGTTATCATCAAGAATCCACCCCAAATAGCGTTCTTTATTTTTATGGTATAGAAAAGAGAAAAACCACTCCCCGGATCCTCATATCCACCATAAAAGGAAAAATCAAAAACCACAAAAATCATTTTATTCTTCAAAAAGTTTGTACACAATGGTTTTGCAGAAACGATGAGTTCTGTGTTTCTTTTCTAACTGATTGTCAAGCACAAACAACAAAATCCTGTATTTAAAAAGTGAGATTACCTTTTACAATAAATTAGAAAGAAAGCTCTGACATATATATTGGCACCATATCACAGAATCAGCGAGTCCTTTGTTTCTAATGATCAATTATTTTTCACTGATCATAAAGTAAAAACAACAAACAAGTAATTAAAAAAGAAACTGATTTTACTTTTTGAAAATTTAGAAACAAAAGCTTCAAAATTCATATTTATACAATACTGCAAAATGAACAAACATATTAATTCAATAAGAAAACTATTTTGACTTCAACATGTATTTTACACCAGGCTCTTGCAGAAATAATTAGTTCATTTGTTCTTACAGATCAATAATTATTTATAATTGATCAGACTGCTGAAATTTCAAGATAACTTCAAAACCTTTAGTACTGGTTCTTTACTTGACTTGGAAGACTGAAACAAACAATAATTCTTGAAAAATATATTTGATAATATAATTCCATGCACTCTGTTTGTATTTAAATTATGCATTTCAGACACCAACATGAACATTTTTGTTAAAAAATGTCTGAAAACCTTTGATTTGACAGCATTGAACATTATGAAACAGAAAAAACACCCACTGAACAGTGGTATCCAGTGGAACTTTTAAATCACCACAGTCTATTTCTTTCAAAAGACTTCCATACTCATGATAATTTTTATTATCAGTATGATTGAATATTTCCTCCTCGGTTAGATAATATTTTCGTGTGATATATTCTACTATATAAAAAAGCGACATTTTAATATCTTTGGGGATACCAGTTTCTAAGTCTGGCAGATGATCAACTGTTTGGCACGCCAATTCATCCAACAGATATATACGCATTTTGAGCAAGTATGGCCTGGATCATGACTATACTCTCTAACATAAACTTTCAGCCGAAGAAGTAATTTTGTTTTTTGAATATGGAATTTCTGAATAACATTTTGTACGGTAATAAAATAAGTACTCCCAGAACCTTGTCTCAATTTACAAAATTCAGTTTCAAGATAGTCGGTGGTAAATTCTCCAAGAATGACAAAATTGAACCCACTGTCAAGTAAATGTCTGCAAACATCGATTAAACCATTACATGTATGCTCGATAGCCATACTCGTGTCTCTTGTGAAGGATTTTAATCTTTTTCCTTTGTTTTGCCATACTTCCAAAATTTGCAAGAAATTTCAAATTTCCATCATTTCGATCTGATAATACTCTTTTCAGTGAATCATTTGTCTTGACACTTCAATAAATATCTTTTACACTCACTATTTTCCAAAATTTCAAAACTTCTTTGATGAAAGTAACAGTTTTTCTTGTATCATACTCCTGTAATAGGATGAGTTTACATTGCAGTTACAGTCTCATCACAAAACACTTTCAAATAGTGGGAAACGTTTTGTTTCTCAGCTGGTTTTGGAAACCCTGCTACTTCTGTTATTTTTATAACTTAAATTGATTTTTTTCATGTGCAAAAAGTTGTTTCACTATTTCCCATTTTGCTGATAATAAAACAACAATTCTGAACAAGCCTCAGTTATCCAGTTATTGTGAATACTTTTAAATATATCTACATACTATAAAAGCAAGTATATACCATTTTTAGTAACCAAAGGCTTATTTTCAACAGTATCAAATTTCTTGAATAAAGCTTGATTAGTCTGATTATTGTCACAAACAACTGCAATTACATGACCTTTCGAATGATTGACTTAACAACATTTCTAACATTCTGAAACAAAAATCCGAATTTAGTTTGGCAACTGGGATCATTTTAATCAAAAACTTTGGTCCACCATGTAAATATTTGATCATAATACCCAATATAGTTTTTGCTAATGCCTCTTCAGAATCTTTGGAAACACCAAATATGTTTCCCCTTGGTATTGTAAACTCACTTTAACATAAACTTCATCAACTCGAATGATACATTTTTTCTGTTTATCTGACAGTTTGCTAAACACATCACCAAAATAATTCAGATTATCTAACTTCAAAACTTTTGAGGTCATATTCACTAGTGTTTTCATGCTGGGTAATTTGTAATGATCTCCTAGTTTGTTATAAAGAGACTGAGATGTGGCAAAATATTCAAATGCTCGGACAAGCATATCCGACTCGTAAACTTTTTTTCTAGCTATTCGTGGTGACATAACTTTAATGTGTTGTCTCAAAACCTGTTTCTCTAGTTCAATTTTCAAGTTACTAAGGTAACGAATTGCTTCCTCAATTTAAGACCAATGTTGAAACTTATTTATCCTGTTTTTTAACAAGGAAGAAAGATGTGTGAGTATACTTGCATAATAACATTCAAATGTTAAGTTTTCAAATATTTTAATTAAAAAAATCGGAATACTTCCAGTCAAAAAATGACAAGACTGGATGAACTGTTGATTGTTAGATTTGTAGCAGGTAACTGCTGACGCAAAATCATGATGGTCAATATAAGCACAAAAATTTGTAAAATTATCAATTCTATCTTATCTAAGAAATGTGCAAACTCATCATTTTGTACACTTTGCACAGAAGCGGAACTTTTTTGTTGTCCTTGGTTTTGGTAAAGGACTTGGTATTACACTTTATGGCAAATTATTAAATATTGATGGATGATCTTTGGGTCATGCTTTTCCTATAACAAACACAGTTTCATAACCAGGTGGAAAATGCCTTTCACAAACAAGTGTCTTGAGTGGTTAGGAGTGTTAGCTCTTGGCATTACCTTTAACCCTCTTTCTCTCCCATCTTGATCTTTTGGGAGATGAAAAACTCGGACCTTATTTTGCTCATTATTATTGCCTTGACGGGCTGTCACACAACACTTTTTAACCATTTTGAGAAATATTCAACAAATTATTTTAAACTAAAAAAAAGTAAAAGTGATATTTTGTGAATTAACAGAGCTGTTTACATGTCAAATATGTAAGAATATATAAAAGATTTGAAATTCAGAATGTACGATTTATTAACAAATTCTCAAAGACAACTTTTTAAAAAACTTTTTAAAAAGTAAGTTATATTTTGTCAATGAACAGAGCTGTTTACATGTAAATAAAACAAAATTCAACTCTGACTTTTAACAGTATACTCACGAACTTATAATCCAAATATAAATAATGATAAAATAACAGAATCTTAGCTGAAATAAATTTGATGAGTTAAAATTTATTTTCAGAATGAAATTTGCTTAGACCAGTGACAACGAAGTGCTACCAACTAAATGTTTATCTGGTGACTGACTGGCTGGCCTCTAGTTCAAGCAGTCAGACGTGCGTCTAGCCGGCCTGTTATGGGTATGACCATGAGTTCACCCCAAACAAGGCAGATCACTACTGCAGATGTAAGGGGCTACTGAGAATTAGGGTGTAAGTTTAGGGCATCATCCTAAGTTGGGAGCTATGCAGCGAGATGTCTGATTACATTAGTTTTACATTTCTGGATGTCGGTACAGTCGGGGAAACAGGGAGCAGGGAGGGAGTTCCAGAGGCCGGCAGCACGAAGAAAGAAGCTATTCTAAGAAGGTTAGGCTCAGAACGTACAAATAAATGACAGTTGCACATGTGTAGAAGCAACATGGTTTCCTGCTGCTTTCAAACAAAGATACACGTCGACAGCAGCTTTTGCCAACTACCATTCATCCTTTATGTCATCCATTTTTAAGTAATTGCATACATTTCTTTCTTAATAATAATCATGAAGTGTGCACGGTGACAAGATGACAAGCAAGCAAGATCCACAGAGTTTTAGTAGCAGACTAGATCCTTCCCACCGGCGGGTCTAGAAGGTTCGTCCAGATAAAACGTCATGAATAATCTTTTCCCCCTCTTCACTCTTTCTCTGGTTTGATGGATGACGGTATCATTTTGTGAAGTCATTCACTGTGCACGGTCATCCCCCATATTTCTGTTTTAATGGTTGACATCATCCAATGTGCATACAGAGTTTTAGTAGATAGATAGATAGATAGATAGATAGATAGATAGATAGATAGATAGGGGCATCTTGAAGCGGTTTGCTCCCAAAGATGCTGCCATATTTTATCGACTAGTTTTGTCTGTTTTTCGCAGCAGTGACAGGTCAAATTAGAATTATACTTTTGCGCTCATTTCATATGCTTTTTATCGGAAGAGGGGAGCTACAAATGAGTATTTGGGGAGAGGGAGGATGTTTATTAGTTTTATCATAATTCGAATAATTTAAAGAAATCCGAAAAAGATCAGAAAACAAATATTTGCAAAATAATAAAAAAAGAATCCGTAAAATTCTTTCTGTTTTCTTCTTTTTTTTGGGGGGGGGGGAGGAGGATTAACCACCGCTCCGACAACATTATTTACTATGGAAGCCTCTTTGGGAGCTAACCGCTTCGAGATAGATAGATAGATAGATAGATAGATAGATAGATAGATTCAAGAATAGTCTATTTGTTTTGTTGGTGCAAGGGAGGTTACTCTTCTCTCTTCACTTCGTTGTTATAGCAACAATGGTGGAAAGTCTCCTTAGCAAATTACGAACTGGTGGGACATCTTCAATCCAACAAGAACTAAAAGGCAAAGGATTTTATATATCAAATAAACTTCATGGCATTGAAGCTGAATCCCGTTTTATCGAAGCCGTGAAGAATAGTGATGTGTCCATAGTTCGTAAATATTTTCGTTTTGGGTTGAGTCCAAACATCAAGGATGACTACAACCGTCCATTATTTTTCCTGTGTTGCCGTGTTGGAAATTTGAATATAATAGCTGAATTTTTGAACCACGGTGTTAATATAAATGAAGCGACCTCTGATGGGCAGACAGCTTTACATGTCGCCGTGAGTACAAACTCACTCGATCTAATCAAGGTGCTTTTACTTTCTGGGGCTTCTTTGACAGCAAAAACTCGGACAGGCTTGAGACCAATCGATATTGCCGATTACAAGAGTGACATTTGGAAAATACTCAAAAATGCGGAAGATGGGATCCTTCCGGAGGAGGTAAAATCTTACAAAATTCCAGAACTGGAGAAAGGTCCAGTTGTCACTCCCGAGAAAAATCCGAGAAAAAGGACGAATAAAAAAAATAAAAAATAAGAGCCGAAGAATGAAATTACAATTGTAGAGAAATAAATGTTTAATTTTATTTTAATTAAATTTAATTTTCCTTTCTTTATTGGCCGATTTTGGGGCGGATAGTCGGCGTTTGTGTGTGTGTGTGTGTGTGTGTGTGTGTGTGTGCGTGATTCAATTCCAGATTAATGTGGTGCCTTTTCGAATATATGATCTACTTAATGGTTTCTAATCCAATGTGATCTACACAGTTGTCTACATTTCCAATATCTGATCTACGGGTGGCACTTTTCTCCCCCCCCCCCCCCAGCGGCAAATGGCTCAAGTGACTCAATCGCAGTCATTTAAAAAATAAAGAATAGTCTTCAATATTAAAAATAAGCATATAATTGTCATTTTATTGCTACCCCCCCCCCCCCGAATACAATTTTTTTTTAGTATCTTTTATGTTATACTTAATCTTTTGCACTTTAAGGACCGTGCTGAAATAATAACGTTATTATTTAGAAACCCATTATAAATTTAAAAAAAAACAAAAAAACACCCATTATAAATTTAAAAAATAAACACTATTTCAATAAACAATATATATATATATATATATTGTTTATTGAAATATTGTTGTTTTTTTTTAATTTATAATGGGTGTTTGTTTTTTTAAATTTAAAATGGGTGTTTTTTTTGTTTTTTTTTAATTTATAATGGGTGTTTTTTTTTTAATTTATAATGGGTGTTTTTTTTTAATTTATAATGGGTGTTTTTTTTTTAATTTATAATGGGTGTTTTTTTTTAATTTATAATGGGTGTTTTTTTTTAATTTATAATGGGTGTTTTTTTTTTAATTTATAATGGGTGTTTTTTTTGTTTTTTAGCCGGTGCAACTAAAATCCCCCATCTCTATTTAAAGTGAGCGGAAACGATGTTTTACATGTTAAAGGAGAGCTTTCGGTTGTATCGGCCATAAAGTCAGTGGCCATTTTACAATGAACGTATAATAGGGAAATGCCCTCCCCCCCTTATAAAAATAAATATTTTTCGATAATTGGCTAATAATTTATAAAAATATATAATATTTTTTACAAATTTTATTTAATCGCAATGAAAAATAAAAAATGATGCAGGCATCTATTCCAAAGCTCCGGTCGATTTTGTCTTTAAAGAAAATGCTCTGTATGGAGAGTGTTGGGAGCTTTCAGGTGAGATTTTTTAAAGAATCTGAAATGACTAGAATATAAAAAAAATAGGAAGTATTGGAAATTATTATATTTTTAAAAATCTGTTGTTGATGTAGAAGAAGAAATGGTATGAATTGTGGCGTTATTTTCTTTTTCTTTCGCGTAGTATTTTTACTGAAAATCCATGGAGACATGGATCAACAAATATTAAATACTCACAAAAATCTTTTTAAGTAAATGTGCAGTATAGTTAACACTCGGGAACTCGTAACCAAAAATAACAGCAACACATAATTTATATAAAACGCATTAGAATGAAACTACTCGTATAATAAACAATTTGTAAGAATTTATTTTCACTGTATAAAACTCGTACAAATCGTTTCCACACGTGAAAAACTATATACGTGTTTTACGTACATTATGTTTTTTTTTCTTTACAAATTCTCGGGTGTTTACTATTCTGTACTTTTACCCTATATTTATTTTGTTTTAAATGTACGACAATTTAGGTGAATTGTAAATTAGCCAACATTTTCATAAATATTTTCGGTAAAATTCTACTATTCTACTATAACCAAAAGAAAGATCCAGGTTGTCTTCGATGGCCGTTCATCCAAACAACATGACATAAATGCAGGTGTACCCCAGGGATCGATCCTTGGACCTTTATTGTTCCTGATTTTCATAAACGACCTCCCTGATGACATTGTGTCTGAGATGGGTATATTTGCTGATGACACCACGCTCTATTCTTGCCATGTGGAAAATGTTGTGAAAATAACATCCAAGATGAGAATAGTAGGCTGAATAATCCAAATAAATTGAACTCTTGTTGTTAACAAAAGACTTATTTTAGCTTAGAAGGATATATATAATTTTAAAAGACAGTCATTTTAGGAATATGAAGAATTGGTGAGAGTGGGGAGTCAGCCGGTCTCTCGTTGAAATTTGATTTTTCAGGAAAAGTTTTCCTACTTTCATTTTATGATTCCATTAATAAAGAACATTAAACGGCATTATTTATTCTTAAATTAAAAATGAAAATGAACTATGTATTTGTAACAAAGAAAGAAAAATGAAAATATGTGTCGAATTTGAATGTCTACTGGGGAAAATTTGAATGCCTAGACACCATCCTCGATTATCTAAGATCTCTCTTTTCAGGACAATCTGGCATGAGGATACTTCCCCCTACAAGTAAAACCTAACCAAATATTCAAAATAACATAGTGTTCGAAGCCCAAATAAGATCTTCTCGACACGGCTATACACTGGCTCATACACGGAATATTGCACTTTTTCCTAGTGATCTGACCTCAAGTAACAGCACTTTGCTCGATACTCCACCAGACTAGATGAATTCTTGTTCTGGAATCCAGCAAAATTAAGAAAAAAATGCAATAAAGATAAACTATAACATAATTAAGTGATCGATTGGGGAAAGGGAAGTTAGTGTTTTTCACTTCTCAACGTTTGAGAGGTAAAGGAGAACTTTAGTTGAACACTCGGATATCTATGTATCTCATATAGAGATCAAGTGGTTATCTCAGGAAGAGGCCCCTTGAACTCTGAGAACTTACACTGCATTGAAAAGTGTAAGGTCTTATGTACCACATGAAGCAAAACTGGAATCCAAGGAAGATCTACATCATTTCAAAAACTACTTGGCGAATATACCTGGTGAACCAAGTGCAAAAGAGATCCAAACAATTGCGCTTAAGGGAGGGTTAGAATCCTAAAAAAGTGGAGTGTCTGAAATAGCAGATGAATGTCTGGCATCCGGTAGGATGCCCCATCCCAGCAAAAACAAAAAGGTTAGAAAACTAAAGAAAAAATTGTAAGCTGCTGTTTAGAAAAGCAGCAATAGCAGTGATTGTGTGATTGCCGGCAAGCGAATAGAATGTTATTATCAGTTAATATTTCGGTTGGAAGGCCTCTTTCATAAAAAACAATCTCCAGCTGACGAATAATCCTAGTTGAATCTTGCCGTCGCAGCGGCTGCCATATTGCAAAGCAGGAAGGACCACAATCGATAAGCATCAGAAAATGGCACCCGTCGTAATGGGTTACATCCTTGGCAAACCTGCTCCATGTTTTTCTCGATACTCAGATTTCCTTTTTTCTATTGAACCGATGCTGGATCAATCGATTGGCAAGCTTTTCAGTCCTTTAGACACCATTGGGTCGACAGTCCTGACAAAATATAGTATCCTTTTAACGCCTGGGTGGCCACTCTGTTGGTGAATGTTGGCAACCTGACTTTCATTTAATTGGCACAACTCTCCAGAATCGGTTCTCCTTTCTTGTGCATACCCAAATATCTTTACAGAACTCTGGTGAGACTATCAACTTTGTTTTGGCAGGACTTTACCAGAGTCACATCAATCGTCAACGCATATTCCTCTCACCAGTGATCGTAGTGTTTCCAAGCGCCGCCTCACCAGCATTTCACCAGCCGCCTTCGTGTTTAGGTGTGCCTTACCTGTCAGAGTGTTAAACACTCATCGAAGCTGAATCGGTTATTACATGCAAAACTTGTGTTTTCCATTGAAGGGCCAGATAAGCGTCTTTAGTTAATGCATCAAGTTCGGCCAAATTAATGTGCTGGTCGAACGCAATCAACAGGCATCTTCCACGATGTTTCCATTCACTTCTAATGCCACTCTCGTAGCCATGGAACTTGCGTACACCCAGACCTTCATCTTGTTGCCATTCATGCACCATTCTTCCCCGACAGGATCTGATTCCCATACTCTTGCAGTTGTTTCCGCCAGCATTTGACAAAGAGAGGTATCCCTGGTCTCATCGTCTCATCCCTTGGTTAGTGAACTTGCTTGGCACTTGATGAATGTAGTAGCAATCCTAAGCCAGTCGCACACAGAGAAATGGGCAACCAATTTCCTACACAAGGAAAATATATGTCGAAGGGTCATTATATGGGGAATTTTCGGAATCTGACCACACCGTTTCCATCAGAGAGAATCACTCTCTCCCCAGACCTGCAGACCCAGGACCTTAGACCCATCTCTCAGTTGTTCCAGATCTTTACAAACAAATCTGTAGTATAGAAAGTGCTGCTGCACACGCACTGCAGAAACTAAACGGTTATTAATGAAGATGTCGTCGACATATGCTGACATGGCACTCTTGATTTCTTTATCTTGAGACGTTATCATGGCAATAACAGATTTCATAATAAACGGTGCCACATTTAGGCCGAACCCCAGTCGAGTAAAGCAAAAATGCTTTTCTTTGATAATCACTGTTTGAAAAAGCCACAATGCTTTGTCCATGTGAATTTGTAGGTATGCATTCCTTAAATCTAAAAGCACACATTGGCCTCTTGTCGCCGCCACTCTCTAAGTCTTTGCGTGCACACCTCTGCGTTAGCAGTAAACACATCCACATAACCGTTCAATTCCCGATAGACGAGTACTTGTCAGACGTTCTGCTTTTGCTCTTGCACAACCGCCATCAAGGGAATATCCCCTTGGAAGAACCAAGTTCTTTCTCGGGATATGGTAATAGCCATCTGTTGCGCTGACACAGTGAGAGTTCTTCGTCGTACGTTACCCGAACATGATCAGGCAATTTATATTGCTGCACTCT
The DNA here is from genome assembly GCA_963556195.1 of Sepiola atlantica. Taxonomy (NCBI): domain Eukaryota; kingdom Metazoa; phylum Mollusca; class Cephalopoda; order Sepiida; family Sepiolidae; genus Sepiola; species Sepiola atlantica. Next base: position 185,300,142 of record OY744517.1, on the reverse strand, counting down.
ATTTGTTAGCTCGCTGGAAGAATGACAACTCGCCCATTTCCACAACGCAGTCCATGCTTTCATACTCTGATCGAACATTACAATAAAATCGGGCTCATCGATTGAGATAGCGGCACACTCGTTCAGGTTTCTGAAATGCACACTACCCGATTTAGTCAGGTGCACGCCTCCAAGCTCCTTAATCGCATCAATTCCAAGGAGGAGATTAAATCCTAGCAACCGCCCGTCCACAACCAAGGCCTTAATATTCATGGGCTGAACCTGTTCAACAATCAACTTGATTTTTCCGTTCTCTAAACACTTAAGGGTCTTTCTGTCGGCGGTCAATACTCCTACCTCCTTCTGCCTCCAGCAACGACATACATTCCTGCTCACCAGCGTCTGAGCATCCAGAATCTACTAGAGCCGTGCATTCTCATCTGTCTATGAAAACTTTTACAGCAGGTAAGTTGCAGGTTTTACTTGGTCGAGAAGAAGGCGCTGACATCTCCTCCCCTTGGACATTTCCCTGGCACTCTGATAAAATATGCCCAAGTTCATTCCATCAAAAACACCATTTTCCACTGCCAAACCTCCAAAATCTACTATCTGGCTTCTTCGAGGGTCCTTATGTACAATTTCTGGCCACTTGTAACAGATGATTGCTCTGTTGTATGGTTTAGTAGGGGAAAGTTCTGCAGCCAAACGTTCTCGTCGTACAGATGTGACGGCTGATACATGGCACCCTTCGTCATCCGTCATGATGGCTCCTGCCTGAGTCAGAAGTTATTCTATACTAATTGTGTCCATTCTAGACGAGGTTCTGAGAAGCTGGCTGACATGCTGTGGAAACCCTGACATGACTGCATATGCCATTCATCAATCGAGCAAAAGTTCTTCAACCAGCCGACTCAAGCAATGCATTTCAGTCAGAAATTCGTCTACTGTTTCCTCTGGACGAAGACGCCTCGCCACAAATTGGTCGAATGCGTTAAACCTATCCGTTGCATATGCAGTCATAAGGGCCCATTTAATTTGTTCCATGTCTGCTCTCTTTTCTTTACTCAGCTGTCTGTACATGGCAAGAGCACTGCTTCGTAGCCGTAATGGTAGAACATGCTCGATTTTGTCCATGGCGCAGAGTTCACAAACCAACTCCACATTTTCTATCCATTGAACGACGGGCATGTCAGTTGTAGCACCGCTGAATTCCGGAATTTGGCGGATGTCAAAAGTCTTGACATCCCTACCGAAATATATACGCCAAAATAGCTTGAAAAGAGGAGATTTGGAAGCCTATCACTCGGACTCCAAAGCTCCGTTCCGCTGGATGAAATCAACGATCTCTCTGATGTTTCAATAAAAAATTGCGACTCATAAATAACTCGACTTTGTTTCTCACTTCTTTTTCTTCTTCTCAAGTCAGCAGATGTCAAACATTAAATGATCTGTCAATTCCTTTTGACCAATGAGAACACAGACAAGTCCGGGTTCATACTCTTCCTATCAAGATAGACTCGCCGTTTCTCATAGGTTGTGAATTCGATCCTTGCTAGCAACCTTTGCTTTGACATTTCCCCACTTTTCAAACTACATGCCAAGCAAAGACAGATCATTTTATGGTAGGGAAGAAGCAAGCCAGGGCCACTTCCACCGCTTGATCCTGGCTCAGGACCATCACGTTTGCCACAATGTCATACATGGCGCTACGAACAGGATCAACTTTGAAAGTTACTAATTTGAAACCGTATACTTTGGAGTCATTTACCACCAGGTGTAATGGACCAACAATATTTGGAGCTGATGAAACAACTCGTGGAGTTGCAAAAAAGAAAACATTGAGCTCAGAAAAGAGGGAATTCGCGGTCAGCTAGACACGTCCCATGTTAAAAGGTCGGAGCGACCGTCAATAGGCCTTGATACCACAGATGGTGAACGGGCATTGTTTCTGGATACATGCAGTTAATTTCAGCCAATTAGAGGAGCGATAATATTCACTCCGAATTCCAGTGTGTACTATAAAACCCAAACACACAGCTTTTTTCTCTTTCCTCTTTTCCTCCAACAAACAACTCGCATGCGTACGTCACAATCCTGTCTGTACCCTTTGGGCCAAAAACCTCTCGGTAAATAGACACACATAACGAGAGACTTTCACAAACTACTAAATATAGCATTAACACATACATAAAAAAATATACAGACACAAATCTACATAAAAAACACACATAAATGCACCCGGTGATAGATAATGCACCTTCTTTCACTCAGAACGTTCCTTGGACTCTTTGAACTCTCATCCATTACCTAACTTTATTTTTGATTGTCACAAAAGTTGTCAATACTAAATTAATATATGTTCGTCTATTTCAAAACCAATATACAACATATCGAATAGATAATTTAAGACGTTAATATACATCACAAAAAAAAAGCAAAAATGCTCCTCTACAAAGCGCTGAAATAACAACTCGTCTGGAAAAATATAGTCGCCATCTTTTAAAGAAGCCCAAGAACGATATGTCAAGTTCATAATTTTCTAGTTTAAGGACAGGGAACCTTTTTTTTTTATTTAGAAAAACGTTATTTGTTACTGTTACAGAAAAGACAACCAAACAATTATTAGCATGACGTATGTACAACGAATGCTACGAAATCGAACGGGAAAATACGAAGCAAATCAAGTTTTTCTTGGAAAGTCAGTCAGTGGTGGCGGTGCACCTAGCCGCCGAGAAATCGACAGAGTAGGGTTAGGTGTCGGATGGATGAAATTTCTTTTATTCAAAATACTCAGAAAAAAAAATGTTTTCTTCACAAAAATACACGAACCAAAACAAAACATTGCTCTTTCTTTCGTTCTAATTGCTTAAAAAGGTCGTCTGATATCAACAATTTAAAAATGAACAATGTTTCTGGTGGTATTTTAAGATTTTAATTCATTAAAGTCGTCTGGTTCTTAAAAAAAAAAGGAACTGTTTCAGATAATGTAAACATAAATTTACAGGCGGAGTTTAAGAAGCCATTCTTAACATGGGGGGGGGGGGCTTCGGTAAGATTCGGAAATTCGTAACTTGCTTCGTCCATCTCCGTTCACATTCGTAGTACATACGTCACGCCAGTAATTTTTTGGTTATCTTTTCAGAAAGAGTGCCCATTATTTTACCATTTTTTTGTTGAAAACTTTTTAACTGCCCAAAACGGTAAAATAATGTTTTCTTTGTCTGTTTGCTCTTTTAAATGGTTCCCTGTCTTTTAACTAGAAAATTATTAAGTTGAGTTATGGTTTTTGAACTTGTTTATAAAGATAGCGACTATATTTTCCCCGTCGAATTTTTATTTCGGCGTTTCATGTGTACGGTAACACTTGCGATACTTAGTGTGTTTAATTTAACACTTAATTTAATTTAATTTAAAAAATTTTTACTATAAAATGGTTTAATTTAAAATAAGTCTTTTGGGAAGGAGGGGGGAGGTAATGCCGAAACATATTTCACTCTAAATAAGCTGGATTTTTCCCACATTAAAATCCTCTTGTGGGACCGTCAGCAAAAGTTCGGATTTGGAAAGTGAATTTGAAGCCTTTAAACTGTCGATTAAGTAGTTCTCTCGAATTAAAGTTTAACGGCAAACATCAGGGAAAACATGAATTACCCCTCATATGAAAGAACCAGGTTTTATATTTAGAAATAAGTTATAATAAGAAAAAAAAAAGTTCGTGGTTCGATTTTATTGAACGGGTAGGTATACGACAACTATTCACGGGCGCGATCCTACTACTGCCTCACACGGGGTCTTTTGTCTGCTGCGTTTCCGCCCTGGACCGAGTCACCCCTCCTTAGTCAACCTGGTCTCTCAGAGCTCCCTCTGACAAACCATATTGATGCAAGGCTTAGTGCGGACACCCGATCGCCATAACGGAACGCACACCAGGGTTCCCGAACTCACATTGTTCACACGAACAAGCCTCCAAGTAGCTGGATTACAGGAGTACGCCACCACTCCCAGCAATAAACAAGTGCTCGTTTTTATTACTTAAACACAATTACTTTTATGGCTTTGTAAAATTTACACAAATAATTACCTTTTCCATTTTTTTTTATTTTAGACTGAATTTTTTAAAATTTTACCTATAAAATTTAATATAAGTTTATTAAAAGGAAATTTTATCAAAAACAAATTTAAACGTCATCTAAACAAGCCTCGTTTTCATACGATCAATCCTCAGGGGAAGTAACTCTGTAGTTACGACCAGCTGATCTTTTTTCGTGCGATCACAAAAGTAAATATTCAGTTGTTTACTTAGATGATGCATTCACAACCGAAAACAATAACTGAATGTTTTTTTTATTGTCCTTTCTCAGCAAAAATGAATCGTCGCCAACACTCACAGCAATATACAAGTGCTCGTTTATATTACTTAAACGTAAATTTTAAAAATATTTCGCTTCACAGACATGTCATTTTTACATTTACAACTCGCGAGTCGGGTTGAAAAAAAGTTGTAGAACGTAGTCAAAAAAATGAATATGCAACAAATAAATGCGACATACGTAGAGACTGGAGATTTTCCTAGTTTTCTATTCCATTTGTTTGTATGTTTACGTATGGTAAATGGGTTTTTATTAGACATGAAAAAAAAAAAAAATTCCGGCAACGAAAAGTTTACTTAATAACAATGGCGTCAACAGTTGTCACGTGGTGTTTTTTTTTTTTTTACCGGGCCTCATAATCAAAGCGGCGTTTTTTTGGTTTGCATTTTTGAAATTTAATTTTATGAAACGAACATTTTAACGGGGGACATTTCCATGTATTTCTTGTTGCTGCAAAGACGTACGGAAATGACCCAAGCGCAACTCATATATCGTGCCATGAGCGAATTGACCATTATGTCGATAGGAGTACGCTTTAGTACTGACATCGACGAGACAATAAAATTTGCCAGAAGTGTGGGCATTATAGCCCGGCATGGTTGTTCTTTGCCAAGTCTAAGCTGCCCATGTGGAAGTTAGGGCTTGAGTTAGGGTTAGGGCTTGAGTTAGGGTTACGGTAAGGAATTTTTTACAGAAACAAGGAAAAAAACATTTGGAGTTAGGGTTATTGTAAGGAATTTTGGCACTTCTGCATTCTTTATGAAGCCGCAGATTTTCTGTCCTTCTACTGAAAATAAAGGGAAGTAATTCAACCGGAAGTGACTTATTTACAACCTAAAAAAAAATGCAAGACTGATTTGTTTTTGGGTAACAAGAAACAATTAACAATTTCTTTTTTTTATTATATGAATTAAAAATTTTATAAATAAAAATGTAAAGTTTTGATTGGGGTGGGGGGGGGGAATGAATTTTTTGGTCAACATTGATTTTGCTTTTATTTTTTTTAAATATATTGTAGTTGAAAAGTTTTGTTTGGTGAGATTTTTTTTATCTAAATGAAAAGTTTTCATTGGGGGGGGGACTGTATTTTTTTGTCCTTTTTCTTTTATTGAACAGGATAAAGTTCTGCAATTTGATTTATAATGGCTTCCATGGGGTTAGCAGAAAACTTCTGTCGCCACATAAATTCCATTAAGTAAGACTCCACCATTTGCGTGTGGGTGCCACATTCTATTTTGTTACGCATTTTGGCCTTTTGCCACATGTTTTCCACATGATTTGTTGTGGCACCTGTGGATGGATCCACAAAATTATATCGGTGATTTACACGCAAATGGTGAAATCCTTCCGAAGCGAGTTAGTCGTATGCACGCCAACAGTCTGAGATTATTGTTGTTCCGGGACGCACATACTGCTTTAATATGGGTATTAGTGTTTCGGCATTTCTGTAAGGGACTGTTACTAAGAAGCCAGACTTAGTGGCCGCTTCATAGCCACCAAATACCCACAGTTGTCGTTGGATACGGCCCGTATTGTTCTTTCTTCGTGAAAATAGACTTTCGTCTATCTCCACGAAGCAACCTTCTCCTCCAAGGATCTGCGGATGCTTCAGAAAATGCTCCGAACAGATTTCCCTAAGGAACATTCTCCAGTCACAAATTGAGTGATCGCTAATTATTCTGCACTCTCTTCTAACAGCTTTATAGTTAGCCATTTCATTTGCCCATACGTATATGAAACTAAAAATGTCATCTAAGCGAAGCCGTGACCTAGCAAAAAAACTTTCTTTCCTAATGGATACTGTTTTGCAGCATTCTTTCCGTGCGCATTTCCAAATAAATCCATCACTTCCATTGTGCCTTGCCATCTGCATCTGTCTTTGACATGACGGGCATGTCCGATTGCAAGAAATCAGGCGATGTGCCTGTAAAAAATCGATTGTTTTTTGCGTCTGGTTCATTAAATTACCAATGGCGCGAAGATTCAACTCATTTAACTCCATTTTCTAAAAACTAAATTCTACTTCAACTCCCGGTAAATTCAACTTCCGGTGAATTCTGAATGAATGGTACTTGGAGAAAAAAAAACGGAACTCTTCAATTTCGATTTCTTAATCGGCTGCGGCTTCATAAAAAATGCAGAAGTGCCGGAATTTTTTACAGAAACAACAGGAAAAAAAACATTACGGTGTGACGAATGAAAATAATATGTAAATCAAAGCACAATGACATGTAAATCAAAAGAAAATGATTTTGTTTATTTTGCTTAAAATGTTGTTTTGTTCTTTTGCTTGGCTGAAAAATGAAATTGCGCTTTGAATATGAGTCCCAGTAAAAAAAAAACACGAGGTTTCAGAAATTGTGAAGCCGACGCCATTTTATTTTCTAGTCTGCGTGTGATAAAAATATCGATTTATAAAAAAACAGCACTTTTAACAGATTATAATCATTAATAAATGTCACAGGTAACTTTGAAATCAACTTTTACATGCTACGGTAACTTTTATTTGTTGTATATTTGTTTTTTTTTCAGCGTTTTCGTTGTAGGGCTATTGTTAAAAATACCCAAAACGGAATAAAAATAAAATAAACACATTTAAATGCCAATTTAAATAGCCTCGTTTTTATAAAAACACAACTAAGGGGAAGTAACTCAAAAGTCACGTGTTATGTTGAAATTTTCACTATTTTTTTTGGCATCGGAAGATGCCATCTGCACTTCACAATTCCGTTATATTTTCGTATTTACTTGCTTCCTTACAAGGGCAGAGTTAGATAGAATGTCGGTTTTTAATGTGGGTAAAATCCGGCTACACGAAAAAGAGCACTCTGTGTTGAATTATCAATTTTGTCGGACTGTTAAAACCTATTTTAAGGGTTATCTCCCTTGTTTCATTATTATTTGGGGACCAGATTAACCTTTGTAAGAATTGGGGTTGTCTGCCCTTCTTTTTTGTTGTTGTTGTTCTGTAGAAAAATAAACGCACGACGCGCGTGTAAACCTACAAAATGTGTTTGTCTTAACTGAATTGTCCTGCCATGAAGAATGTCTGAATGTTGCTGAGATCAAAAGGTATGTCTCACATTCGTGTGAACTTGGCTTTATATCGATAATAATTATCAACAAAGGTTATGGGCCCAGATGAACGCTCGATATAATTATAAAGCCACGTGTGACATTTTTTTTCGGCAATATTGAAATTCTCGTTCACGAAAGAAGTTTTGTATCGTTTTACCTTCACGATCTAAACAAAACTTGGTAATCTCGTACCGTTGAATGGGACAAATTACACCACTTGGAAGATTCAGTGCAAAATGACATTAATTAGGGACGGATTATGGTACATAGTAAATGATACCGAAATCGTCCCCGATCCTAGGACAGATGCGATATTACACGGAAAGTATTTATCGCGGAAAGATCGCGCCTTGGCGACGATTGTTTTGTCAGTGGAACCGTCACTTTTGTATCTAATAGGGGATCCCGACGACCCTGCAGTGGTGTGGAAAAAATTGGCAGATCAATTTCAGAAGAAAACGTGGGCTAATAAATTAGCATTAAGGAGGCGCTTGTATTCCCTTAAATTGAAAGTAGGTAACTCTGTTCATAAACATATTAAAATAATGACAGAAATCTTTGAAGAGTTGTCAGTCATCGGCGATTCAATTGATGAGGAAGATAGAGTTGTACACCTCTTGGCTAGCCTCCCGGATTCCTATGACATGCTAGTAACAGCGCTCGAAGCAAGTCAGGATGTGCCCAAATGGGTGTTAGTGACTGAACGACTGCTCTACGAAGAAACGAAAGTCAGAGAAAAGGAAAACACTGCTACTGACTCGAAAGCGATGACATCAAAACATCACACTTTTAAAAAGGGGCCCAAGTGTTATCACTGTGGAAAGAATGGACACATTAAACGTGACTGTCGATTGCTTAGTGAGGATGCAAAAGAAAGTTTTAAAAGGAACTACCCCAATAAGAAAGCTTTCTTCACTGGAAAAACACAAGGAAAATCAAATGGTTCTGAAAACGATTACGTTGTTGGACTATTTGCACACCATGCGTTATTATCTAATAACAAAAGGAGCGAATGGATTGTGGATTCTGGAGCAACTTGTCACATGTGTCACGATGTGAAGAGATTTATACATTTCCGGAAATGTGATTTAGTAGAGGAAATAACACTTGGGGATGGACGCTCGGTTGAAGCATTAGGAGTGGGAACAATAGAACTGAACGTGAGTGTGCCAGACGGTAAACAGCAAAGATGTAGACTGTATGAAACACTTTATGTTCCCAAACTATCGTACAACCTATTGAGTGTGTCTAGGGCGACTAGATCTGGAAAGTCGTTCATATTCACTGAATCAGGATGTCGACTTCTTGATGAAAAACAGAGGATAGTAGCTGAAGGTTCAAAAATTAGAAACGTGTACTATTTGAACTGTAATGAAAAACAAGAAGCAGCTCATGCAGCATCTACATGTTCAGGTGGTAACACAAAGGAGGAGATCTGGCATCAACGTTTTGGTCATCTTGGTGCGGGGAATTTGCAGAAACTAGCAAGAGATCAGCTGGTGACTGGCCTCGACTATGATGTGACAAAGAGTATTAACTTTTGTGAACCATGTGTGGATGGCAAACATCATCGTTCCTCATTTCCAAAATCAGGTGGAAGGCGAGCTACACAACTACTCGGAATTGTGCACAGCGATGTTTGTGGAAGGCTAGAGGCAAAATCGCTTGGTGGAGCCGAATACTTCCTCACATTTATTGATGACAAATCAAGATTTGTGTGGATATATGTGCTTAAACACAAGGGAGAAGTTTTTGCAAAATTCATGGAGTGGAAAACCATGGTGGAGAATTCCAGTGGACAAAAATTAAAAACCTTACGCACTGACAATGGCGGGGAATACACTTCAAGACACCATGAACGCACTGTTTCCAAAACACCAGAGCAAAATGGAGTGGCTGAAAGAATGAATCGGACGTTGGTGGAAGCAGTGCGAGCAATGTTGTCGGACTCGCAGCTGCCTAAGAAATTTTGGGCAGAAGCTTTATCAACAGCTGCATACGTACGAAACCGAAGCCCAACAAATGCAGTACAAGGAATGACACCATACGAGGCTTGGAAAGGCTACAAACCAGATGTGAACCATTTACGCATTTTTGGGTGTAGTGCTTATGCCCATATACCAAAAGATGAAAGATCCAAAATGGATTCTAAAGCGAAGAAGAGCATCTTTCTCGGATATGGTATTGGAGTCAAGGGTTATAGACTTTATGATACAGAAAAGTTAAGAGTCTTCCATAGCAGAGATGTCATCCTTAATGAATCGGCATCCATTAGTGAACAAGAGAGAGAGGAAGTTGGAAACCAACCTCTAGTGAAAATTGACTGTCATAACGTCAGTGATGATGATGATGATGATGACAATTCACAAGTGACAACAGGATCACGAAGATCACTAAGGATTAGGAAAGCTCCAGATCAGTATGGTGAATGGGTCTACATTGCTCACAGATTGAATGACCCATTAACGGTGAAAGAGGCACTTTCTAGCCCTGAGAAAGACAAATGGATGAAAGCAATGGAAAGTGAAGTTGATTCACTACATACTAATAAAGTATGGGACCTTACTGTCTTACCCAGTGGACGGAAGGCTATTGGTTGTAAGTGGGTGTTCAAACAAAAATATGACACTGATGGAAACATGGGACAATATAAAGCTCGACTGGTAGCTCAAGGATTTCTTCAGAAACATGGAGTTGACTACGACGAGACCTTTTGTCCAGTAGTGAGGTTCGAATCAGTGTGAACTGTCATTGCATTAGCAGCAAAACATGACCTGAACCTGCATCAGTTGGACGTAACCACTGCATTTCTTAATGGTGAGCTGAAAGAAGACATCTATATGAAGCAACCAGAAGGATTTAAGGTCAAAGGCAAAGAACACCTTGTCTGTAAATTAAAGCGAAGCATCTATGGCTTGAAACAATCATCAAGATGTTGGAATGAGGCACTGAATGCTCAGCTAAAAAAGATGCATTTCAAGCAATTGGAAAATGACCCGTGTATCTACACACTCTCCTCAGGAGGAGAGATCTTCATAGCTGCAGTGTATGTTGATGATATCATTCTGGCATGTAAGTCTTTGACACGTATCCAAGAATTTATCAAAAGAATCTCCGAAAGTTTCAACATCAAGGATATGGGGAAACTACATAGTTTCTTGGGTGTTAAAATCGCTTATCCAGATTCAGGAAAGATATGGATCGGACAACCAGCATACGCAGCAGAGGTTTTGAAAAAATTCCAAATGAAAAATTCAAAGCCTACATCAACTCCAATTGATCCTGGTGCAAGGTTAACTAAAGCTGTTAAAGAAAACGGGCTATTCAACCAAGAATTGTATCAATCAGCAGTTGGAAGCCTGCTGTATCTGTCAACAAAAACAAGACCTGATATTGCCTATGCTGTCGGCAATGTAGCAAGATTCTGCTCACAACCTACCATGGAACACTGGAGGTCTGTGAAACATATCATGCGTTATCTAAATGGCACGCGGAACTATGGGTTACTGTATGACAGGGAGAATGCAACAAATCTGATAGGATATTCAGATGCAGACTGGGCTGGTGACTTGGATGACCGCAGGTCAACCTCAGGCTACCTGTTTAAATTAAGTGGAGCGGCTGTCAGTTGGAAAAGTAAAAGACAGACTTGTGTTGCATTGTCTACAGCTGAAGCAGAGTATATGGCATTGGCAAGTGCAGCACAGGAGGCAGTATGGATGCGACATCTTCAAAGTGGTCTCAATGAACCCTTGGTTGGACCGACACTCATCTACGAGGATAACCAATCCACAATATGTATGGCAAAGAATCCACAATATCATGGAAGGGCGAAGCATATTGATATTAAGTTTCATTACATTCGAGAGCAAGTTGAGATGGAAACAATTGAATTGGAATACTGTCAAAGTAAAGACATGATTGCTGATGTGCTGACGAAGGGACTTGTGAGTACACAATTTATTAAGCTTAGAGCACTGTTAGGTGTTAGGGAAGTCATGGAACAGTCTGACAGCAATTGAGGAGGAGTGTTGAATTATCAATTTTGTCGGACTGTTAAAACCTATTTTAAGGGTTATCTCCCTTGTTCCATTATTATTTGGGGACCAGATTAACCTTTGTAAGAATTGGGGTTATCTGCCCTTCTTTTTTGTTGTTGTTGTTCTGTAGAAAAATAAACGCACGACGCGCGTGTAAACCTACAAAATGTGTTTGTCTTAACTGAATTGTCCTGCCATGAAGAATGTCTGAATGTTGCTGAGATCAAAAGGTATGTCTCACATTCGTGTGAACTTGGCTTTATATCGATAATAATTATCAACACTCTGGATTGGGACAAAAATTTAAATTACTTAAATCTAGAAGAATTTCTCTTCACTGGCCAACCGAGAGCTGAAAATATTAAATATATTATCAGAATACAACAGGCTGCTCCTAACCATTTAAAACATTCTAAGGTATTATTATTATTAATAATAATAATAATAATAATATAATAATGATGATGATGGTACTTTTTTTTTTAAATTCATCCCTTTTTGTGGCTTCCGGATCGAAGGCCGGTACAACGTTGCAATGCAAAAGGTTCATTCTGCCTATAGTTTAAAATGATATAATACATTATTCACAAGTAATCAATCGAATGGTTTCCTTTTATTTCTTAATAAACAAATAATTAACAGAATACCGAATACATTGTATTATTAATAATGTATTTGTTTTGTTTTTGATTGTTTTCACAAATTGGTTTTTGTTTTAAATTCTTAAGAAACACATTTACATAAAACTAAATTTCATTTCCAAATAAACAAGTAAACCTAATTTGGGTGTTTTTTTTTTATTGTTTTCACAAATTGTTTTTTCTTTTAAATTCTTAATAAACAAATGATATTTACATAAAAATATTTACTTTGAAATTTTTTTTTTTTTTTTACACAAACAGTAATTTTATAAAACCACACCCACCGTAGTTTTCCCCTAAAAAAATTTAAAATTCTACTTTTTGTGGCAAATTACATGTAAACAGCCTTTAAAAATATCCGCAAAATTGTTTTTTTAATTTTATTTTAGAGTTTAGAGGGGGGATCACTTTCCTATATAATTTTAACGTAAATTGAGCACCGACTTCTTGGCCACTTAGAAAAAACACTCAGCGTATCCCCCCCCCCTACTAAGATTCTACTTTGGGGGGCAAATTACATGTAAGCAGCCTTAAGAAATACCCGCAAAGAAAAAAATATTAACATTTTTTATCATTTTAGAGGGGTGGAGGGATCACTTTCCAACAACAACAAAAAAACGCTTTAAAATAAGTTCAAACACAAATAAACTTATCCAAGTAGGTAGAAGAGTAATTTATCTTGCCTTGCGTAACATTTATTTGTTGCCGTTTTTTGTTTTTTTACCCCTTTTTCGTTCTGTTAGCTGTCGTTATAAATGTCCAAAACTCTTAAAATATTTCAAAAATACTAAAAATATGTAGAAACAATTTTTTACTTACCTTTCTTAAGCACAGCTTCAGTCCGAAGTCTTCAGATTTATTTAAAATAAAATAATGGTATATTTCGGTTACTTGGAGAAAATAAAGAAAAACAGACTAGGAAAAACTCTTCTAACTAAACGTTTTATCTACGTTTTACTTTGGTAAAAAAAAAATGACCAAAGTTAGTACCTGCCCCCCCCCCCCCCCAATAAAATCTTAAATTATAAGTTTAAATTTATTTTTTAAACAGAAAAATAACTACATTGGATAACGAAAAAATGTTACGTCCGGAAAAAACATGCAATAAATAGCAATGAAAAATCAGATTAAAAGAATGCCCCCCCCCCCCTAATTATAGGATCTTTAAGAAGATCCCCACCACTGCCAAGGGAGACAACTTTTCGGCTTGCTAAATTCTTTCCGCGTTAACCCTTTTCACACGTGTTTGAGTGCACCTTTCCTTATGAATTTTCTAAGACTAGCAACCCTGGTCCACGACAAGGAGTCTGCTCTTGTTTTTCTGCAAAACCACGGAGTACTGCATCAGCAACGTCTCTGCAAGAATGGCTATCAAATGGTTTTATCGAGTAATTGGTCCAGATGGCGATGTAATTCACGTTAATGTCGGACAGAAGTTGCTCTCCGAAAGGGAACGTAGCTGGAGTGGTCAAAGGTGGAATTCAGAACAGTGGTTCTATTTATTTACTGCTGTTCGTGCAAATTCTAACTGATTTAACACAATTTTATCCCCCTCAATAAAAAAAAAAACATCCCTTATACATTCTTATTTTATTAATTTTTTTAAGCAAAAGTGGCTGAAAAGTTGTCTCCCTTGGCAATGGTGGGATCTTAAAAAGATCCCAATTATATTTAAAATAAAACAAAATTGGATAAGGAAAATATCCCCCCTCCCATTTTTCTCCCCATTCAGCGATAAGTGGCTAAATCATATAGGAAAGTGATCCCCCCTCTAAAATAATTAACAAAATTAATTTTTTATTTCTTTGTGGATATTTTTTAAGGCTGCTTACATGTAATTTGCAAAAAAAAGTAGAATCTTACATTTTTTTAGGGGGGAAAACTACGGTTGGTGTGGTTCTATAAAATTACCACAAAAATTTCCTTTTTTTTATTATTACGCATCATAAAATTTTTTATTACACATCATAAATTTTTTTTATTACACATCATAAATTTTTTTTATTACACATCATAAAATTTACCTATCCAATAAAGAATATTTTCGAAAGAGTTCGATTTTGTTCAGAGAAATTCATGCACCAAAATAGTTCTGACAAAAAAGCGAATTCGTTTAAGTATTTGCGAACGAAAAAACCTTCTTACATTTTCAATTATACAAGAAATACTTTTCATAAAAAAGTTCCGGTTACAGTAAAGATTTTTTGGGAGAGAAATTTTCAACGGTCCACTTCGATAGCTCAAAACCTCTCCACAGAAAACAGAAGTCACAAAAAGGAATGAATTTCAAAAATTAGCATAATACCTAATATTCTTGACCGACCCCAATGATTTTTTAAAAAAATAAAAAGGCGATTCTATTTTATTTTTTTTTTTTTGTTCATGCGATAACATGTCAAAAAATAATATATTGTAAAAAAACTGTTCGTTTTGAAAAAAAAGTTGCATATTCAAAGAAAGAATACTTGGTTATGGGCATAACATCCGCGTCCGAAGAAAGGCAATGATTATTGCAACAAATCCTTCAGAAAGTTCCTAACTGCCACAATGGGGCAGACGACATTCTGTTTTTTGGGGTGTTTTTCTATGAAATATTTGTTTTGTAAACATGAAATATTTGTTTTGTTAAATTTGAAGTTTGTAACTAGTGTTGTTGAATCCGTGAAATTCTCGTTGCCAGGTTTACTGTCTCTTCCTTCCTCTCACTGAAGAGTTCCTCACTCGACTGAGCGGGTACTATTTATATCCTATATAGCAGACATCATAGACACGACTCAACCCAACCAATCAGATCTCAATCATTATACCAGCAGCAGTCACGAATACACTATAAAACGAGTGCCCATCTTCACTCTGAGCTCATTCCGGGCCTTTGCCCCCTGACCTCAACACCTGATGCAGTCTCCTTCATCGCTGTCAACTGCACCTCGCCCCACGGACCTTTGTCAGACATTGTGACACCCTTTCTCCAGCTCTGACTACTGTGCAACTTGTGCTCCAGCCTGCCTTTACGCCCAACTACCTCCCCCAGTTCCTTCTTACAACTCCTGCTCAAGTTCCTTCCAGCAGCACCTGCTCCAGCTCCTTCAAGTGACTCTTGCTGCAGCAGCTCCTGCTCCAGCTCCTTCTTGCAGCATCTGTTTCTGCTTCTTGTTCCAGCAGCTATGGTTCCTGCCCTTTCCAGTTCCTGTAGATGTCCTAACTCTCTTGTCAATCCAACCCTTGGCCACGTCCATACAGACCGGACCTACCTGAGGTATCTTATTACACCTAAGGGACGGCCACTCTAATCTTTCCTGCTATCCAGATTGCATGCCTAGAATATATATTCCATAATTAATTCATGATGATAAGTAGAAAAGTTTAGGATTTTACCCAGCACATAGGCCTACATATTATTGACGCGTACACGCGCACACCGATCCTTTTAAAAATGTATTACTTAATATAACTCAAAATTTTATGTAGAGCAATTTTTTCTCTATTAAATGTTTTGTATCTAACATATAAATATTTTGGGGACCGTGGACGAGTTTGGGTGGGCGCACCCCCTAATTGGTAAAGTTTCCAGAAAAACATGATACGCTCATGTTACTCACTGGGTTGCCGAGAATATGTACACCAAAATTCATGATAATCGGTTCATAAAAAATATTAAAAAGAAAAAATTTAGGGGGTCTAAATTTACAAAAAATAAAAATGTGTCCATATTACTCACTGTGTTGCCTTGAATATATATTCCCAAATTTATGATCTGTTCATTAGTTGAGGAGATTACCCTATATATATATATATATATATATATATATATATATATATATATATATATATATATATATATATATGTGTGTGTGTGTTTTTGAAGGTTTACCAAAACATTTCGTTCATCAAATCATTCATCACAACAAAAGACTTTTTTCCTTTCAAAGTTTATTTATTTATCAGATTTTTCAAAGTTGAAAAATCTGATAAATAAATAAACTTTGAAAGGAAAAAAGTCTTTTGTCGTGATGAATGATTTGATGAACGTAATGTTTTGGTAAACCTTCAAAAAATCACATAAATGCTCTGTACCCTGTAACCGAGTATCATCGAGCTTATTTTTATTGGACTAATCCCGGTCTTCATTGAATAAACTATCTTCTAAGTGAAAAATCTAAACATATATATATATATATATATATATATATATATATATATATATATATAAAGAGAGAAAGAAGAAGTATTGTTTGATAATGCTTTGGTTAGGGAACACCGAGGGTGCGTGAAAGGTAAACAGAAAAATGAATGACAATAATTTTCAAATAATTTTATTATATTTACCAACGTATTATTATCGAACCGTAATGGTGTATGTTTTTTTTTAATTTTCGAGGGAATCCCTCATCTTCTGAAAATAAAATACAGCCATCACGCTTCGATAATAATACGTTGGTAAATATGATAAAATTATTTGAAAATTATTGATTTCTCAATATTGTCATTCATTTTTCTGTTTACATTTCACGTACCGTCTGTGTTCCCTAACCAACGCATTGTCATCGCCTTCAAGCAATACTTCTTACCTATTACACCTAATGCTTCAAGCAAACTACAACATTCTTCTCATATATATATATTGCTCTCATCAGTGCAGACAAGTAAAAATTCTAGACGGCCGGGAGGCGCGAACCCGGTTCACAGAGTCAACTTAGAATCTGCAAGCAGTCGCCATATCCACTTGGCCACCGGAAACTGTGACATGATTAAGGGAAATTAAGATCTATATGTACCCAGAAGCGAGTACAGATAGAAGACTAGTCGAGAGTGTTCTACGAACGTATTCGGAACTTTGCATTAGAGCTTTTTGACAGTATATATATATATATATATATATATATATATATATATATATATATATGTGATTTTATGAAGGCTTACCAAAGCATTTCTTTCAAGACACCAATGATCACCATTAAAGATATTTTTTCTTACAAATACTATTTATTCAAATTAAATGTTATATATATGTATGTGTGTGTGTGTATATAGCTAACTTTATATATAAATGTTTTTTTACAAGTATTCACAAAACATAATTGTTCGACAGGCTAATGTAAGCAAGGGGACAGTTATTGATTAGTATAATTTTATAAGGGGTCAGTCATCATTACTATTACCGACATAAATTATTTTGAAGAAAATATAGTTGGGAAATTAGTCAAAAACAATTGCTTTTTCTTTACCTACTGTTATGTATGATTGATACCAAATAATAAATTTATTAAAATATAAATTCTTGAAATTTTCGTTAACTTTGACAGAATTATCTCCCTTTACAGATCCGCTAAACCGCCATCCAGTTTGTCTTTTAATTAGAGATTTGTATTTATTTCTCTTTCGTGACTAGAATTTATGATTTCCTTTTTTACAGATACTTCACTTTACTATAAAAATAGTATTGAAGAGGGAAAAGAGTTTCCTGCTTCATGGGAGGCTACTCTAGTAGTAGTGGAGATGGGATTATCTCCCTTTATAGTAGAAACAATTGAAAATTCGTTCATTTAAAAATGGAAACATGGAGTAATGTGATTTGGATATTAAAATTAATTTATTGCTGATCAATATTATTAAAGCCATTTTAAAGTAGGTGTTTGTTTACAAGTGTTAACTTTGAATAAAAAATATTAACGGTCGGCGTTACATTTATTATGTAAGGAAATGTTGTTTTGTTAACTGTTAACATTAATTTGTAGAAGCAAAGTGTAGTATCTGTTCTGATACTACATTTTATCTTTTTTGTCCTCAGTCATTGAAGGAGACATCCTTCTTGACGGAGGCAAATTTTTATTTTTGTTCCAATCAAGAGTTCCTCTTTTGGGGGAGCTGGATTTTCCGTCACATTAAAAACCGACCTTGTGTCTAACTCTGGGAGGCAAGTAACTTGATTAATTGGTATGTTCCGATTCTGAAAATTTCACTGAACAGAAGATGGTATTCTGAATGATAATCTTTTTTTTTTAATGACTAGATTTTTAGGAAGTTTCGATGAAACGGGCTCAAAAAAGGGGGGAATAAAGTAAAGTAAAGTCGTATGAATCAACATGGTGCAACTTTGTTAACCGCCTTGATCCTGTTGTTGGTATTCTTGCAGGAGGGGCCACATGGAGGTTGCCAACATCCCTAAGTGAAAGTGACACTATGGAATCGACTGGAATCGAACTTTGCACACCCAGGTTGTCAGTCCATGTTATCTACTTAATCACCGTCACAGGATAATTCGTCTCAATAACCGTTTTGTGAACTCAAAACAACACCTCTCGAGCGCTGACTTTTCAACCCCCACTTTCCGACCCGACCTTGGGTCACATCTTACTTGTGGGAGTAGGATAAAACTGGCCTTGTGCCTAACTCCTGGAGAGGAGTAAATAATACTCAAAACAATATAACAGCTGAAAGCATAAAGGGAGATAATTCTGTGCCTGACGAAATGTTGGGAGAAGGGATGCCAATATGGCGGTATGCCATCCCAACTCTCGGGGATCATATTTATTTGGGGTTCCCACGTGGTCTGGTTCATTTATAATCGAAGGGCCTTGATTAATTAAAGGTTTGTATTGATTTATCTACCTCCCACAGCGGTAAGATGTGACACAAGGTCGGGAAAGTGGGATTTGATAAGCCAGCGCCCGAGAAGGTGAGCACTCTGGCAATTTAAAAAATTGCCTTATTCGGGTCACAAAGTATTTTAAGGGGAATGCAATGACGAATTTATATTTTTGGTTTACTTAGTCATTTGTGATCTATTTGCGTTACGCAGTGAATAAAAAATAAGGGATTGTCAATCGACCACGTGGGAACCGGAAATAGCAAGGATTAAACTTTTGGAAACAAACAAAGGAACGAAAGAAAAACATTATTAATTAACTAACAGACATTTTACGATCAACAACATTTTTATTTTAAGGTAATGCTGTTAGTAAAAAATAATTGTTCATCTGGATAGTTCGTTACCATAATTTCCTTCGTTTTGTAGTGATCGTGAGCTATAGATTTTTGTATGAAATGCGTGCGTGCATGTGCGATTGTTGGAAAGTTATGTATATCTATTTGTGGCAATGTGTGTGTGTGTGTGTGTTTGAATATAATTCTTTGTCCGTGAAAGAAATTAAAACCGTACCTACTTTTGCCCCCCCTCCTCGATCGAGTCAGGAGGGGCGGGCGACTTCTCTGTGTGTTGTCGGCTGGAATGCAGAAGAGAAAAAAGAGAGAGACGAGCCTTCTTGCTCTTTTTATAGGGTCCGAAATCTAGCATTGGTCACTGATGTGTCGTTTCCTGATTGGCCGAAGTTTTCAGCCAGCGTGTTTACCACGAAATTTCTCCTTTCTTTAGTCAGAGACAAAGAAAGGGTATCAATCAACGCTAAGAAAGAAAAGGAGTTGAAATAAAAGCCATTTGATTTTTGATGTCTATTTGGTACGTTTGTAGCTCCTGTTAAAATTCTTTTTTATTACCCTAAAAGGCAGAAGGAATTTTTATTTAAAAAATGGGAACGTTTTTATATGTGACCTTTGTGCAAATTCATTCTTGAAAATTAGCTTAATGCGGAAACTTTTCTTTTTTCTGTACGAGAAATATTAGCAAATTCTTTGCGCACCGCTAATGAATTTAAAGCAAATATCAATATCACTATTCACTCTCTGCTGTCACTCACACAACTGCTGTCTTCTTAAAGCAGTTGCTCTCCTCATATGCAAATGAATGCCACCTATAAAAATCTACCATCAACACAAGTTCTTTTTTTCTCTGAAATTCGAGTGCCCTCAGTGCAAAACGGTCCACACACTTCAAAGCAGGTAACTCTTCATTTTTGATTCCATTTTTACCGTAGGTAACATTCATTCTTTGTATCTTAAATCACAGACACCAATGTCCTTTTTTACTAACGATCACCACTTATCAAAGCCAAAAGCCACCCGAGGATAAGAGTTAATGAGATGTGAGATGAGTGGATTGCCAGTTGAATGATGAAGAATATTATGAAAGGGTTGAAAACGATTACTGGAATGAACAAAGTTTGATTACTCGTAGGGACAGTTTATGACAACTATTTACTGACATTGGATTTTAGAAACAATGCGTTAAGACAATGGAAAATAAACCAACAACTACTGCTGTCGGATTTCTCCATGTAAAAAATATAGTGTTTGATATTTTCTGCATCCGAATGCCTACAGATTTAGGTTTCTCAACATCATTTTTCCCACTAAATGGAGACACCGGACTTTAAGAACTGGCCAAAATTAATGCTAATACGGTCAGCTAACACTCCAGCTATTTCAAACCGTAATAAATTTGGACAGTAATTTATCCCAATCATTGTTGTTTATTTGGTGAGACTATCAAATGTAAGATGCATGTTCAGAAATACATTTATCTGGTTTTCGCCAAAAGTATCGGGTAGGATGTTATTTGCCATGGAAACTGGTGGTTGAAGAGGTTTCTTGTTGTTAAAGGAAAGGAGCTTTGTCTTAGTAGCATTAAATGTTGCCATCCATTTATGACCTCATTCAACTACAGACTGGACGTCACTTTCTTAGGATTCAGCCATTGCCTTGGATATGTGTGCGTCTGATTTACACACATGTCAAGAATAGAGTGTGGTGTTATCAGAAAATATACCCATCTCGGACACAATTGCATCAGGGAGGTCGTTTATAAAAATCAAGACCAATAGAGGTCCAAGGATCAACTCCTGTGGAACACCCGCATTAATGTCATGTTGTTTGGATGTACGGCCATCGAGGACAACCTAGATCTTTCTTTTGGATAGGAAGGATGTATTCGTCGAGTAATGCCATACGAATTCATGTTCATGAGAAGACCTTCATGCCAGACCTTATCAAAGGCTTTGGATATATCAATCGCTACCACCCTAGCTTTACCCGTCTTGTCCAGTGTATGCTATATGTGTTCAGAGATAACCGTTAGAATATCCGTAATAGAACGTGCTTGCCTAAATCCATGCTTGTTATGGTGTAAGCTGATCTGCCTATTTCAGGAATAAATGGACTTACATACACACAATAAAGACATTTACGACTAAACGTCGTGACAGCTATTGGTGGCAGTTATGGCCCCAAAATCATGGTGTGTACTTCTGTAACATACTTCTGTTAATTATACAACTGTGTTTGTCTGGGTTATTGCTGGTACTGCAAGACTACAACACTAGCGAAGAGGGATTTGAGATTTACATTGCCACAACACTGGTGGCAAGGATTCGAGACCTACATCTCACAACACTAACGATGAGGATTTATTCGAAAATTACCCACACCAGTGTCGCACGGCACTGGAAGCAAGGATTCGAAATCTACATCCCACAAATTTATTCAGTCCAACATTGATTTTTCGAACGTATGTCACACGAATTTGACGACAAAAAATTAGAATTGATTCAAAACACGAAAATAAACCGAACTTAAGTTGCATACAAACACTAGCAAACTCGGATTTATGTTTACAATTGAATTGTTGGGTTTTTGAAAAACAAAGGATTTTAGTGGTATGCTCTAGTTATTTTGTTAACAAAGAGAACAAGAAGTTAAAATTATATTGAATTTTAACAAACAAATTGTTAATTATGTGGGAAAAAAACTCCAACGTCACGAAAAGAATTAAAAAAACGACAACGTTTTCTAAATAGAACGAAATAGTTTCAAAATTCTTTTGAAAAGTCACGTCGTTCAACAGCGAAGGGAAAGGCAATATAACCCCCCCCCCCCAAGTCTGTCAATTGTCTTTCGTTAATACGAAACAAAGTAAATGTTTTGTACGAACTTATTTTTTTCTCTTTCTACTGAGAGCTTACGAACACAGTAAGAAAAAACTACGGACAGCGTAAACTATATATATATATATACAGAGAAGTCAGTTATTTCAAGTGACGGAATAAAACATGGGGGATTTCAAAAACGTAATCTTTAAGCTTTTCAGGCATCAACAAAATAAACAGTACGATTACAGAAGGCACAGGCATCCTACTGACATAAATCAATGCAGAAAGATTGGAGTTACAGAAAGAACAGCTGGCACAAAAAAAAGACTCGAGAAGATATTCATTCATACCCAACAGCAACATCAGAAATTATTTGAATTGTCAAATGGGTGGCAAAATGGTACATACAAAAGCGCGTTCTCTCAGAACACAATTTGGAACATCATTGAAACTGTCAACTACGATCCGGAGGTTACTGTTGCCTTATATTTCAGGCGTTATGAAGACATATATAATTCAGACTGTGAAAAGTGAACTGATTTCAAAAAGGTTCGGTTACTGTTAAGGAAAATGGGCACAGTGGAACATACGACATTTGTAAATTACATTTTACTTAAAAAATCAGCGAGCTCAAATTTAGTGAAGCGGTACAATTGTTGACAAAATTATTTAGTCCAAAAACACCTCTCTTCCAAAGAGGTGGAAGCGTTTTAACCTTACAAGAAAGGATAATGAGGACTACACGACTTTTGCAAGCATAGTAAATAAGCACTGGGATTACTTCAGATTATCGAAATCAAGTGCTAATAACTTCAAATGTATCGTATTTGCACAAGGATTGGTGTCGAACACAGACTCGGAAATTAGGAGATTCCTTAAAATAACTGGAAAATGAGCCAGATCTAGCACTCCAACAAATAGCCAAGGACTGACAACGAGTTATTAGGATTCAAGGGATATAGAAGAGTCTAGAGTGTCCCACATAAGAAAAGCCCGCAATAAGAAAATAATGACCAGTAAAATTTGATAATCAAAAGAGAAGTAGTCTGCCCCATCAACCGTTTTTCAGTTGTGGACAGATTCATTGGTACAGAGATTGCACCTATAAAAAGAAATGATTTAAATGCGATCGCATAGAGCATAAAAGTACTCATTTCAGAACAAAAAAATAAAACAAGAAAGTGTTGTATCAGAATCGCCAAATACGACGAAATTGAAAATGTTAGGAAGTTTGCTCAAGTCAAAATATTAAATAGAAACATAAAAATGTAGTTAGACTCAGGGTCCGATTTATCAATTATTAATCTGCAGACATGGAAGAAAATCGGCAAGTCAACTTTACTAATAAAATCGCAAAAGGCGTGACTGGGGTGTAAATCAAATTCTAAGGTAAACTGATAACGACAAAGAAAACGCTGAAACTAAAAGTATTTGTGATGAATAATTCGAGTAATTTCAAGACACAGATTGGATGAAGAAATTTCAACTGTGGAATTTACTGATAAATTCTTTTGCCAGAATGTAAAAACTAAAGATTCCGCAGATAAATTTTAAAAAGAATTGACAGAGAATTTTTCACATTTTTTTTTCTGGTGGGATTGGTAGATGCAACAAAGTAATTGCAAAATTGGAATTGAAACCGGATATACAACCAATTTTCAAAAGGTAGCGAAATGTTCGGTTCGCACCAAAAGAAAAAATCAATTTAGAATTGAATAGGCTCGAGAAAATGGGAGTTCTATCAAAAGTTTGAATATAGCGAATAGGCTTTGCTGACAGTATAAAAACATTTGTGTATGCACAGACTTTTCAACGGGTTTAAACCAGGCATTAAGAGATTACCATTATCCATTGCCTCGTTTGGAAGAAATATTTGCAAAGCTAAATGGAGGAAAGTCTTTTCGAAAGTGGATTCAAGTGAAGCATATTTGCAGATTCTCGTTGACGAATAATGCTTGACGTTATTGTGTATAAATACACATAAAGGGTTATGCAAATTTGATAGACTATCGTTTTGAAGGTGGCGCCGGCTATATTTCAGCAGGTAATGGACGCATTACTTAACGGTCTGAAGTTTGCGACGTCCTATCTGGATGATATCTTAATATTTAGTAAAACTACCGAGCGACATAAAGCGCACATATATGAAGTTTCCCAAGGAATTCAAGATTACGGTTTCAAATTAAAAGAAGAGAAATGTGTTCTTTGTGCAACAAATTAAAAATTTGGAACTAATAATAGACAAGAA
The DNA here is from genome assembly GCA_963556195.1 of Sepiola atlantica. Lineage (NCBI taxonomy): Eukaryota > Metazoa > Mollusca > Cephalopoda > Sepiida > Sepiolidae > Sepiola > Sepiola atlantica. The sequence goes on along the minus strand of OY744517.1, from coordinate 185,276,022 downwards.
TGGAAGAAGACCCGACCCAAAGAGTGCAGGCGCAATAAAGAATATGCCAACACCAGAAAATATATCGTCTTTGCAGAGTTTCCTTTGGGTTAGCTAATTACTATAACATATTTAGCACAAGTATTTATAACCTAAGACAAGCGCCTTTGAACGAACTATTTAAGAAGGATAAAGACTGGAGTGTGACGTCAGAACACCACGATGCATTTTAAAAAATATCTGATTTATTTTTAACTCATTATGATCCAGAACGCAAGATTGGGGTAGCTTCCGATGCGACTTCATACGGCATATGAGCCTGTATTTTACACAGAATGGACGACAGTTTGCTGAAGCCGATAGCGCATTTGTCTCGTCCACTTTTACCAGTGGAGAAGGGTTACTCACAAGCGCTGGGCATCAATTTTTACGGTAACAAAGTTTCACCGTTTCGTGCACGAAAGAAGATTTACATTACAAACCGACCATAAACCTTTATTAACAATTGATGGATAGAAGAAGGATTTGCCTACCCATACGTCTAACAGATTACAAAGATGGTAAATCATTCTCCTAAATTATAACTACAAGATGGAGTATCTCTAATCTTCAAAGATCAATCATGCGGAAGGACTGTCTAGATTGACACCGAAATATGTGGAACCCTTTGAGGACAGGGTAATCGCCTCTCTACGAACAGAAGTTGAAGTGAAAAACACGTTGTGTACAATCGTAAGAGAACTTCTAGTGATACTTTGAGAGATAAAGAGAAAGGCGATGAGCGATAATTTTATAAAAAATATTAAAAAGGGCTAATAAAAAAGAACCAAAAACTTACGGAAGTATATTCCATCTGCGACGATGTAGTAATGTACAGCGATCGGGTTATCATTCCAGCGACATTGCAAAAACGTATTCTATGAGAGTTTCATGTTTGGCATCCAGGCATATCACAGAGTTTTATGCGAAGTTACATCTATTGGACGAACATGGATCGAGTATCGAGAATACAGTTAAATCCTGTAAAAGGAGCGAGATAACAGCAAAAATACCTTCCATAAAATTCAAACTCTGGTCTAAAACGGACCGACCGTGGTCGAGAATCCATATTGACTTTGCTGTGCTATTGGACGGGTTGTAGTGGATAGCTTCATTAAATGGCCAGAAATACTTAAGTGTAAAAAAACAACGACGGAAACAACAATTGTGTTTCTGCATAAATTGTTCGCACGTTTCGAAGTCATGGACTGTGTAGTATCGGATAACGGTACTTAATTCGTCAAGTGAATTCAAAATGTTTTGTCAGCTGTTTCTAGTGGAACACCTTACAATCGCGCCGTATCATGCAAGAAGCAACGGTCTAGCGGAGCAATTTGTTGATACTTTTAAGGGTGCCAAGTTTTTTATGATATCCCAGACATGGGAAGGGGGTGATGATCAGGTCATCGAGTGTGGCTTCAGTGTGCAATGGGAAAGTTTGGAGGGATTGGTTTGCGGAATCAAAAGTGGAGTTCTAAGGCGAATCACTAGGCAAATAGTTCAGCCTTATCAGTTGCCGTGCAAACGAAATTATTGTGGTTGGATAGCGGGGCAGTTGTTGATTGCCCATTATTCACCACGTTATTATAGATTTTCCAAAAATCGTAAGTTCCTAATTTTTGTGACTCAACGTGTTTTCTGGTCATCTCATTATACCTACTTTTAGCTGCAGCTATTACAATCTAACAATGATTTCTGATTCTTTAAATTTATGTCTATTTGCAGTTGAATTGATAGAATGCTTGCTGCTTCTGAGCAATAGCAGCTGCACAGTTCGAGGTGCTCCGGCTCCTACCTTTTCAATACTTGTCGACATTCTGTCCTTTCCAGTGCCTTTACACTTGCCTGTTTTTGCAAATCCAGCTCCTGGCCACCTCCATACAGACCGGACCTATCTGAGGCACCTCATTACACCTCAGGGACGTTCACATAAAACCACATGTGACGTCTTTCCATACTGTCCAGGTTTCAGAGACACCATTCCTGTCAATCTAAATCTTACCCTGCTGTCCAGGTATCAGGGACGTCACCGAACCTTATCCAGGTTCCAGAGACATCATTACTGTTGATTCTGCCCTTCCAGGTGTCCAGGTTCCGGAGACGTTAGAAAACTCTTCGCGCTGTCCAGTTTTCCAAGGACGTAATTCCTGTCCTTCCAGTCTTCCTGCTTCCAGAGATGTCATCTAGCATTACCAGTTTTCTTGTTATTCTCCATTATTTCCTTTTATACCTTTGGTGCAATAAATTAACATCTTCTTCTCACCCATCTTCCTCGGATCAGTCGAAATATGCAGCTGATCTAGAAGTTGACCTGGGTTCACTTGAGGATTGGGGTACGAAATGGCTTGTTTCATTTAATCCAGACTCAGCTCGTGTCTTTCAATCGTAGGTGTTTCCCTTTCCTTCCTAAGATTCTCATGGATGGCTCTGCTCTTGAGGAAAAATCGACTCTTAAACTTCTTGGTCTTTCTCTCTCATCAAATCTTTCTTGCAGTTCATACATTAGATCCATTGCTCTTTCTGCTTCTCATAAAATCGGTTCTCTCTATCGCTTCAAACACTTTCTCACACCTGAGGCTATTCTCTATCTCTACAAATCCACAATCAGACCATGTATGGAGTACTGCTGTTATATTTGGGTTGGTGAATCTCTGCCCCATTTGAGGGTTCTTGATAAGGTGCAGAAACGTGTCTGTGATTTGATTGGCCCTACCCTTTCTTCTCCTCTACACCCACTCTCTCACAGGTGCTAGTAGTCTCAGTCTTTTCCATAAATACTATTATAGCATGTGTTCTTCAGAATTATGTGATCTATTCTCTGCTTTTTTGTTCCAGCTCGTTTGAATTGTTGATCTAGTGGTCTCCATCAATTCACTGTTTCGATATCTCATTGTAATACAACTTCCTATTCGAGTAGCTTCTTTCCAGGAACCACACAGGCTTATGGAACTCTCTTCCTGCTGCCTGTTTTCCTCCTACCTATAATCTTGGTCTTTTCAAGACTAAGGCCAATAGGCATCTCCTGTCTTTGTGATAATCATATTTGTTCTTGTTAGCTCCTTACATCAAGTGACTTCATACCTTGTCTGGAGCGATTTCCATAAAAAAAAATATTTATAAATATAAAGCATACGACCTCTACATTTTACACCGTTCATTTGCGTTTATCCTTTCTTCTTATCCATTGCCGTATTCTTGCCTGTGTCTACTTTCTTAGTTGTAAGACCGATCACCCAGGTGACCGGCCCCTGCAACAGATTTGAAGACGGCCATGTGGATAAACAAGTATGTTTAAAAATGAAAATTATTAGCATATTTTTTAAGTTACTTTACAAAAACAAACTCTCTTTTTTCAAGAATATGGCAAATCACCCTCACCGTCTCCACTGCCAGATTTCGGCTCCTATTAATCATTTCTATTACAGTCCTATAATAATGCAGATGTGGTCTTTTGTTTCGGGTGTCAGAACTTCTTCCTCCGTGAACCTCTCAGATGAGCTGTCGACCTGTCGAGGTTGGTAATTAGGGTTCTGTTACATCTGGATGTTTATACGTTTCGGTTCAATTACAACTCAGAAAAATAAAGGAAGTACGAAGTAGAACCATTACCAGATTTATTTAACAAACACACTGATTAATTTGGAATGTAGAAAAACCGCTGAACGTGATATGCTTCTTTGATTGTGAGACCGTTCTGTTTATTTTTTCACTGTTCGCAGACGACTTCTTTAATCCAAGGGCGATAACTCTTACTTTTTGATTCAAGGGAAATAACTCGATTTTGTTTTGTTAGGTTGCCCTAACAGATTCTCAGGTAAATCATTGGTTTCACATGGTATAGACTCATACAACAACTCGTTTTCGGATAAATCAGTTTGATTGTAACTCGCTGATGGGGTTGTTTCAAGGATGAAACAGAGATTCTTCACATAGTGCTGTGGTCCATCAACTGACATGAAATGCTCACTGACAATACCGGTGACACATCCTCTTTTGAAGTTAATTGTACATCTGCTATTTGGAGGCTTCACCTAAACAATGTCTTCCATATTGTATGCATATTGTATGGTCCATGTATTTTTCTTCGATCAGGCAGATGCATGTTGCTGATTCTTTTGATCCGTACCTGCTGGCAGTCGATTTCATTAAAAGGCACTCTTGTAATGGACGCAACGTCCTTTGGTGTCATGCTGCACTTGTACACAACTTCCATAACTGCACACTGATTTCTGGCAGCAACCCTCTTTACACTTCGATAACATCTTTCCACTATCTATGCTGTTGCCACTTTGCATATGCATGCATCGTAATCGGAGCTGAATACCCCATTCGTTCAAGAAGCGTTTGAATTGTCTGCTGCAGAAGGCAGTGTCGTTGTCAGTAAGGATTTCCTTTGGTGAGCATTATTTATAAATAGCGATTCCAATAGATGGATGACACTTGAAGAATCTTGCCATAGCAAGGTCGCCATACTGTGGGCCTACAATCTATAAACCGTGTGGGAATGCTGGATGCCATGATGAATTATATCTATGTGCTCAATCTGCTCCAAACACTGCTTACACCCAGCTGTCCTCATGCTCATTTGACTAAAACAGGGTCTATTGACTGCCGCATCTACCATCCCCAAATGATGGCTGTTACAGCATTTGTGGACACTGATGAGTTGGTCAACCATGAAAAATAGCACATCTGTCTCACATCAGGATGTGCACTGAGATAGTATCTCCTCATTATCTCGCCTAGCCCCTCCACAGAAGCAGCGCATATTAGTGCTACATGTTCAACATCCTTTTTTATAGAATCCAGCTACGGTTCACCACTCGTACAACAGACTATCAAACTGAGCATTCTCTAATGTCTCCTTGGACTTAGAGTTTGTGTTAGGGAATGAGAAACCTGCTACAGTTAAGCAAATTCCAGTTTATACTAATTCCACTAACTTTTATAATTTGTCATCTGTATTTTGCAGTCACGGGAATTTATCTGATCAATCAGAGATAAAATTGGAAGAATTATCTCGACTAAACCATTTTTGTTTCTAGCTTCCTATTCTTTTCAGGATTTTTGATTTTGACTTCAATCTTTTGCAGCGTCATTTGGTTCGTTTCCACTCATCTTAGTTTCCGTATATTCCAGTGCATCCTCCAGACTAGCATAGGTGGCATCTGAATAACAAACAATATTCAGATCTGAAATTATACACAAGTGTTATTGTGTTCCTTTCTTCACAAAAGCTGTCGCCCTATTTCTATTTTGCACTTATCTACACAATTGTTACTGAATTCTCACGTGCGAGAATTAAACTTTTTTTTCCACTGTAAATTTAATCCCAACAATTTTAATCACATAAAATACATGTTCAAATGTTCCTCAATTCGGGTATCGAGTTATGTGAAAATAAACTTCCATTTTAATTATTCTAATTAGCCGTACCTCATTCTTATTTTATATGCTAGCACTCTCAATTTTCTCTCTCTCTCTCTCTCTTTTTGTTTATTACGTCAAAGGTAATAAAACTAACTATGAAACACTAGATCATAATAGTCGATTATAAATAAAAGGAAATAATAGTAATCTTTAACCCGTAGCTGGAGAGAGAGAGAGAGAGAGAGAGAGAGAGAGAGAGAGAAAGGAGCGAGGGAGGGGAAGATATAGTTAATAGAAAGAGACTAATTTTTTATTTTGTCTTTTTATTATTTTAAATTTTAGTGGCTCTGCAAAATCACTGTCTCTTGATTCAAACAATCAGTTGGTGGCTCAACGGGTCACATTTTCTAGAGTTCCCCATAAATTTTCCATGGATTTAACACCTGGTCTGTTTCCATGTCAGTCCAGTGTTGTCCCTATGTTTTCCGACAACACATTTTGCGCACAAAAACCTGGAGTAATGATGAAAAGATTTGAATGATTTCTATACTGCATTAAACCTTGATTATATCTTGATAGCGGAGCAGAGTTGAAAGAAAACATGGCTGCAAAATATCTACCTCTTCACTTATACCTGTAAAATATGATGCATGACGAAAATGATTTTCACTGAAATGGCCACCAATATTCAAAAAAATAAAACGGCTCCAACTGTATTTCTGACTCTAAAAAAAAAGAGAAGCTATTTTGGAAATTAATCCAGTTGGGTTAACAAAAAGGAATGGACGAGTATCACATATTCCTTGGTTGTCGTCGTCTAGTGGATTGCATTTCTTAAACACTACGTGTGTCTGTGTACGATGCCATATGTTGATGTACTATTTTCTCTTGATATAAATAGACAGGTACAACTGAGTAATTGGTCCATCAATCAATCGGATCTCTTTGTTAGACTAGTTCTTGCGGAGCCCGCACAGGTTGTTTTTTGTCTAACAAGTGGGATTTCGTACGAACCCTACGTTCTGTTGCTGGTTCTTCCAACTAACTAACCAGTACAAGATGACATCTATAAAGTTGCGTGGCGCCCCCTTTTTTGTCTATTAGTTGTTTTTAATTCCATGTCGGGACTGCAAAAATAAAAGGTATTTTCTGTTAACCTTCAATGTCATCGTCTACTTATTTCATCTATGAATCAGATGGAGCTTCTATCACCACGAAATTTCAATTATAATGAAAATCGATACCCCTTTAACTCATCCATAATCACATAAGAAAATGATGACTTGTCAACGTGTTGATCTCCACTTGTGGCTAGAAACTGGTCTCAGGTTAGTTGGGGATATTTACGGTGGGGGAGCATACAAGTGCAATAAGTTCATCGGAACACATTCTGTGGAAGTACTTGTAAAACAAGTACAGGGATTCAACATTGCGGCGATGAGACAGGGGCTGAAGCTTTGTAGACAGTGCGAGACTTATTAGGTTAGAGACTCTTTTTTTCACCCTGTTCAAGAAGAAGAGACTAGTGGTTGGTGCACCAGCCCATATGTGGCAATAATACTCCATGCATGAGCGAATGGTGACTTTATAGAGGTATAAGATACTGGCAGGTGTGAGAATTTTCCAGTCGGAATATAGAGTTCATTTTTGACACTTAATTTAAGTTGTCTTAACCCTCCAAACTCCCAACGGTCAACACCCAAATCCCCAACGGTCAACCCCAAAAATGCTGTCAATTCATTACTACTTTACTCCTCAAGTCTTTATTTCATAATCAACCCCCTCTTGATTCATGACCCACTCAGCTAATCAAAATATAACATTTGTTTCTTCTTTATTAAAAACTGAACGACCATTTAAAAGGAAGATTCTAATCACTTATTTGTTATGAAATATGGTTGGACAATATGTGCAAGACGTAAAGCCTACTCCTGTCCATTTTGCAGACGTCAAACTAAATCCGGTGCAACAAACAACCGGCAGACAGATTAATAGAAAGTTGAAACTCGTCTTAATATCAGCTTTGATGTCGATGAATGTCCTTAAATTTATGAAAAAAAGGAAGAATTGTATCCATTCATCCATTTATTACCACGGAACGGCTTCCCTGCAAGCTACAACATAGTCGTCTTCAAATCTAATGTAAACATATATTTGCTATAAACCTTCCCCCATGAGTAACTAAACTTTTTTTTAGTTCCATTAATCATTTTCAATCCTCTCATAATATTCTTCATCATTCAACTGACAATCCATCTATTTCGTTAACTCTCATCCTTGAGTGGCTTTTCGCCTTGATAAGTAATGACTCATTATTAAAAAAAGAAAGAAGAAAAATACAAGCTAGTAAGAATATACAAAACCCCCAAATGACGAAAATGGAAATGAATATAGAGTATGTGATGTATTAAGCTACTTTTTTTGTTTCGACTTTCTCTGGATGTATGGCTCATTAGTCAAGTGATCCAAGACGACACCCATTCTAGGCGGTGTTTCTTCTGAGGCACAGGTTCAAATACTGTACAAGTCTCATTTTTCACTTTGTGGTATTCTTTGCTTATTTCCAGCCCCGCGGGCTAAATATCCGCTTATTTAGTAATATTGTCAACACAAACAATAGCATCAGCAAAAAAGGCAGCTTAATACTGTAGGAAATATATTTCCAATATTAAAAACACAAAAACTTATGAATATGCAGATGTATTTATATTTCTTCCTGTTGAAGTTCAACATACTTAAATCTATTGATTACTGTTTTAGGAGGTAATAAATAATCTGCTAGTTTCAAATGTGGCCATGACACCTCGAATTATTTAGCTTGGTAGATGATTCATGGTCTTGCCAGATGGTCTTGTCAGATGCTTCAAAGGTCATGACAGATGTTCTGATGTTTCTTTTACATTCAACTAATTGGTGCAAAGTTGATTCATCCGAAAAACAACATTTTATCGTAATCTTCAAGTTCATGCTATTTAGCAAATACCAGGTGCTTGGATTTCCTGACAGTTGTTCATGGAGGTTTGTAAACTCGTTCAAATGATTATTATTTTATTTTCTCCGGAAGAGTTGATCACACCGATTATAAATAGGAAAATGATGTTAAAGAGCCCAAATCCCCCATGACCTAAGATGATATCACTGATGACAGATACACGATAAAAATAAAGTTGGAAGGAAATCAGAATCAGAATTCAAGTCTAAATTAAAAAGTCAGTTTTAATATATTCTTGCATTGGCATTGCATCATGGAAAACTACCAGTAAATTGCATCATGGAAAACTACCAGTAAATTGCATCATGGAAAACTACCAGTAAATTGCATCATGGAAAACTACCAGTAAATTGCATCATGGAAAACTACCAGTAAATTGCATCATGTGGTCATCAGATTTGTTATTGTTTTCAAGGAAAATCTTGTAGTCACAGTGAAGTCTGTTTCTCTCACCAGTATTTTTATTAGTTAGTACAAGTGATTGTGAAGAATTTAGACTGTCGAATAGAAAGTAGTTTCACGGTCACAAAGAAATTACTATATTTGAATCTATGAAACTGGTGGGAAAATGATCAGAAACGATAGTTACTTCGTAGCCTTTGACATTTGGAATTGATATTGAAGAATTTAAATTGTCGAATAGAAAGTAGTTTCTGTTTAAAAATAAATTTTACCGGCGAACGGTCAAAAAGGCAAAGTTGTTATTTTTCGACAGTGCAATCAACAACATTTTCCTTTTATTTTTCATAACATTTGTAAAAAAACAATTATCGTGTTTAAATTAAATGGCCTATAAAAGTTTTAATATTTTAATACATGAAGATTCAATAGTATTTAAACTGTTGAATTTTCATGTATTAAAATATTAAAACTTTTCGAAGACATTCCTTTCAAATTTTGAAGAGTCATGGAGAACTGTATAATAAAAAGGGAACTTCTTTTTACACAAAACTAGCAGGACCCGTTTCCTGGTGTTACCCGGGGAAAATATAAAATACTTATTTTAATTAAAAGAAAATCAATACTAGAGTAATAAAAAGTTAAAAAAATCAGAAAAAAATATAGAAAATGTAACTTTTCTCACCACTTAAAAACTGAAGCTAATTCGAAAAGTAGCCAGGCTGTATTATATTTGGGGAAAAAATGTCCCCTGGCTACTACGATGTGGGTGATAGTACAATAATGTTTATAAACCTCTTTTCACTATTCTCATTGAAAAATGAAAATAAAATGTAATGGTCTAGTTTAGTGAGGACGTAAACATAATTGTAGAAAAGATGAAATAATGCTGGAATTTTAAAAAAATAAGTAAATCTGCCCCCCCCCCCCATAATTAGATCATCCTTTTTTTTTTAGCTGATTATGTAAGAACACCATGAACAACTTGGTGGAATTTTAGAATGTAAAGGAAAAATCAATTTCTTATATAAATTCTATGTAAAATATACAAGTGAAAGAATATTTGAAGTCAATAAGCAAATCCAAAGAGACAAAGGGCACGATTATTATTTTGTTTTGGACGTCTATGTATTATGTAGAGGAAAATAAAGAAGTTGAAATAAAATAATATGGATTGGGGGGGGGGGGGGTTAAAAGAATTTCTCTTATATTAAGGATAGAACCGATGTCAAAGAGTTGCATGTGACGAGTAAATTGATAGAGAGTGAAATTCTTTTGCTACCTACTTTGTGGGAATACGTATTTGAGAGAAGCAGTTTAATCGGAATAAATGTAATAATTTGTAAACAGGGAGGAAATGTATGCATAGTTTCGTGAAACACACTTTAAGAAATGCTGTAAATGGCGAGTGTAAAAGATTCATTCAAGAAGTGTTCAGTTATTTTTCTATTGAGACTGTAAATGCAGGGGAAAAATCGAGATTACTTTATGTATAGAGATGAAATACATACTCAGCGATAGTGTGTATAACGCCATTTGCATTTTTTCATAATAATGCAGTTTGCTCAGATATGAGGGGTTTTTTCAACACTGAATGACGTCATATGTCATGCCATGGGATTTTGAAAGATATCAGAGATTTCCTAAATTTTTGCACATCTGTTTGTATATTAATAATAATATTATATTATTTAAGTACTAAATATTAATAATAAATGCAATACTATATTATTAGTAGTATTTACTATTAGCAGTGAAAATTGCTGCTGAGAAGAAAGATGGCGTCCATTTTAATATAGATTTACTGCTGATAAAAAATATAACATACATCGGAAACATCTTCTAGTCGGATAAAGTATTTACTGAAAGGAATGAAATCGAATTACATTTTAATGCTTTGTAGACATGGTGTAAAAAGAAAAAATTGGCTAATCAGAATCAAATATTGATTTGTTAGATTCAAAGCTATCGATCACAATGAGAAACAGACTGGCTTTACTTTATGATATAGATGATGATGATGATGATGATGATGATGATGATGATGATGATGAGTTGTTTGAGATTGTGTATTACAAATTAATTTATGTTTGTGCAGGGAATAATGGATGGACATACAAGGCCGCTAATGAAATAAGAATACATGCATTATTCACTGTTCCGATGATAATTCTGATTCTCTGTTGACATTGAAAGACCGTGCTGGTAAAATCAGAAAATGTAGCCTAATTGTAGACATTCTGCAGCATTTTCAGTATGAAGTGCCTGGACGCAATTCTTTCCAAATGCATCAATGCTGAAACAGACAAACGCTAGACGACCGTATATAACTCTACTCAGTGCTTCAAGATCTGTATGTTCTGTAATTAACGTGTCCGTGTGCATTCATTGCACAACCTGTGATCGTTAGCTTATTGTGCTGGTCCAAAGTTGTTGTTCGGTTCAGATATCGGTCGCAGTATCAATTGGGTGGTCTCAGCCAGTGCTGCAACAAAAGAATCCCGCTGCAAACAAATTCACAACTCCAATTTAAAAACAAATAACAAACTTTTATTTTTTGGACGTTAGAATAATCTTACTCGTTTTCCTCTACTGAACAACAGACTTGCAAAATGAGAAATCTTAGTCCATCTTGCTTGGAGAGGCACACAGATAAAACTGACCACCAGCCCCCAGAAAACCCCCCAGCTTATTGTTCCACGCTCAGAGTACCGGCTCTAACTGCCTCTCCCCTGCTCATCTGGAATATATGTACTTTTGATCGAAAATCTTAGATTCCGGTCTTTTTCTCAGTCATCCTCATTCGACCACCCATAAACTGACCACTCGAGATAATGGCCAGCCTTATCCATGAACATCAAAGGCACAATCCTCAGGGGGTACCAGCTATTATTCCTGGCAAAAACTGAAGTGGTCCATAACCACAGCAGGGAAACTCTTATCAGTAAAAACATTCTCTTAAGTAGACAAATGGAATTCCGGGTGGCCCAAACTTCCAAATCAGACATATTTCCAATCTACCGTGTGGTCTCTTCCCTCTTTGTTAAATATTACTCACTTGCAGCAAGTCTTCTATTCGCATGCAACACTAAACATGCAATCGCCTAGTGCATGTTTACACTGTGACAAGCAAATATATAAAACAAGAAAAACAAGGGATCTTCGTTTTTAGTACAAATGAAGATCTTTTAACAGCAGCTACCAGGTAAGACTGTACATGAAAGTGTCTTCTGTTTCTTTTTTCTACTAAAAGGGGGAGATCCACCAATCCTGAGGAATTTGAGTCATGTGTCGTTCAATGGAGATTGGACTCAGAGTGTCCCGATGACAAGATAGAGTCTGGTTATTTCTGTGCGTGGATAAGAGTCCACTTATGCCAATGACCATTGTTTTGCATGGGTGAATTCCTTCACAGAAATAGCAACCACACCTGTGAATGCCATCTACACATACCAAGCTCGGGTAAAAGGAATTGACCTTGTTCAGTCACCTTACGACGAGAAGATGGATGGACCATATGATGTAAGAGATCATGTCTGGGTGAAACCGCCAGACTGTCGATGTACAACCAAATTTAAACAGGGTCGAGTGACTGGCGTGGTTAGTCAGCAATCTGTTTTGGTTGATGAAATCCCGCATCACGTATGTGATCTCCGCAGTCCGCTCTGCTTTTGAGACAGACCATTCAACCACCAAAGAAAATTATGAGGAAAGTGATGAGTCATCTGGGTCTAAACTATTAATGGACAGTGCCAGTAATCCTGACGAGAATGAAGCCGCAAATTTGGAAGCAGAAAGTTCGGACAATACGTAAGCAGAAACTTTGTCAGACGATACGTAAGCAGAAACATTGTCAGACGATTCAGAAGCGGAAACTTTGTTGGGTGATTCAGAAGCAGTAACTGGGGTGCATGTCCTACTTCGGAGAAGCGCACAAATCAAAAGGCCACCACCACCCTGCATCATGTGTGATCAAGAGATCAGCGATGAGTGTATCAGCAATCATACAGGTTCACGAGATAATAGAGTGAGGGTCGCGCCATATGTTGTTCATCAGGAATTGAACCCAGAGCGCTTGATTACAAGCTAGATTCTTGTTATTTATATGTGAGGGCAAGAGTCCACTTATGCAAATGACCATTGTTTTGCATGAGCGAATTCTCGTTGAAATAAAAAGACGAGAAACTTTCCTCCCCGTGATGTGACAATAACATAACGATACGTCGAGTGTTAAGTGAGAAAAGATGAAAGAAAATTGAATTGGGGTTTTGTGTCGGGTTACTCGATTGATGAGAGTCGGATTATTTTTTAGAGTTGGCATCGTCGTGTTTTTGGAGAATTGTTAATACAATTCGGGAGTCGGACTTTTGATTTTTTTCGTGTGTGTGTGTTTTTTTTCTTCTTTTTTTTCAACTTTTACTTCTATAGTGTGTGAGTTCAAAAAATATTGTGTGTATACGGCCTTTGTCAGTGTGATTATGTTGCCGTTTCTTAGTACATGAATATATGTGTGTGTAAGTATAGTAATCGTGAATTAAGTATTTCATTTTGCCTCCCCTGACTTCGAAAGGCAGGAGGAAGGGGGGGGGGAGTATAATGTTATGCTGCGTTCTGTCTTGTTTTGGGGCACCGTCGACTCTATCTGCTGTTCTGAGTTTTTGGTTGTCTGTTTTTATTATGAATTGATATTTCACACTGGCTTGCTAACTTTATCATTTCAAACAAGCAGGAATAATTTTCATTGGTCAAAAATGTTGATTTCCTACATTTATGTGAAATCATATTTTCTTTATTTTGGGGATGGTGAAAAGGAAAGAGTAAACGAAACGAATGGAGAAAGAAAGAAAGTAGCTTATACACGCTAGTAACTTTTACGTCCGCTTGCATTGCATCTCTAGCTACCCATCACACAGTATCTAGTATAAAAAAGAGTTACTTATTTCTATCTCCTAAAATAGATTATCTCCCTTTGTCTATTGTGGCAATGAATTATCTCTCTTGTATTCTAAAATAACCCATCTTTCGTCATAAGCTTTCTTTCGTCTTCTTTTTTAATTAGCCTTCCCTTGGATCAGATGGTATTCAGGGAGCCGTCCAGTCTAATATTAAAAAAATTCATTTTAACAATAAGTTGTTTTTTAATTAAGCCGCAAACACATTTAGTTTTGTAAAGACATTTCTTGAATTCTAATTTAATACATATATTATCGTTTATCACTGCCTTGTGTGCTTTCTTCTGTACACTTTAATTCAGTTAATTTTTCCAACATTCGGCAACCGACAACCAAATCACTTCTTTTTCCACCAGATAACTTCATTGGTGTAACAAGGAAAGTGAGAAATTATAGCAAAAAAAAAACCAGCCGTAAGACATGTATGGCCTGCAGATAGAGCTGATTTTCATCCTCAAGTTACGATAAGAAAAATATTAAGACTTACATTTGTACGATTGACAGCGTCTAGAGTGGAGATAATGGAAAAAGAGTTGACCAATGAGAATTAAATAGGAGGAAAGTATAATTTTCAATGCATACGCAGTTTGGCGGGAAATGTTTTTTCATTTCATACAAGCTGTATCGACGTTGCATACTTAAATTGAGCAGCTGTTACATTACAAGAATTGTGTTGATACTTTATCTTTTGATTTCTTGTTTGTGATCCATGGCCGATTCAAAGTAAAACTTTGTTCGCTGACTTGCAGCTTTCTGTGATCAAAAGATGCATTATAGTGCAGGGGGAGGATGCAGGCCGTATAAATCGATATCGAGTCTAGATATTGACGCTACCAGAGAGGTTCATGGTGCAAGTGTTAAAAACCACATCTGGATCCTGACTAAGATTTTTGATTCTGTGAGTCAGACAACAAGCAATTGGATGGGGTTCAATATCAAGATTCATAATGATATCAGTGTAGTTCTAGATAGAATGAGCCACCTACCTACCTACCTAGCCACCATCAATCCTCAGCAACAGAAATGTCTAAAGTGAATGAAACGCTGAAGCAAACTCTTTGAATCATGCAGTCCTTGCAACTGCACAAGATAGTACATGTGTTTGAGCAAGCACTATAAAATATACAACGGCTGCTGAGATCGCCTGGAAATGCAAGAAATTCAAGGGCATCATCATGAAGATGGTTGTCTTGTAAAAACTCTGCGACCTCCCCTCCATCTTTAGAAAAATATTCTAAGGTGCAAGATAAGAGAACTGTCTCAAGTCTCGTGCAGTTGTTCATGAATCGAGAGCTGGTGTCATGTAAGAACACATGTACAATCGTACAGTTAGACTGAGCAAGTTTGTATATGCAGCACTGACGAGGTATCATTCATATCATTTTTCTCCATGGAACACATATCCTCAACCTTCACTAGCCAGGTATCACTTCCATACATCTATACCTATTGCAATTAAAAAATAGCAACTAGAACTAACCACCCCGGGTTGTACTAAGGAGCGAACATTTAGGGTCTTTGTTGAAACTATTTATTGTTGAAAGTTCAAATGATGCACATCTTGAATTTTGATGCAAAGATACAAATGGATCAAAGAAACGAATCTTTAATGAAAATCTTTGTTTCGTTAAAGATTTTTCTTTAAAACAGTCAAACATTTGCATTTTTTTTTCATAAGAAAATCCATTCAAAAAATAAAAAGACAAAACAAATAAGACTTTTTCAGAGAATTCTATGAAAATACATAGACATTCCCTATTTTAATCAACATGTTTATAAAATTTTAGTAATTAAACAAAAAATAAAAGTAGTTTTTCCCCCTATTTGGGCAGACTCAGCAGACGACATTTGTATTAGTTTTAAAATATGCAAAATCAAATCTCATGACTTTCTTATTCAACATAAACAATTCATTAGAAAATTCAAATTGAGCGATGGTTGGGCGTATTTTGAACAATTTTAGAGTCATTTTTTGCCGATCATTTAACTATGGTCTCTTCTTTTTAAGAAGACAAAAATATTGCATGAATGGAAAGTAAAAACAAGTTAAAAAATGATTTGCGTGAGACTTTTCCGCTACTACCTTCCGTAACCTCTTCTTTAATGTTTCATTTTATCTTTTTCCCCCTTTTAACAACCTTATCAAATAAATAGGCAGACTGAAAATGTAAGCGATCCTCAGGATGGTTTAAATTCTGCCTCTAACTATTATTGACACTTAACTCTCGATTCATTAAATAATGCAATATAATATGCCCGAAAATAAGTTATTACCATTTAAACAAAAAAGAAAATCTTAGTAAAGATTAAAATGAATACTAAAATAAATATAATACAATATATAAAAACAATATGATGAACAACGACTTGATTCGCATTGATTCTAGTGAAACTTTTAAAATTTACAAAAATTGGCAGAACTAGTTTCTGAATCATTTTTAAATTAAACCCTTTTCTTATAAAGCACATTCTTTCTAGTGTAAAAGGTTTAATACAGGGTGACTCCAGAAATGCCCCTTATGGAATCGTTACTAAAATTCACAATCCTTTCTGCATCCAACCATAGTTGATACAAATAAACTTCAGTCTATGTCTGACTTGGTCACCTTATGCAACCACATCACCATGAAAAATCTGCCTAATTATTCTGTAAATAGTCCTATTTTTGAGGTGGGTGCTCCACCTGTGATAAGCTTTGGTGCTTATGCTGTTCAGCGGCCGTATGAAAAAAAATTTTTTTTATAAAAACAATATTATATACTTATTCAGCGTAATATTCTTAGTCACTGTACAAAAAAGTAGAAAAAATTATCCACTAGAACTTTAATTACAAGTATTTTTCCATTCTGCGTATCATAACAGCGATTCGTTTACTAAGCCTCCATCTTCTTTCTTAAGAAGATTTCGAATTATCTGCCCTTGAAATCTTCTTAAGAAAGAAGATGGAGGCTTAGTAAACGAATCGCTGTTATGATACGCAGAATGGAAAAATACTTGTAATTAAAGTTCTAGTGGATAATTTTTTCTACTTTTTTGTACAGTGAGTAAGAATATAACGCTGAATAAGTATATAATATTGTTTTTATAAAAAAATATTTTTTTCATACGGCCGCTGAACAGCATAAGCACCTAAATTTTTAGAATCTCTATGTATTTAGATAACAAATTGTTTCTTAGTTGTTTTTTTTATTATTAAAAAAATTACTTATATATGATATCATTATGTGAACCTTATTCCACATGCTATTAGAACATTATTTTCAAGACTTCTTTGATTGTGTAATTTTGAAAGAAATGATCATAAAAAAAAATATTTTAAACTTTCTCATTTGTTTTCATTACCATATTTTCATGTTTCAACAACTCGTTAAATATAGCCAGAAATTATTAATGAATTCATTGTGTAAAGTTTTCATTGTGTAAAGTTTTCAAAATTGATTTTGAATTTTGCAATACCAGAGAAATCAACAGGAATAAAAAAAAAACGCCGGATACTTTTTCTGCTGTTAATATTTTTGTTTTAGACATGAGAGAGAGAGAGAGAGAGAGAGAGAGAGAGAGAGAGAGAGAGAGAGAGAGAGAGAGAGAGAGAATTCAATTAATAAGCAGATGAGCAAACGGTAGTGTGATAATTATGGATCCGAGTTACTGCACTTTATTTATTATATAGATTTAAAACCAGCTCTTTCATTTCTAAAATTTCATAATTTCCCAAATTAGGGAAGCCTTCAAAATGATGTTCTTGAAGAGGCAAAAATTAGGTTCACTCAGCAGCAAAATGTCAAAATCGTGAGTGCTTTATGCTGCTGTAGCCTAATACAGAGGCAAACCATATATTAAGCAAAATTTCAGTATTTTTTCATTATCTAAATGTTACATAACGAGGGGGCGTGTTTGACTGGAAACGTTTGAGTAACGATACTTAACAATAATTAACGATAATTAACAATAATTAACAATAATTAACGATACTTAACGACACTTACCTATAATTAAATGTAACATGAAAGAATAACTTGGCGACAGAACAAACCGCATAGAAAAAAGTTTATTTAGAGAAAATATGTTTTATAAATAATTAAGCATACAAAATAAATGCAGAACTAACCTGTAATTCATTTCATGGACATGCTTTGGAATAAAAATCTTTGCAAGCAGTTTGAAAAAGAAATATTTAATGAAGATAGCATCAAAGAACAACTGTTAAGTTACTGAACGCAGTGTTCTCAGATATGAGGTAAATTTGTATGTTACACCGGATGATGCGTGATGTAACATGATGTTGCAGTGAATTTTCAAATCTTCCCAAAATGTATGATTTGTACCTGTTTGTCTATTAATAATAATATTTTATTATGTTACGAATATTCAATAAAAATAAATGCAATAAGGTATTAGTAATAGTATTGACTATTGATAGTTTCACTTGCTGCTGAAAGTAAAGATGGCGCACAATTTTATTTTCACTTGCTGCTTATAACAAAGATGGCTTCCTTTTGAGAAATATTCTGAACAGGATAAAGTATATTTGCAAATAAATCACGCTAATTACATTGTTTTGTTCTTATCAACGTGAACCAATGGTAAAAAAAAAATAGCTATTCAGAATGAAATATTAATATTATATGGTGAAAGCTATCGATGACAAACTTCAAAGATTCGACATACGGCACTTTATTATGTTGATTTTAAACTTGGTTTTTATGATAACTTTAATTTTCAGCTTTTTAATTTTTTGAATTTCATAATTTCCCAAATTAGGGAAGCTTTCAAAATTATGTTCTTTATCGGCGAAAATTAGGTTAACTCAGCAATAAAATGTCAAAATAGTGAGTGCCTTGTGCTGATGTAGCCTAGTACAGAGACAAACGATGTGTCTGACAGCCGTAATCCAACCATATATTAAGCAGAATTAAAAATTAAAACAAAAAAAAGAACACTTGTTTGTTATCCAAATTGAACACGATTCTAAAAGTTTATGATTATTACAATAATAACTCCAAAAATTGTATTATTTACAAAATAATGAAGGTCTTTTCCCATGCTATGAAAACAAATCTACACTTTGCTAAAGTAAAGAATGTATATCATTTAAATTTTTTTTTAAATTTCTTACAAGGCAACATCATTAATACTATTTGTTATAATATATAAGTTGAATATAAAAGCCATTAGCAGCCTTTTTTATTAGAGGGATAGTGACTGATTCTCTTAAACATCAAAGGATACATATAAGAAAGTTCATGAAAAAGATTTTTAACAAGACTGCACGTCATTTAATTAAGCATAGAATACTGACCGCGTTTCACTGAAATTTTGAACGACTAAAGATGCATTAAACACAGCTGAATATCTAATGGAGAATTGATGCGAAAGGTTTTTTATATTCAACCTGAATTTTAAAATATCAAAATTGGATTTGACTGATTCTTTTTACTTATTTTTATTTTTTTTTTACTTATTTTACTCAAAGAAGGGGTCATATTGCCACTGAGACGTAAGGGGTTACTGTGATTAGGCTCCAGATTTATAGGGGTCATCCTAAGTGGGGAGTTGTGCAGCAAGATATTTGTTCACATTACATTTAAATTTCTACATATTGGTACAGTCGGAGAAACAGGGAGCAGGAAGGGAATTCCAAAGGCAAGCTGTCCGATGAAAGAAGCTATTAGAGTAGAAAATATTCTGTCATTTAGAGACCTCTACCGTGAAGGGGTGGGATTTTGCTGCTAGTCGGGTTGATCGCAGGTATTTATGTTGAGAGGGTACAAGTGTGGTTAATTCATCAGAGCGTATTCTGTTGAAGTACTTTGCAGACAGCATGGGACCTATTGGGTTAGAGACTCTTTTTTTGTACCCTGCCCAAGCGGGAGAGACTAGTGGTTGGTGCACCAGCCCAGATGTGGCAACGATACTCCATGCATGGGCGAATGGTGGCTTTATAGAGATATAGGATACTGGTACTTAATGCCCTTTGCTAAATACTGAGCAGTATAAGGTGAGGATCAAAGGTAAGTGGAATAATCTTGAGAAGGAGTGGCGCCCTCCCCTGCATCTCGGTGTAATAGCTAATGAAAAGGGAAGGTTTCTCTTAACTATGGTCGACCACTTTACTATTTCATAGTAGTAGTAGTTGTAATATTTAATTTTTGACTGCCTATGACATAACCGACATCCCAACGACCCTCTAAATGTCTATTATTATTATTATTATTATTATTATTATTATTATTAATAGTAGTAGTAGCTAATTTTGATTCTTCTATGACCCTTCAGCACCACAAATTTGGTGGAATTTTTACCAATAGTTTTGGAGCCTAAAAGTGTTTGTTTTTTAGTACTATATCTTTCATCTGGTCTCTCCTGTAAGTACCTGATTCTATAAATAATCAGAGAAAAAAACAATGCCAACAACAAAAAAATTAAACCGGCCAAAAAGTCATACCATGCTGATTCATAGGAATTTTCTTTACTTTTAATATTAAAAGTAGTAGTAGTAGTAGTTGTAACAATATTAACATTTTAACTCTCCTCTCCTCCTATAACACACTAAATGATGCTTCATGTCAAATGTAGTGCAATTCTGTCAAGAAGTTTTGGAGCCTATAAATGACTAACAGACAGACTACAAACACATTCTCAATTATAATATAGACTTGCAAAATATCCTCCCTATGGTCGTATATTTTTGCTAGGCTGTCGCATCTCTTCCTCCTGTGACTGAATAGTTCTACAGTCAACCGAGCGGGTTCAGCAGATTGTTTGAGTGTGTTAATTTGAAAGACTTTAGTAAGTTCAGTCAGTTAGATCAGTAAGTAACGACCAAGACTGCAGGCCTCAGGTTCGCGGTTTCGATTCCCAGTGTCGTGTCAAGTTTCTTTATTGGTTATATATGTAAAATAAGTTTCTTAGAAAAATTTCTGCTTACGGTCAGAGACATCTGGAGAGACAGACAGAGAAAGTGTTCGTGATATGATAAGTAGATGAAGCACTAAGTTTAACTTTTTACCCTTACAGGTCAAAGGTGGTGCTCATTATTATTTATCTTACAGGTCAAAGGTGGTGCTCATTATTATTTATCTTACAAGTCAAAAGGTTAATATTGCCCTGTGGAATTCTTCCAAAAAGCCTTTTTCCCACTTGAAGAATGTGTGCATTAGAAATAGTGAGGCAACCAATTCAACAATATAATTTTTTCTCAAGAGCTTTTCGAATTTTGGTGACCTTATGCCAGACCAAGATAAATTTAATAGATAAATTTTGGGTTGTTTCTTAGTTGAAATAGCCATACATTCCCTGTCAAAGCTGAAATTTTAGTCTGGGTAAAAAATATTTTAAATGCTGATTTTAAAGCGAGTTATTATTTGCAAAAACCATATGATCTTTGTGCCTTCTGAAGGCAACAATACAATATGCACATTATATATGCACAAACACGAAAGAAGTAAATAGACATCCGACAAAAAATATTCATACATGTTTAAAGTTTCTGATTCCTACATCAACGGCCAGCGCCCGGAGCTGTACAAAGCAGCAGTCAAAATGTCAAATATCAATATTTTTGTGTTTCAGACATAAATATATCATATATCAGCATTTAAGTATGGCACCGGTCAAAGAAGCATTAAAATTCTCAGAGTTTCAGAGGAGCCATATTATATGCTAATATTAAAGTGGATTTAATCAGCGTCGACTTGCAGCAGACCTTGGGATTCCACTTTCCGCTGTTAACTGAGTAATTGTCCAATTTATCAGCAAGGGAAAATAATCAATATTATCTTTCCTAGCTCTATCTGGACTCTCTGACAGCAGTCTTCATTATTGATGATAATAAAGGGGGTCTATTTACTTCTTTCATGTCTTTCATAGTCCAAAATTATCCATTTCTATTGTTTAGTAGCAGGGGTTACCCGGCGTTGCCCAGGGTCAAAGTATAACAATCTCTCTCTTCCCCGGTCGCCCCCTCTCCCCGTTGGTCAGGGCAAAAGTGTAACAATCTCGCTCTTCGATGCTGATAATATAGTGTTGTATATTGAAGGACAGGGTAGAGGCAGTCTTGTTTGGCTGTGCGTCACAGATGATCTTTCATGGTCCCTTTTCCCTGAAAGACATTAGGCAGAGTAGACGCCTCGGGGAGTTTGTAAAGCATAACTCCCCGGATAGGTGAGTACATTTAAATGGCAATTAATACGATTGTTTACAAAATGTTTTGTCTGACCGGAAAAAGACAATAAAAGAGTTGAATCATGAAATTGTGTAGAGTGTTCCTTACAATCAATCGAGCTGCAACACATATGGGAGCCAAACAGAAATAGCAGAGAGCAACAAGTGGCCGAGCAACAATGTAACAATAGGCCTTATATATCACGCCTTTTTATGTAAAGGGGTTCACTTATTTAAGTTGTACTTTTACAAAGTTTTCACCACAGCAGTAAGTTTTTGTTTTGAAAACCGTTTGGCACTTATTAAAAGGTCCAAAGGTGCCATAGTATTATGAATTCGTCCCAAGATACATACTCCAGCCACTGATAATGAAGGTTAATACCCAGCTGTTAATAATAAAGATTAATACCAAGCTATTGATAATGAAGGTTAATACCCAGCTATTGATAATAAAGGTTAATACCCAGCTATTGATAATGAAGGTTAATACCCAGCTATTGATAATGAAGGTTAATACCCAGCTATTGATGATGAAGGTTAATACCCAGCTATTGATAATGAAGGTTAATACCCAGCTATTGATGATGAAGGTTAATACCAAGCTATTGATAATGAAGGTTAATACCCAGCTATTGATAATGAAGGTTAATACCAAACTATTGATGATGAAGGTTAATACCCAGCTATTGATAATGAAGGTTAATACCCAACTATTGATAATGAAGGTTGATACCAAACTATTGATGATGAAGGTTAATACCCAGCTATTGATAATGAAGGTTAATACCCAGCTATTGATAATAAAGGTTAATACCCAGCTATTGATAATGAAGGTTAATACCAAGCTATTGATAATGAAGGTTAATACCCAGCTATTGATAATGAAGGTTAATACCCAGCTATTGATGATGAAGGTTAATACCCAGCTATTGATAATGAAGGTTAATACCCAGCTATTGATGATGAAGGTAAATACCAAACTATTGATGATGAAGGTTAATACCCAGCTATTGATAATGAAGGTTAATACCCAACTATTGATAATGAAGGTTAATACCCAGCTATTGATAATAAAGGTTAATACCCAGCTATTGATAATGAAGGTTAATACCCAGCTATTGATAATGAAGGTTAATACCAAGCTATTGATAATAAAGGTTAATACCCAGCTATTGATAATGAAGGTTTAACCCAGATATTGATAATGAAGGTTAATACAAAGCTATTGATAATGAAGGTTAATA
This sequence comes from Sepiola atlantica, assembly GCA_963556195.1. NCBI lineage: Eukaryota > Metazoa > Mollusca > Cephalopoda > Sepiida > Sepiolidae > Sepiola > Sepiola atlantica. The sequence continues at coordinate 185,252,884 of OY744517.1, read as the reverse complement.
CCCAGCTATTGATAATGAAGGTTAATACCCAGCTATTGATAATGAAGGTTAATACCCAGCTATTGATAATGAAGGTTAATACCCAGCTATTGATGATGAAGGTTAATACCAAGCTATTGATAATGAAGGGTGATACCAAGCTATTGATAAGGAAGGTTAATAGCTGTTCATAATGAAGGTTAATATCAAGCTATTGATAATGAAGGTTAATACCAAGCTATTGATAATGAAGGTTAATACCCAGCTATTGATAATGAAGGTTAATACCCAGATATTGATAATGAAGGTTAATATAAAGCTATTGATAATGAAGGTTAATACCCAGCTATTGATAATGAAGGTTAATACCCAGCTATTGATAATGAAGGTTAATACCCAACTATTGATGATGAAGGTTAATACCAAGCTATTGATAATGAGGGTTAATACCAACCTATTGATAATGAAGGTTAATACCAAACTATTGATGATGAAGGTTAATACATAGCTATTTATAATGAAGGTTAATACCCAACTATTGATAATGAAGGTTGATACCCAGCTATTGATGATGAAGGTTAATACCAAACTATTGATAATGAAGGGTAATGCCCAGCTATTGATAATGAAGGTTAATACCCAACTATTGATAATGAAGGTTAATACCCAGCTATTGATGATAAAGGTTAATACCAAACTATTGATCATGAAAGTTTAATACCAAGCTATTGATAATGAAGGTTAATAGCTGTTCATAATGAAGGTCAATACACAGCTATTGATAATGAAGGTCAATACCCAGCTATTGATAATGAAGGTTAATACACAGCTATTGATAATGAAGGTTAATACCCAGCTATTGATAATGAGGGTTAATACCAAACTATTGATAATGAAGGTTAATAGCTGTTTATAATGAAGGTTAATACCAAGCTATTGATAATGAGGGTTAATACCAACCTATTGATAATGAAGGTTAATAGCTGTTCATAATGAAGGTTAATACCCAGCTATTGATAATGAAGTTTAATACCAAACTATTGATTATGAAGGTTAATACAAAGCTATTGATAATGAAGGATAATACCAAGCTATTGATAGTGAAGGTTCGTACCAAGCTATTGATAATGTAGGTTAATACCCAGCTATTGATAATGAAGGGTAATACCAAGCTATATATAATGAATGTTAATAGCTGTTCATAATAAGGTTAATACCCAGCTATTGATAATGAAGGTTAATACCAAGCTATTGATGATGAAGGTTAATACTAAACTATTGATAATGAAGGTTAATACCCAGCGATTGATAATGAAGGTTAATAGCTGTTCATAATGAAGGTTAATACCAAGCTATTGATAATGAAGGTTAATACCAAGCTATTGATAATGAAGGTTAATACCAGCTATTGATAATGAAGGTTAATACCCAGATATTGATAATGAAGGTTAATACCCTGCTATTGATAATGAAGGTTAATACCAAGCTATTGATAATGAAGGTTAATACCCAGCTATTGATGATGAAGGTTAATACCAAGCTATTGATAATGAAGGTTAATACCCAGCTATTAATAATGAAGGTTAATACCAAACTATTGATGATGAAGGTTAATACATAGCTATTGATAATGAAGGTTAATACCCAACTATTGATAATGAAGTTTGATACCCAGCTATTGATAATGAAGGTTAATACCCAGCTATTGATAAGGAAGGTTAATACCCAGCTATTGATGATGAAGGTTAATACCCAGCTATTGATAATGAAGGTTAATACCCAGCTATTGATGATGAAGGTTAATACCAAACTATTGATGATGAAGGTTAATACCCAGCTATTGATAATGAAGGTTAATACCCAACTATTGATGATGAAGGTTAATACCAAACTATTGATAATGAGGTTAATACCCAGCTATTAATAATGAAGGTTAATACCAAACTATTGATGATGAAGGTTAATACATAGCTATTGATAATGAAGGTTAATACCCAGCTATTGATAATGAAGGTTAATACCCAGCTATTGATAATAAAGGTTAAGACCCAACTATTGATAATGAAGGTTGATACCCAGCTATTGATGATAAAGGTTAATACATAACTATTGATGATGAAGGTTAATAGCTGTTCATAATGAAGGTTAATACCCAGCTATTGATAATGAAGGTTAATATCAAGCTATTGATAATGAAGGTTAATACCCAGCTATTGATGATGAAGGTTAATACCAAGCTATTGGTAATGAAGGTTAATACCCAGCTATTGATAATGAAGGTTAATACCAAACTATTGATGATGGTTAATACATAGCTATTGATAATGAAGGTTAATACCCAACTATTGATAATGAAGGTTGATACCCAGCTATTGATGATGAAGGTTAATACCAAACTATTGATAATGAAGGGTAATGCCCAGCTATTGATAATGAAGGTTAATACTCAACTATTGATAATGAAGGTTAATACCCAGCTATTGATGATAAAGGTTAATACCAAACTATTGATGATGAAGGTTAATACCAAGCTATTGATAATGAAAGTTAATAGCTGTTCATAATGAAGGTCAATACACAGCTATTGATAATGAAGGTCAATACTCAGCTATTTATAATGAAGGTTAATACACAGCTATTGATAATGAAGGTTAATACCCAGCTATTGATAATGAGGGTTAATACCAAACTATTGATAATGAAGGTTAATAGCTGTTTATAATGAAGGTTAATACCAAGCTATTGATAATGAGGGTTAATACCAACCTATTGATAATGAAGGTTAATAGCTGTTCATAATGAAGGTTAATACCCAGCTATTGATAGTGAAGTTTAATACCAAACTATTGATTATGAAGGTTAATACAAAGCTATTGATAATGAAGGATAATACCAAGCTATTGATAGTGAAGGTTAGTACCAAGCTATTGATAATAAAGGTTAATACCCAGCTATTGATAATGAAGGTTAATACCAAGCTATATATAATGAATGTTAATAGCTGTTCATAATAAGGTTAATACCCAGCTATTGATAATGAAGGTTAATACCAAGCTATTGATGATGAAGGTTAATACCAAACTATTGATAATGAAGGTTAATACCCAGCTATTGATAATGAAGGTTAATAGCTGTTCATAATGACGGTTAATACCAAGCTATTGATAATGAAGGTTAATACCCAGCAATTTATAATGACGATTAATACCAAGCTATTGATTATGAAGGTTAATACCCAGCTATTGATTATGAAGGTTAATACCCAGCTATTGATTATGAAGGTTAATAGCTGTTCATAATGAAGGTTAATACCCAGCTATTGATAATGAAGGTTAATACCAAGCTATTGATTATGAAGGTGAATAGCTGTTCATAATGAAGTTTAATACCCAGCTATTGATAATGAAGGTTAATACCACGCTATTGATAATGAAGGTTAATACCCAGCTATTGATAATGAAGGTTAATACCGAGCTATTGATAATGAAGGTTAATAGCTATTCATAATGAAGGTTAATACCCAGCTATTGATCATGAAGGTTAATACCCAGCTATTAATAATGAAGGTTAATACCAAGCTATTGATAATGAAGGTTACTAATACTTTCTTTTTTTAATTGCATATTTAATATTCAAAATCTTTCTATAAATACTTTTCAGGTGACATACTTATAATGTATTATTCTGCCTAAACTAATTACCAAGGCAACAAAATACTTTTATTCTTAAAATCAAAACAAGAAAATAAAAGAAAGAGAATAAATAAATTAAATATATTGAAAAAGAATAAATTAAATGTGCAGATACCGAAACATATCAGAGAAAATAACAACAAAAGGCAATCTAAGAAAGATGTAACAAAAAAAAGATGCATTTTTCAATTATATTTATAACAGATAACCCAGCGTAGATAAGTGGTTCAGATTGTACTTAATTATCTTGAGCAATTGTAACATTTTGTGAAAACTTCCCCCAAAATTTTATCTTCAAAGTTTTGCAACTCTGGAAGTTTCCTGATCTTGGTGGTCCCAGTGCAGGTTGCACCAGCTTCCCCGAAAGGAGGAAGAATTTAGGGAATATTAAATTCAGACGTGATCCCCAGCCGTATGTATATCCTGCACAATTCAGGCTCAATATCACTTAACTTCGGTGATCTAACGAGAACTGGTGTCTCAATGTCTTCTACTAAAGTACTTTTTATTAAAATTCACTCATCCTACTGAAGATGGTACATCAAATTATAATGGAAACTTGATGTCTGTCTGTAACCAAAACTATGTCAAAATAAGTTTTCTTATATCTTATTCAACATGATTTACTTTTCAATTTCAATGATTATGAAATAGTGTCTTATATTAATAAGACTGTTGACCTAGTATACTTTTCTTTAATACCCAATTCAAGTTATATATATACAACAAAATAGATTTTCCCACAGTGAATGGGGTACTTAATTTACATATTGATTTTTTAAAAACGGGTTTGAATAAATAATATTCGATTTTTTTTTTTTTAAATTTCTAATTGTTTCGTTTTATATGTATATATGTAGAAAATTAAAACACGAAAATAAAATAAATCTAATATATAAAATTATCTTGTCGAATTTTTGGAGTTTGTCATCAAAATCAATTAATCTGATAAATCTATATTTGATTCAGACTAGCCAATTTTCGTTTCTCTTGAGCATGTTTTTTTGCAATAAATAAATTTATTTTCTTCTTTCAAAAGGTTGGAAGATTTTTAAATTAGACATTTTTTTTAATGAACTAAACAGGAAAAAAATAGCTTACACCATTAATAAAAAAAATAGCTTACACCATTAATAAAAAAAATGGCTTACACCATGAAAAAAACACAAAAAAACTTAGAATCTACAGTGCTCTCTCTACCTTTAGCCATTTTCACATTAACAATTATGTTTGTTTCAAAGAAAAATTAAACGATTTATTACTTGGAATTACTTGCATATCATAGATTCGGATAATCTGATTTTGTAAACCTAACACTGTTTTCAGAAAATGATACAAGTGGCTTTCGGTGTCATTTAAGGCCTTACTTTATTACAGCCCAGCAGGCCAAGAAACGCTTATTATTACTGCTTACCAGGAACTATTTTCCTGCTTTTAATAACAAATAAACAGATAATTTCTGTTTTTCATTTAGTATTCTAACCAATCATACATTAACAAGTGTCTTTTTTTTATTATTGAAATTCATTACAGTTGATTTGTTTACATGCTTGCATTTTTCGTTGTTGTTGACATAGCTAATGCAGACGCACCTCAGCGTGCTCATTTTATAAACAGAATATACCAGGAACAGTTTGCTCAGACAAATTTATTCTTCTTAATAACAAATAAATACATAATTTCTGTTCTTCAATTATTATTATAAACAATCAAAGAGTAAAAAGTGATATTAAATCAAAAACAGTCTTCTTTTTTATTGAAATTCATTACAATTGAAATCCGCTTCATTTTTTTTTAAATACTCGCATGTTGATGTTGAAATTATCTTTGATTTATTCATAAACAAAAATAATCAGCAGGAGCACTTCCTTAAGATGGTTTCCCGGTTCTTTTTAGGCAACAAATTCCTCGATGTGGACAATGCCGGTTACAGGCAGCAAGTTAAATATAATAATTTTGTGGATATATCTTAAAGAAATGTAATGATAAAAATAAATAAGTGATTTTATTATCTACTTTGTTAAATTGAATAATGGACATTTTATAATGAAATAGAAAAGTCGAGTGATCCACTCTAAGATCTTTCTATTATTTCATTCAACGGTTTAACATTTTGAATGATTCAAAATGTTATTTTTTTTGTTTTATTTGATTAATAATATGTTTTTCTTTATTTTAATATTTATGTGCGCACACACAAAAGTAAGTCAATAAATAAATTTACTATCGGAAGTTATGCCAATTTGTTAAAGAGAGAAAAAGAAAGGAAAAAAAACTTGGTAATCTCCTATTTTAGTTAGTAAAATCAAATTATTATATTATCGAAAAGAGAAAGAAAGAGAAAAAATAAAGAGAGGTTGACAGAGAAAAATCGAAATAAATAGTGAAAGAAGAGTAAAAAAACAAAACATAAATCGACAGGGAAGTGAGAAAAACTAAAATTAGAGAGTAAAATGGAGTGGGGTAATTGAAATAAAGCGAATATATATATATATATATATATATATAAGAAGCCTTTTAAAACCATCTTGAATTAATTGTCAAGAAAAATTGAATTTTTTGAAAATGGGCAGAAACAATTGTATGAATAATGTTTTTAAAACAAATTCTGAACATATATATATATATATATATATATATATATATATATAATAAATGTTCAGAATTTGTTTTAAAAACATTATTCATACAATTATTTCTGCCCATTTTCAAAAAATTCAATTTTTCTTGACAATTAATTCAAGATGGTTTTAAAAGGCTTCTTCAGTGAAATTTTATAAGAGAGAGAGAGAGAGAGAGAGAGAGAGAGAGAGAGAGGGGGAGAGTAGAGAGAGAGAGGGGGAGAGTAAAGATAGAGTACAAATATAGGGTAATGTATTTCTCTATTCTTCGAAAATAAAATTTGACGTTTTAATTTTACAAAGTAAAATAGGAGATTAGCATTTATTTCTTGTATTTTTCCTTTTTAAAATTTTATCATTAACTAGCAGGAATACCCGGCGTTGCTCGGGAATGAATTAGGAACTTTGTGTCTTCCTGCACCCTATGTTATTATATTGTTATCAAAATATATACTCCACTTCACGAAATCATCTCAACCTGTAAAATGAGGTGAAGCCGAATTTATGGGCTTGACCTGATCCCGGCATTCTTGACTGACACCTCAGACGTAGGGTTAGTGTTGGGATTAATGAAGGCATGTTTTCGACTTCATCATCGGCAACTAAGTTACAGAATAACAAAAGATCATTATTATTTCCATTTACTTGTATGACGTTTATCTCCCTTTATTTCGGATGGATTGGTGATAATACAAAAATAACTCTCTCTCTCTCTATATATATATATATATATATAGACTATTAGTTAATTAAGAGAGATGAGTGTCTTGCATCAACTTATTGATACGTTAAAAAGTGATTATTATTATTATTATTTTTTTTTTTTTACTATTTCATGTTTTTTTTTAAATGGCCAAGTATATAAGAATTTATTATTACTGCCCCCCCCCCCATCTATATCAACGGTTGACCTTCAGGGTTACCCATCTCTCCAACACTTACATTCTTGATTCTCCTTCACTGACCGAGTTCAGATACTACACCTTGATCCTAGCCAAAAGGCTAAGGAACAGTCTTTTATTTATTATGCTTCTTTCGGCATCTCTTATTTTAATCAATAATCTCATTTAAACATATATATATAGTCATTAGTCATCCACAGACAGCTGTTTCGCCATATCACAGCTTTTAAGTTTGTCTAGACGTGTTGAGTGTTTTCACGCTGATATTCAAAACGCGACTGCTCGATCCGCAAAATGTGATCAGCAATCATGCATTTTATCCCTACACTATTATGCTTGCTCCGAAAGTGAGAGAAATTATGATGTTCATATATCTTTACATTTGCATTACTGAGTGCAGAGAGTGCTCAATTCTTCTATGAAGAGCTCTGTCCTACACTAAACGGTAACCGTTTATTCCCTTACTAGAGAGCTCAACCCACAAGTAGGTAGTAATAATTACAATCTCACAGAATATATGATATGAATATACAGATCAAATTCTCTTAAATATTTCATCTGATAGACTCCAAAAATGTCTGTAAATTCGTTGTTTTATAATTATTTATGAATTCATCCAATTTATTTGCAAACAATTTCTACATTTGTGCTATTTTTAACCTTACTGGGCAATTTGTTAAAAACAATATATTACTCTATTAAGAATTAAAAAAAAAAAAATTATATTCTAATCTGATACCATTGTTTTGTTTCTAGCTGGGAAAATGCAGATATTAAAAGATTTTTTTCTTTTTACATGAGGCCCAAAAAGAAAGTTTTACAATAAAATGATCAAACACAAAAGAAAAGAAAAAAAAAACATTGAAGAAATAAAGAAAAAGAGAATGAGATAAATTGCAAATATATGTTTATTTGTTTGTTAAGCACCTTCTAAGAAACATAAATGCGATTGACAGACTAGACAATGTTCTGATGAGCAGTCATCAGAAAGCCGGGTGGATTGTATGGCATTTGATACAGGGTGTTTGCCGGCCGGCTCTCTGAATATCTGACCACACATTGCAAGGGGTAATATACAGAAATGGGAAGAAGTAGAAGTAGAAGAAATATGGGAAGGTGGGAGGGCATAAAAAGTTGTGTTGATGGAGAGGGGTGGGGGAAGGTAAAGGGGTAAAAAACAAGGCTGAAAAATATCAAAGTAGAGGTGGGTAGGGATTCAAATAGTGGAAAGTGAAGGAAAGATTTTGGATTTATATAAAAAAATTTAAAAAAAAAAACCAAGAAAAGGATATAAATTTTCAATAACAACTATCTAGAAAAAAAAGAGAGAAAGGTGGGAAAAGGAAATGGTGAGGGGAGGAAGAGGGAGGGGAAGGATGTAAGATGCCCCACCTATGATGAGCTTTTGGGTATGGTAAAAGGGGAGATAATTCAAATCAACATTTTTTTTTTCATCTCTGTTCTTTTCACTTAACAACTTGCAAGCAATTGGCAAGCTGTTAACAGAAGAAAAGATTTTTAAAAAAATAAAGAAAAAAAGAAAAACTATACTCAGAATTTTCTGATCAAGCCATTTTATAAAAGTCATCATCGGGTTGCATGATCAGACAGCTTAAAATTAAGAAATCACAATACAACACCGTCAGCAGCAAAAGGACATTTAGGAAGTTTTTCTTTTTTTTTTTTTTTGTATTCAGCACAGTGAAGTTATGATTTGTTTTTAACATTATAATATTAGCAAGTTCTGGCAATTTACTTGTACACCACTTATATCTTTCCTCTTTCTTTCTTTTTTTTGTTTCAATGGATGTGAAGTCTTGCTAATAATGGATCTTGTTTTTTTTTCTTTCCTTTTTAAATAAATGTTTAAAGTTTGAAAAATGATTTGAGGAGGAAGAATTTTTGCAAAGGATATCAAGTGATATTCAAAAATGGTTTTCAGATATTTTAGCCAATCAGGATAGAAACCAACATTGTTGCTTTTTGGGTTGGCTTTGGACAATAAAAAAAAAAAAGAAAATAATTTTTTTTTAAATAAAATGTGAAAAAGAATTTTTTTTTTAAATTTAAAAATAAATCATATGAATGGAGGCAAAGATAACACCATTCAAATGGTTTTCATTTTCTCTTGGTATATTTTTTTTTTGAGAGGGGGTGGGAGGAGCAGTACATTCATCATAAATTGAAGTTAAAGATCATAACGTTTCCACTAGCAAAATCTCTAACCTTGTTCAGCTGATGTAATGTCATAGATAACCCATGGCTACCTGAACAATATTTAAGATTGTCACAAGAAACGTCGTAAAGTAAAATTTCAAATGATGAGCGTACAATTTGAAGAATGCTCTTTTCCAAAAAAGCTTTCACTTTCAGCAAGTGAACTCGGGTAAAAAGCAAAATGCCATTTTTACAATTATAAAGTGGATTTGATACGGAAATACAGGAAATCGACTCAACAGTGCCCGTGTGATGGCAACTGACAGACAAACTGGCCGTCCGTTGAATGCGACAAACGTATCAAAATCTGGAAACGTTTTTATATATGTACAGTTATTATTATTAGAAAATTAAAGTTCATCAAAATAGGTAAATCCAAACACTTCACCCTAACTGGGGAAAGAATATAATAAGATTAAAAAACTAATACATCTTAAACAGTTTAGGATGTCTTCCTTTTCTTTTTTCTTTTTTCTTTTTTTGGTTTACAGTTTTATTTTCCTTTAATTGATTGTGGCAAGATTTTTTTCAAATTATTCAAAATAAAATTATGGAACATTTTATCACAAATTGAAGTTCATTGATTGTTTTGTATTGAGACTTCATATATATATATATATATATATATATATATATATATATATATATATGACATACACCCAGTTGTACAAATACACACACATACACACTCAACATGTATACCTCCCCCCTGATTAATTTTTTTTTTCAAGAACAAATACAACTCCATTTGAAGAAAAGTTAAGACTCAAATAATAAGTCTAAAATTGCAAACCTACTTCAAGTTTTGACAAAATTAATCAATGGTAAGGATGAATAGAGAAGTGTAAAAGTTTAATCTGACAAATAAATCTAACATAAGTGTTATGGTTCTTTGTGAGAGAGAAAAAAAATTGCTTATTAATGAATGACAGAATTTTGGCTAACTGAAGTAACAGATCTCAAATCTAGACATTTTAACTGATAAGATTCACATGTTTTGCCCTATGAAAGTTTAATAACAATTTCATCATTTCATCATTTTTCTGTATATATTTTGGAAGGACCATGTTAGGTTGTTTTTATATTGAGGGGGTGTGGGTGCTGCCACTTTATGACAGCTGTGGGCAGCACTAGCACACATTACTAAGTCGGGTTGGTATTTAATATGGACACAGGTTAAACCCAACATATCACCCCACACTTTGCAAAGACATCTAATAGTAAGGATGGTGGCTAAGAAAGCTCCCGCAGAGGAAAAGAAGATATTACAAAGTGTAGACCTTGTGTAAGATATCCCATGGCACAAAAAAAAAATCACTGAGTAATGAAGTTTCTTTTTTTAATTTTCTTGCTGTATTCTAATGAAAATCTTAATGTTTTTTCAACCATTTTCAAAATATATCTGAAATAGTTTAATTGCTAGTCAGAGCCCAACAGCAGAAACATGGTAAAAACAAAAACAATTTTCAATCAGAGGTCCGAAGCAATAATACAATTTTATTTTCTCCACCCAATATTTTTCAATGGGACTTTGTTTTTCCATGCAAGCACCAATTTCAATGGCTCAGTGGATCTACACCAAGTCATGTTTTACAAACCTCACGCTTTTTAAATTTGGTTTTAGACAAGCCTTGTAACAACAGCAGCTCTTAATGATTCGAGTTGAATTTTTTTCAATTCATAGAAAGAATTAAAAAGAAAAAAAAATGTGGCAAGTTTTATAATTTACAAATATGATTAATAAGTATTTGCAAAAAAAACAAAAACACTTTCTATAAAAATAGACCTAATTTTTTCTGCTTATCAGTATTTAAACTCTCAGAGTAAAAAAGAATCAACTGAAAGCTTGCTTGTCTCTCTTTCATGCCCCCTTTTGCAATTTTGTAGCTGCTCTTTCATTTTACATCTACGTGAGGTGGTTAGAGTTGATTTGGAAATATATATTTGCCTCAAACTAGTTAGTTATCTGTTTCTTTTCAAAACACTTATTAATAAAAGTAAAAAATAAATTAAACTTAAAAAAAAAACGCCATGGGTTAGTTGGAACCCAAAGATAATAAGTACGCCTACGCAGTGGTTGTTGTTGTTGTTGTTCTTCTTCTTCTACATAATAGCCAAACGGATGATGACTGTGTTTAGACTAGATCAGAAAACTTCCAGTACATGAACAGTAACAGAAATAACACAGAGAATTTTCAACTCACCAGTAAAAGAGAAATAAAAATATTATATATATGTATAC
>OY744517.1:185103731-185238731 GCA_963556195.1 Sepiola atlantica | reverse complement strand
AAATATTTGCAACTTTTTTCTGGTCGGATAAAGTTCATATGACTCCACCCCCTAAAAAAAAAAGAATCATCTACTTTGTTTATAAAAAGGGTTCTTTGTGTTTGGTAAATTTGTTTTTGAGTAAATATTAAGTGTGGAATAATATGAAAAATATTTTTTTTTGTTTCTTTATCATAATATAGAATATTGTAATTACTACTAAAAAGGGGGTTAAGACGGTAAGAAAGAGATAAAATGTGATAATTGAAAAACAAACATAAAAAATTCAACAATTTTTCTTAGAAACTTGGCAAGCATTTGACAATTTGGCCTTTCACCCAAATCAACCTTCCAAGCAATCAACAAAAGTTTGAGAAAGAAAGAGAGAGAAAAGGGGACATAATCAGCCAAGATCAAGCATCATTTTAAGAGGAACAATGTGAAGGCTAAGTAAAAGTCAAACAACATCAGCGGTTTTAGGACACCAAATTGATATTTGGGAGCTGACAAGGATGAAACACAAAAAGAAGAACATGCTCTAAGGAGATGTTAAATGAGAAACAGGGAAGGATGAAATAATTGTAAAGAAATAATCACACCATTTAAAAAGAAAGAAAAAAAAAAACCTGTGGTGAGCAATTTCTTATTTTTGCACAATTCAAATTTGATCCAAGTATTTTTTTTTTTTTTGTTCTCATTGACAATTCAAGAAAAGAACTTTCATGGCAAGTTTTCTACTGAAGTGCTAAGTTCTTTTCTTTTTTTTTTCCCAGGCAAGTTTGTTTTATTTATTTATAAAAAAAAATGAACATTTTTTAATTAAAAGACACTACAAATGAACATAATTTCATGATTATATATAGTTTATAGAAGAAGAATCAAAAGCAAAAACAAAACAAAAAAACATCAAAACAGCAGTCCTCCAAAAATTAATTTTGGAAGGAATGAAAATGAAAATTTTGTTTATTATATTCAGCTTGATATTTGATGATAGTGGATAACAGGGAAGTCATTTTGAAGCAGTTACTCAATCAGAGTGCAAAAGACTAAAATGAGATAAAGAAATACAAACAAGAGAGAGAGATAGGAGAAAGAAAGAGTGTGTATCAACTACAAAAAGAAAAATTGTTTTATGTGAAAATATATCTACTATTTGTACATATTCATTCAGAAGTTGATGTTTGTCAATTCAGATTATTTAATGAAATTGACCAGATGGACTCTTCTCCATTTTCAGCCAAAAATGCTGAGTAATTGTTTTCTTAAAATAGTAAACTTCTCACATTGGTTAAATTAAATTCTCACCCAAAAATTTCAGTAAATATTCTTATAGTGAAATTCCACTAACTTAAGTTTGACATATATAGAAAATAGGGTAAGTTTTTTAAAAATTATTTTAAAATGCAATCTTAGTCCGAAATATAATTGTTTAGTTTTGTTTTCACAGCCTATTATCAAAAGATAAATAATAAAAAAAGAAACAAAAACAAACTAAGATTTGAAGGATCAAAATGTTTAGTTTTCTTTTATAAAATTCAATTAATTTAAGTGTTCCATGGTGAAAATGATTCAGCAGTTAATAAGAAGGAAGAGGAGGGGGAAGAGGAAGCATTTACTAAAGAAAGAGAAAAGAAATAAGGGTGGTGGGTAGAGATGACATTACATGCAATTTTATGAATAGGAAGTTTTTTTTTTTTGTTGTCTTTTACAAGATTTTATTTCTATTATCCCATCTGTTTTCCAAAAGTAAAAATTATAAAAACTAAATAAATATGCAAGGATTACAATTTATAATGCAAGTGAAATCAATGCTGGTTTAACAAGTGTTTAATCATTAATTGAAAAAAAATATATATATAATGCATTTCAGGTTTGACAATAGATTTTTTTTTCTAGTAACCGTATGTAGAATGACATGCACCGAATTGCGAGAACAATGGACTCTAAAATAATCATGGAGATTATATGGAATATTGTAATGATGATGATGATGATAATAAAATATAAGAAGATAAGCTACAATATATAAAAATTATCTTTTTGATTTTTTTTCTTTTTCTTTTCAGGATAATATATTCAAATAATATTTGTAAAGTCACAGATCAGTCTTAAATTGTAGAAAGAAACCATGAATATTCAAAGCCAAAGAATTTAAAAATCAATAAAAATTCAAGACGGTTTTCACAGTGTTTCTTTTCTGCTATATTTATTTAACTTCCTCCCACTGCAACAAAGTTAGACACAAAGTCAGTTTATAATGGGGCATCCACCTTCCCCCCCAAAAAGGGCATTGTGGACAGGTGCAAAGTTTCCCATGATCAGCCTTGTGAGATTGCCTCTTTCCAAAGGAGGGCATAATACCCAGGAGGATAGCTTCCTGAGACCGACTGGAACAGATACTAATTTTAATCCAGCTGGAAGGACCTTGTGCCAGGTACACATGTAATGCAGGCGTTAAAAAGCCATCTGAGACTCGCGAATGTGCAGAGAGTTGTCGAAGTAGGGACACTTAAAAGCCAGAGTCTCTATTTACTTGCTCCCCTACAAGAGCAAAGTTGGAGACGGTTTTTAATGTAGGAGGAGGAATACAACTCCCCAAAAAGGGGCACTCATATGACCAAAGACAAAAGATACTACACTTTCATCCTAGCGGCAGAGTATCTATTTTATTGTAAATAAATAAACAAACATTTTACATATTATTATTAGTTCAGCTGTTATGTTTGTTTTTCAACAAAACTTAAAATGAATTTATTATAACACATCCCCTTTTGTAATTTTTTTCTAATTATTAAAAAAACCCAAAACAATGCTATTGGCATTGTTGTTTCTTCATTTTTTCTTTGTTTTTAATGTATCATTGTCAGTGTATTTTAATCAAATTATTTTAAAATTTGTATTTTAATCAAATTATTTTAAAATTTGTATTTTAATCAAATTATTTTAAAATTTGTATTTTAATCAAATTATTTTAAAATTTGTATTTTAATCAAATTATTTTAAAATTTGTATTTTAATCAAATTATTTTAAAATTTGTATTTTAATCAAATTATTTTAAAATTTATTATGCACTTTGATTAGTTTGATGTTTTTTTAAAAAATAAGATTTCATTAATTTAGATTTAAAAAAAGAATAAAAATATTGAACATACTTCTTAACTGACTCAAATTATTCAAATTATTTAAAGAAAAACAAATTCACTTTGTGTTGACATTTTCGTTTATCTTAGTTCAATGACAATGTTTAATGATGAAGAATAAATATAATTAAATCAAGGCGAAAATAGTATTAAAATCTTCTAAATTACACCTTTATCAAAATAAATACAGATGATATAAAATGTACTTTATTTAAACAGAAAGCGTTTATCTCTTCCAATTATTAGCAAAAAATTAAAATGGCTGACTTAATTACGAAGAAACCAAAATGCATTCAGGTGGATTTAATTTCGTAATTAAACCTATACTATTTACTACTGATTTTATAAAATATTGTCCAAGTGGGCAACAAATTCTTATGTGAAAATATATTTATTTATATAATTTTTTAAATAATAATATTGTGTTTAAGTGGTGATGAAATATTTCAATACACCAACACAACAGCTGTGTATATTCATGAACTCAAGCTTTCAACTCACTCAGGCATGCGCAGTCAGACATGATAACTACGTGTACTTGGAGTGTTCGTGTTCCCTTGTACATATCTCTTGTATGCACCAGAAAAGAATCAGAAAAGTTTTCAATTAAATCCATTTCTTTTATGAGAACACATCTTAGCCCACAAAAATGTAAATGAAAGTTAAAACAATCTTTATCAGTGTGCAACTTTTAACTTAAAAGAAATAAAAAATAAAATTATTCAAATCGAATGCATTTAAAAAAAAAATACATTGGCTTGGTTTCCTTCATCTGAGAAGAAGCTTCTTTTCAGTAATAACATTTATTTCGACATTTACTACCGTTTCCTTCTCCACTATCTAATCTGCCAACTTATATATAAATTGATTAAAAATAAAATTCATGTTTTAAAAACATCAAATTTTTGTACATAATTATATAATAATACATGAGGATAAAATACATGATATGTCTTAAAATGAAATGTTGCAGAGAGAAAATGTAGTGAAAGACAAAATAGAAAAAGGAATTAAACACAGGAGAAATAAAAAAACAAAAACAAAACAAAGATTGGCCGGTTTCATTCACATATACAATTTTTTTCAGAAAAAGTAATATCCAAATAAAACCGGTAAATTTTTTGTTTATTTTCATTTCTCCTGTGTACAATTTGCTTTTCCACTTTGCCAGTCACTACATAATTACATATGTAAACTTATGTTACAATCTTCCACAGAAAGTAAATTTATGAACAATGGTTGTTGATAGTTATTTCAAAGTACCTACCAAGTAACACCAATAAGAACATAAGTTTTCATAGTGTTATTTTTCAAATAGAAAGTGTACATAACAGCCAATAGCAAACATTGGTAAGTTTTAACCTTTGATACTATTTTTTATTACCTTATGAAAATGCATGTCAATTTAATTATATTAAATCCTAATATAACCAGATATCTAAAGAACACGATTTTGTTTCTTAATGTAAAATTATGTTATTTTTTCATATATTAAAAATTCCATTTATAATGTAAAAGTACATTATTTGAAAAGGGAAGGAACTTTGCAGACGGTCTGAACTGCTATAATCTATAGGTGAGAAGAATACATAAATTAATCAGGCTTACATATAGGCATATAGTGAGAAGAAAATTGAGATTCATTGGGACTGATGTTTAAAGTTGGAATAATTAATTGGTGAAGAATTTGTTTCTAGGTTTTCCAAAAAATAATTTGAACAATTTACTATTTTGAGAGAGAGAGCTAATACTCACTCTCAGTATATTATGTAATAGAAAATTTTTAAGTATTGATCAAATATAGAAAAACAAAATTAAAAAAAAGAAGTAAACATTTTCTTTTGTCAGAACAAATGCTCTTCTTTTAATTTTATCAAACCAATTCAAAGCCAGCCTGGGTAATGTCCATTCACGCAAGCAAATATTAACTACATAGAAAATTATAAACACACAAAAGGCCATCAATGTCGAAGAGTTTCATACACAGGACATTCTTAGTTAAATGCTTTGGTTTAAATAGTTTCACTAATAAGTAATGATTAGTATTCAAAAGTGTATCCAACTAAAACTAGGATCCAATTTTAGGAGAGGTGGATTTGAAGAAGAGGGGGGGGGGTGTTGTAATTAATTTCTAAATGTGAAAAATTACTAAATAACCTAAACAGGAGTGGGGAAGGGTATGAGGTGGACTTGTAGTTTGCAACAATAAAAAACAAAAACAAAAAGAACTTATAGGTTAAATATAAAAAAAAGTACAAAAATGTTGCAGATCTTTTATTTTTTTTTCTTTTGTGCAAAAAAACACCAGGTTAAAGCCTAGAATCAGTTTCAGATTTAGTGCAGTTCTCTTCCGAGTTTAACCGTAACGAAAATATGGAATTGGGAAGTTCTCTATTTTCATTCCATTGTTTTTATTTTTAATCATGTTAATGATGAATTGAATTTACTAGGGATATAATTGTATGGGGGGATGGGGAGGCTGAGAAAAAAAAATGACACCAAATTCAATATCTCATTGAATAACAATCTCGAGTGAGATGCCATCTTGAATAGAATCATAGGTAATATAGAGACAAAAAAGTCTGTGTGAAATACAATGTAGATAAAAATATCAAGTGAAAAAAAAAAAAAAAGAAATGCATGCATGATTTTGGCAACAAAAATAAAAGGAAGAATAGAGAAAATAGTGAGAGAAATTTTCTTTTAAAAATATAAGCAGCAATAGTGATAAAAACAGCATATATCCACAAAAGGGTGTAAATGTACAGAACCTACAAGCATTATCATACAAAGGCTGGTGAAAAAAAGAGAAAGTTCACCGAGACAAATCAAATTATTAAAAAAAAAGATTGAGGGCTGGTGGTGGCAAGTAACCAGGATATGGTTGGATTCACAGTTTACTTATGAATTGGAGGATTATAATTCGGAAAATTTGAATAATCAATGATTATTAGAAAACTAAAATGTAGGTATAATAAGCAATTATTTTTTTTGTATATGGAATATTAAAGAATAAAAGATAGTCTTTGTTTTATTTTCTTCAATTATTTTGGCAGTAATATGGTTAGGGATTTTTCATTTGTGATGTTGAAAAGTAAATTTTCTTTCTTTTCTTTTCTTTTTAATCAATGTACAAGTTTTTGAATGAAGTTGATTATTTTATAAAAACAAAAGCTCCTTTTTAAATCGTTTAAGCAAATGGTCAAGGGACATCATTTTGCAGCTAATTTTTTAGGGTTATTATTAAAAAAAGAAGAAGAAAAAGAAAACGGAAGAATGTTGGATTAATGGGGGTTAGTTATAAAAAAGAAATTGTGTAGCAAGGAATAATTATAGAAACAATTTTTTTTTAAAGAGGAGGAAAAAAAGTGAGAGAAAATAGTAGTGTTGTAGATTGTTGTAATTCTGATCTATATAACTACTTAGAATGGTATGAAAACAAAGAAAAAAAGGTAAGGGTGTCTAGAGTGAGAGATTCTAAAGCTTTCACAAATCTAATTTTGAGAAAGAGAGAGAGAGAAAGAGAGCGAGAAGACATATCTGAATAAAAATAAACTAATTTTAAAAGAATAATCTTCGGATTCAGCACCTTTTGATAACATAAAAATGGAGAAATACAAATAAGTTTAGACATATATTAGCTAATAAAATAGAACATTATACATTAGAGCTAAAGAAAGTATATTTGTTATGTATAAGTCAAGAAGAAAATAATTAAGATATTGATTTATAATAACAATTTTATCATCAAGGCAATTGTTTAAATGTCTTGAAGGGAACAAAAAAATGTAGTTTATATTAACAGATAATGTTTTCTTTCTTTTTATTTTTTGTTGCAGATAATTCAATCCTGTACACATAACAATTATCAATTGTGATGATGATGAGTCTAAGGATTTGAAACAAGTTTAATTTCGTACTGAGTCAGATTGAGCAACTTGTGTTTATTTTGTAAAGAACTCAAAGGTCAGCAGTGATTGTCTGTCGCAAAATCAGCTACAAAACAAGAACAGAAGAATTTAGATAACGTTGATTGTCATCAAATATGTAGGTGGGGAAGGCGGGTAGGAGATTTAGGAAGGGTTATCAATACAATGGGGAGTGGGGAGAGTAGAGAATGGGGAGGAGGGGAGACCCTTGGTTAGGGCAAGGCAAGAACACCAAAGAAACATCCAAAAAGACAACAAACATTCACAAAAGAAGCAAGAAGTTAAAATCAAACTGAAATGAAAATAGGGAACAAAATTGTCATCGTTTTCAATAATAGGAGGGCCACTAAGTCTAGCTTACAGAACAAATTTACATTGGAAGTTGGTTGTGACAAGATACTTTAAAGTTGAAAGCCCATCTGTCCTTATCGAATCCTCTTTAGAATGTGGTGAGAAGTTGGAAAGGGGAGAAATCGCGCATTTGTGTAGGGAGAGGAACAAGTACCTTCAACTGATAACAACAGAGCAGCAAGAGACGAAGCATTAGTTGTTATGAAAATCATGATTAGAGTTGCCTGCAAGAGTATTTTTATGCTTTTAGAAAGATGATTACAATGGTACTTAAATAGAAACTGGTAAGAAAGCAAGCAAACAGGAATATAATTAGATTACAAAGAAAAACGTTTTCTCTGTAAAGTTTACTTAAATGAACTTCTTTGCAGTTGATCAATTAAATTCTCAAAAGGAAGTAAATTTTTTGCATTTAATAGAAAATATTTTCATTAGAGAAACACACACAAAAAAAATAGAATTCAGTCATTTTTAAAAGTTTACATAGGAGTATTTTTCCAGATTGGATGGACATTAAAATTATTTTTAATCATAAGTATTGACAAAAAATACACACATAACGATTCAAATGAAATCAAATTATTGATAATTAAATGTAATTCTCCTAAATTTATTAATTACTCATGAGTATTTTATATTAAGAAACAAATAAAAAAGGACTGATTTCTAGTAAACACTATATTTTTAATAGAAATTCAAATCATGTAATTTCTGAAGAAGTTAAATATTAAGTTAAAGAGGAAACATATTGATATAGTTTTATAATCTGGAAGAAAAGTAATGAAGTAGATACACTTAAACTCATAGGGTTAGGGTTAGATGTCAAGAATTTAACCAAACTTTCAATATCTTACTGAAGAATATTCTCATCAAACATTTAAAATGTTGTTACCT
Source organism: Sepiola atlantica (assembly GCA_963556195.1). Lineage (NCBI taxonomy): Eukaryota > Metazoa > Mollusca > Cephalopoda > Sepiida > Sepiolidae > Sepiola > Sepiola atlantica. The sequence goes on along the minus strand of OY744517.1, from coordinate 185,230,437 downwards.
TGTAATTTTGCAAAAAGGAAAGTTTCTATCATTGAAATATAGAGGAAAATAGAATGTGTAAGGATGACAAAAGAATAGAGTTCTTATTCTGAGTGTCTTGGATGCGTAAACATCTTTGAAATGTGACGTTTGTGTGACAATTTTGTAAGCATTATTAAGAGAGAGGGAATAGAGACGGGGGGATAGAGAAGAGAGAGGGGGATAGAGAAGAGAGAGAGAGGGATAACAAGAAAAGAGAAAGGATAAAGAGAAGAGAGAGGGGGACAAAGAGAAGAGGGAAGGAGGAGGAAAGAGAGAGAGAGAAACAAAAAAACGTTTTGGGATTAGTCTGTATAAGAGGGATTGTCTATGAATGACCATGCAAAACTGAAGAGTTCAAATTCAAAATATCTAAAGTAAAGTGGTGGGGGGTAAGATAGAGATACATATATTTAAAGATAGAAAGAGAATTCATATTAATTCCTTGCTTTTCAAATAGCCAGAAGAAAGGGGTAAGAAGTCATAGGCACAAAAGTAGCTGCATTTTGCTGGGAAGATTATATATATAAAAAAAAAAGTAGTAAGGGAGGGGAAACAGTGGTGACAGACATAAGATCAGATCTACGGCATGTACAAAAAAAAATAATCCTAAATCAATTTTGGGATTCTGAAGGGGGGGGGGGGGGTAAAAATAAAGAAAAGAAAGGAGCAATAACAAATGGCAGAGAAAAAAATATCAGGAAAAAAAAAAGTTATCATAGAAGAAACGTAATGGCAAGCAAATGGACCTTGTAAAAAAAAAAAAAAAACAAACAAAAAAAATCCATCATGCTTCTTTACAAATAATGTCAACTAAAAGATGTTTAGCGATAAATGTAGTTCCTAGGGCCATTGCACATAATTATATTCAAGCGTCCAAGATGGAAAAAAAGTTTATTCTTTCTTTTTTTTTTCATTCTCAAAATGATACATAACAACAGTATAACACTTGTTTTTTTTTTTAGAATCCAAAGCTTTCAAATATGAATAGAGAAAAGAGCTTCTAGCGTGTATAAACTTTATAATGTGGTTAATGACCACAAGATTCACCGAATGCCAATTAATCAAATATTATCTTACATTGTATGAGAGGAGGAGGAACAGGAGGAACAGGAGGAGGAGGAGGCAGACAACACAAAATAGTTGTCTATTATCTCTAAGCATTGTAAGTATTATTAGAGTCCACCTCTAATGACAGAATTAGTTGTCAGCACAGAGGTGAGCGCGTTTGTGTCTGTCTCTGTGTGTGTTGTGTGTATAGAGCATAATAATGATAGCCAACCTCAAAGCTTCATAGGTGTGGAATGAATGGCGTGACAGTTCATGGCACCAATACTTCAATTTGCAAGAGTGGAGAAATACACAATGGAACTTGATTTTTTAAATCTATAATTCTCAACGCATCATGGGGGTCAAAGAAGACTGGAGGTAGGGCGGTGATCTTTTCTCCCCAACTTTTTTTTTTAATAATCACAAAAAAAAAGAGATTCAAAGAAAAAAAGGAAACCAGAAAGCATTTAACAGACAAATGTCTTATGCAACAATGTAATTTGGGGGCCATTTTTAGGCCATTTTCTTTAGTTCGATTAAATCAGAATCCTCAAAATTGGATAAAAAGTGATTGATTGTTTCATTAATATGTAAAAACATTGGCATTATTAGAAGACAATGAAATCAATATTACTAGTTTGGTTTTTGGTTATAGATATTTTGTTTGTTTTGGCATAATCAACACCTCCATGACTAACTGGCAAGAACAATGATGCAGCAATTTCTGGACATCATGAGGAGGAGGAGGAGGAGCTGGATTAGACTAAAGAAACATAACATAACAAGTAACATAGCAAACATTATTATTAGTCATCTTTAAAATATCTTTCTTTCCTTTTTTTCTTAACCACCATATACAAGTGTGTGTGTGTGCTTATTTTTGAATAAAAAACTTTCATAAAATGTCAAGTGATGATCAACAGAAACCCAGTTCAATGGACGTTTTGTTTAAAAGGTTGGATTATGAAATGAGTATTGAATAACTAAGTTGTATTCATCACCTCAAGAATTTATCAAAATTTTTATCCATTTTGAAAGCCATAAGCAAAGTTCAGTTTGGACCTTTTTTTGAATATTAAAACAAGTTTTCTTCATCATTATAAGTGGTCGTAAACATTACACAATTTGCCATAAATTATTATGTAAAATAACATAGGAAAAAATAAGGTATTTAAATGCAATGTTCGCACTGTATTGATCTATACTAAAAGTGGCTCAACAGATAAATATGTAAAGCTTCAAGAAAACATTCAGTAAACTAAATTCAAGACGATTAATTAGGAAATTAATTTATAAAAACTTAAATTAAAAAATATTACTTAATTCTCAAGATCTAACAAGAGATTAACCAGAAAAATGTCTCAAGAGACACCAACTCTAAAAAAATGGGTACAGAAAATACAGGCTTAAAATACAAAGGGAAAAGGTGATTTAAAACTTTCAAAAACAAATTTTAAAATTGAAAATAAAGAAGATTTACAAAATGAAAGAAGGGAAAAAAGTCGAGAAAAACCTGGTTATCAGTAAAAGAGTGTATGCAGAATGACAGAACTTGTTATGGTTGAAAAATCGAGTTTCGAATCAGACAGCTAAGCTGCTTGTATACAGCAGGAAAGAAAATAAAGGAAAATTGTAAAAAAGAAATGCCTGGATAAACATTCCAAGTGGGTGGGATGCAAAAACGTTCATAATTGCTTCCAAAAAAAGGTGGGCCTTATTTTGGCATTATCTAAAAAAAGAGTGGCAGCTGGGATGGAATTAGTTGTTCATAGATAAACCCTTCAGGTTTTATCCAAAGAAGGTGTTGAAATTTAAAGTAGACTATAAGAAAATGGCATAAATATTTTTATTAAAAAAAATTTTTTTTTTTTGTTTTTAAGTAGAAAATCCATATTTTGGACCAGGGGAATTAGAAGGCCAAGAATGCCAAAGTAATTCAGCTTTGATTTATTTTTTAAATATTAACAATATATTCTTTTAGAGTTTTAGATTTAGATTTTTAAAAACTACAGAAATTTTAAAAATGTGCTCTAAGTATAAAAATGCTTGAGTTTGCACCGAAGAGTTACAAAAAAAAAAAGAAAGAAAAAAAAGTAGCCATCTGGCATGTGTCCTGCCCCAGTAATGGCCACTAGTTTTGTAAATAATGGAAGATGGCGTGATGTATAAAGATGCCCAGTTTAGACGCACCCACTCACGCATGCACACTTTTCATTTTTCTTTTTCTTTTCTAAAGATAAACTATGATGTGCAATGGTTGTCATTCGACCAATACAATCTGGGATGATACAGGATTCACAGGGTTTCTGTTTGCCTATGTTCTGAACAGATGATGCTGTGCCATGGACGGCAGTCAAGATCAACAGCTTTGAGAAGCAAGGGAGGAAGGGTAAGTTCTTCATATTAATTAATTCTTTGTTTTGTTTGGGGGAGGGAGGGAGGGAGGGGCTGTAAGGAACAGCACATTTTACAGAGCAAATGCATGGAAAAAAAAAAGAAGAGAAAGAGCCGAGAGGAGATAAACTAAGCCCAGTGAGAGTGAAAGACGAAGACAAAACTTGACAGAATCTGAAATTTAAATATTTTTAAAATGCACTTTTTTTTTTTCATTCACTGCGTGTGTGTGGAGAGAGACTGATATAAGGATAAAATCCGACAGAATGTATATATAAAGTGAAATGAAAAGTGGGCAAACCACAAAATATAAAAGACAAAATCACATAAAAAAAACAAAAAAATAAAACATCAGTAGACTAATATTTTGTTTCTTTTTCTTAACAGAAATTTCTTTAGAGTCTCTGAAAAAGTTTCTCTCAAAAAAAGGCACTAATTATATATTAGTCTACTGATGTTTTTGTGGTATGATTTGGTCTATTATATTTTGTTTTTTTCCACTTTTTATTTTATATATATATATATATATATATATATATATATATATATATATATATATATATATATATGAATGAATGACTTGTACATTTTAGTTCAGTGGTTGTTAGTAAGTATGAGAAGTTATTTTCCAGAGATTGAACAGGAAATGGGCGGATGAAAAGTCATAAGAATGAAAACACAATTATTACTGTTACAAAAATTGAATATCTTTCTATTAGTGAGAAAGGGAAAGAGAGAGAGAGAGAGAGAGCGGAAAAGAGAGAGGTTGGTATTTTGACAACAAATTCCTGAGATGAATGCTTGATATAAAAGTTTTGGAGAGAAATATGTATGCATGTCACTAGTTAGGAAAATGGTGTATATTTTATGACTGTATGGAAGAGGCTTCATTTTGATGAGGATGATGGTGATGATGTGGGAATTGTTGAAGGAATATTTTGACGGGGAAAAAGGAAGAAAAAGCAATTGCCACCCGTTTATCCTAAAAAAATAGAATAAGGCAGCAAAGGGCAAGCATGAGCATAAAAGGGGCAAAGGTTCTGTATTTTCTTTTAGTTTTTCAAAAAAACCTTTAGTCCGTAGATTGTAACAAAAACAATTGGTGGGAAGAGAAGGAAAATGTATATAATAATAATAATAATAATAATAATAATAATAATAATAATGATAATAATAATAATAATAATAATAATAATAATAATAATAATAATAATAATAATGATAATAATAATAATAATAATAATAATAATAATAATAATAATATAATAATAATAATATAATAAATCTACAGAACAAAGAAGAGAAGAAGGTGGTTTTGATTGAACAGCTAAATACAGTTTTTGGGATGAATGGGAAAAAAAAAAACAGTGGAAAAAATTCGGGTGTGAAAACTATACAATTGTTTTTTGTTGTTTTTCTTTGTTGTTTTATTTTGTTGTCCATATTAAAAGTGGTAAATAAAGAAAAAGAAACAGAACTTTAAGCTTAACAAAAAGGAGGGTAAGCATTAAATATAAGTTTATATTTGAAGGAGGAAATGGTAGGTTTAGTCATACTTGAACTTCTGTTGGTCTTTCAGCATATAGATCAATAATTGGACAATTCATTTGTGTACGCAATGTATACACACACACACACATATATATATATGTATGTATGCAGATAGGTGTGAAATTGGTTGTAATTATAAGAGAGTCAAAATGATAAAATTTGAGGTTACTTTTTCAGAAATGAGAAAAAACCAACTCAAATTTGAATGAACGATAAGATGATAATAATAAGAAGAGGTAAAGAGTCATGAGTGGCTGATTAGCTGGCCATTCCACACCTATGGGATATCTGTCCAGGCTGTACAACATACAGATATTCAATGAGTAAAGAGGGAGGGAAACCCAAAAAACAAAGGAAACAGGTTATAAAAATATATAGAATTGGTAAAGTGAAGCCCAATGAAGTCTTCAATGATACATATACATGTATATATATATATATATAATATATATATATGTACAGCAAATATTTTCTTTTTCTTTGTTTTAATAAGAATTCAAAACTCCCAAGTCTCTTCTTGGCTAGCTGTAAGATTCTTTTGGATTTTTTCTATACTGGCAGACCGATCAAATTCCTCCCATTCCTCGTCAGCTGAAGAGATTCGTTTCTGCAGTTTCTGAATTTTGCTGATTCGATCAGAGAATTTTGACAGTTCACAATCTTCCCTGTCATTATTCTCATCTTCTAAGTCCTTGCTTGATTCAGCATTATTCAGTTTGTTATCATCTTTAGCAGACATGTTTTCCTGGCTATGCGTCTTATCCAGCTGAGTTCCTTCAAACACCCACTGTGGATTGGCTCGTTTGCGCTTATTAACCACAGAAGTGTTGGCGCTTTGCATCGAAGCAGTGTTAACCTTATTGTTATTATTGTTGTTGTTTCTACTGACCGAATCCTGACTTGTCTCATCTTTTGAGCACTGTTCTTTTTTTTCGAAGTTACTCTCTTCAGCCTCGACTGAATTGTCCGTGGAGGCTTTCCTTTGAACAGGTTCAAACTTGGGAAACATCCATTGGCCACCATCACCGCTGCGGTCAGGTGTAGTCTCTGATATGATAGAGCTTTCACTGTGGTTCGAGCTGTCCTCATTCGGCTCAGTTTTCACAGAGAACTGACCATCACCCTGAGAATTGGAGTTGCTGTTGTTGCTACTCACCGGATGTTGTTGCTGTTTGGCTCGCATGCGGTGATTGTGAAACCAGTTGATGACCGTCTTCACGCCGACATTCAGTTCGGCTGCCAAACCCTCAATAGTGTTTTGATTTGGATATGGATCCTGTGCATATGCTTGCCGCAGGATTTCTTTTTGTTCTTCTGTAAAGAAGATGCGAGGACGTTTAGGGGCAGTTGGCGCATCAAAACAGCGATCGTCAATGCTGCTCCGGCGTCTCCGTGCTGCTGGAAAAGAGAGACAAAATTGGAAAATATTAAAAATAAAAACAAGTTTCCAAAACACAACAAGAAAATAAGATAACATTTACAAAACATTCAAAATGAAATCATAGGTAAAAGTTTCTTACAAAGTGTGTTGCATGAAGTCAAAATAAATAAACATTCAATTACTAACATAAATACGTTGAAGATTGAATAGACTATTAAAGCGTAAAGATATATAAACCTGTTGAAAGTGGGTGCGATAATCACGAATACTTTCGGAAGAAAGTTGGTTTGTCTTTTTTAAATTATGGGACCCCATTCATGGTGGCAGTTAAAATGAAATGCATTTAGCCTGACACCATTTGTGATATCACTTAAGAAATCAAAACCTTCCAAAATGTAAACAAAACATAGAACTTGTATTTTCAAATGGACTTGGTCTCAGGAATAACATTTTTTCTATTCAAAATCCAAGACAATTTTTTTTTACTTTTTCAAATACCTAATTTAATCACTAAATTAATATTGCACAAACAAACTCCACCTCATATCACATTAGATGTATATCAAATATGAGAAAAATCGACTATGGAGTCGAATTCACATCTTTTTATCATCTCTTGAAAAACGCATGGACAGGTTTGTTCGCATCTTTGACGACACTGCAATAGTTTGTGTCTAGACACTAAAAAATTAGATTGAACTTGACCATGTTGCGGTATTCGACCTTGGCAGGCTTAAACAGCTTCCTCCGAAAGAGGAAGTTTCTAAGGAATATCAAATTCACAAGTGTCTCCAGCCGGTCAGGGGAGATGATATACAGCTCCTGATATTCCGAAATGGTTACCCGTCTGGTACTGACCATTATGGAGTCTCATTCACATCTTTTTATCATCAGCCTTGACTTTGGATTAGGGACACACATAAGCCTTAAAATACTTAATGTAGTGGTCTACATCATTTGCTTTTTCAAAAATTTATTTGTCACGAAAAAATAAATACTTGTAATTTTTGTAATTTGAAAATTAAAAGCATAAAAATCATTTGTTTTTGATCCCATGTTAAAATGAAACTTCATTCACCAACAAATTACCACTTTTTGGGGGAGTTGGATATACAGATACCTATTTCTGATAATATTTTTTTTTAGTCGTAAATAATTCATACATTTTTCATCCTGTGGAAAAATGTATGAATTAATTTAAGAAGTAAACAAAAAGTACACGTTCAATTTTCGTGCCGATAAATTCATTACTGGTAGTAAAATACTAAAAGTACCAAACCGGTGGTATCAGTTTTTTCTTCAAAATTATCTTCGAAATAAAATACTTTTTCTATAATTGGAAAAGATTATTTGTTATTCTCAAACATTTTTCTGCATTTATCAATTTTAATAATTTTGTTTTTCGTGTTTTGATTAAATTAATTTTGTCAAATTGAAACAGAATATTTATTTCTTGTGAGAAGTAAATATACATTATTCTGTATTTTTAATAAAAAAAAAATGTTATTCTGAGACCCAAGTCAATTTGAAAATATATGGTGTTTGAGTAACTGAAGATATGGTGTCGGCCTAAATACATTCCTTTCAGCTGCCACCATGCCAAATTTGAACATCAGTTAAATGAACAGAATCATTTGACTAAAAAAGTTTTAAGAAAACCATGAATTCTGTTTACATCCTTAGTCTAATATTATTAATTTTATTAATTTGTAGAAAAATTATTAGTCCTTTTATGCTATTTAAAAACAAATACTTTTCCTGTTTTCACTCAGAAAAGTTAGTATGTTTTCAAAGGAGTAACCATTTCTCCGTTAAGATGAAAATCTATCTGCAGATTACATTCTAATATCAGGTATTGAATCATCATTGATTTTAAATGAATCTATAATATATGCTGCTAAGTCGACCAATAATAAGAATATCGTAATCATAAAGACTAATATAATTACACAAAGTCCCGTGCATCATGAAGACTAAGTTCCTTCAAATTGTGATGCGTTTTGGGTGTATTTTCAGCAAAGGCCATGGCATTCTACCCCACATCTTTGAAAAAAAAGACTCAGACTAAATTCAGATGGTTATATTGAGTTGCTGTCCATTGTTGTTAAGTGCTGAATGGAGAGGGTGGCTGCAGGAAGGTCATACATGTGGCAGCCGGACTCAGTTCTGTATCACACCTCTGGGGAAAACCAAGGAATGGCTGCCTGAAGAACTTCCATGATTTGACCAGTCCCAACATCTGAGCCCCCAACTTTCCTGATTACAACTCCTACTATGTGTTGGGCACAATTAAGAAAGATACCAACGGTACCACCTGCAACACCAAGGACAAGCTGATTGCCTAGATCAGACTAGTGTTCAGGCATTTCTTGAAGGACACAAGACTGCATGCTCCAGATTCATGTCCTGCCTGGAGGCCATGGTGGAGGCTCAAGTCTGCTTCTTCAAGTGAACTGTATTCGATAAAAGACCCTCAAAAAGATGTACTTAGAATTTTGAGAATACATTAATTATTGGCCAAGATATGACGTTTTTTTCTTTCCTTTTCAAAAGTGTCAAATTTATCTTGAACACCCTGTATAAGAAATTCAATATCTGCTTTCTCTTGGTGTTTAAATGTTTGCAGATTCATTTTATTCAACTTATTTAGAATACTTAAAGTTAAAGCTTTAAAAGCCCTAAAAGAAAAACTTTTTACAGTCAGCTCTTTTATTTTTGGGTTGTATTTAATTTGATGGTAGACGTATATCATTTTAATTCTTCGAAATACTATTGATTAAGCACAACATTTTTAAATTAAGATAAAAAAAATGACTTCATCTTTCTATCAAACCGCATTTATAAATGCCTTTTCAGAATTTTGAGCAGGAGGGATCATTTTACGTTAAACTTACATAGCAAACTGAACCTCCCACCTAAAAATTGAAAAGTAACTTTTTGCAAACAAATCTGAAGATTTGTTTCTTAAACAAAATTAAATAACAAAAGTTTTAGAGGATGGTTAAGAAATCGTTGGGAAATAGCGATTCCATGAGGATCATTTTACCTTAAATGTACATAACAAATTGTACACCCACTTAAAAATTGAAACAACAAAAAAAAAAAACAGAAGTTTTTTTACAATCTAAAAGTTTTGTGCTTGATCGATAGAAATCTGAAGATTATAAAAATAATAATTACATAACAAACATCTTAAAGATGGTGGTGGTGGTGGAAGGGGGGTGTATATCCACCAATTTAATAAATGATATTCTCATAAGTCGAGGAATACAAAATGCACAGTCAAACTAGAAACCATACACAATAATATACGTCTGACTTTACAAACTGCAAACAGTGAAAACATTAATCAGTGAATCTGAAAAGCAATTTTATAAAACTCCATACAGAAGAATTACACTAATTCGCATTCACCAAACAATTTCTACCTTGTAGTTATGAGAAAAGTAACAATGAATTCCATTGAGGTATTCATCAAATATTTATAGGAGAGATCCTTCCTTGTTTCTGACTTAAAATACAACATTTAAACATGACTAGTTCAGAAATAACTCTTAGCATCTTAAAAAGGTAAGTTTACGTATACAAATTTTACAATATGCACAAGTATGAGCGAAGATTCCCCTCGCTCCCTGACAAAAATATTCTAAGTTTAACATAAATCACATCTAAGGATAATGATACAAATTTAAACAAAATGAATGCTTAAGTAATTTAAAAGAATATTTTAAACAATAAAATGCAATTTAAAATTATATATATATATATATATATATATATATATATATATATATATCTGCTGGGAAGCCATGAAATTAAATACTGTCTTGTTTTTAAATTCCCGAAACAGTTTTTTATGGTAAACAACTGATGATCCCTTAAATAATGTTAGAAGCAAACTAATATAATAACTGTAAAAGTTAAATTGACTTACATGAGTGATTTTCCACTGAACGACTTGGAACTTAAGGTTTTTTGTTTTTTTAAATATAGTTTTAATGGTTGAGAAACTTCCAAGGCATATATATATATATATATATATATATATATATATATATTTATAATTAATTAAGTTCAAATATTAACAAAATGAACACAACCAATACTTTTCAAAAGTGCTCAATATATATTAGAGCTTTTTATATTAAAATAAACATAGTTTGAGTATCCAACAATTGTTTCAGAACCTCTTTGGTTCCTCTTCAGGGATATACTTCAGGGGTATATCCCTGAAGAGGAGATGAAGAGGTTCTGAAACAATTGTCGGATACTCAAACTATGTTTATTTTGATATATATATATATTTATGTATATTAAGATATAAAATTCCTGAAGGTATAAAAGCAAAAAAAAAACACTATTCTAATAAAAATAATTTGTAGATTCACAAAATAAGTTAAATGACTGAAAATAATTTTTTTTAACAATTTACTGAACATGATTGCACTGGATGAAGGTGAAATAAAAGGAGGGGAGAGGGCCATAAAAGTTTAACCAAAACCAAAAAAATAGAAATAAAAGTAAAAGATACATTCACGTGACACTAATTTAGACAATTTTTCTAAGTAGTGCTGAGGAAAGGACATTTTAGAGTATTTACTTGTGTTTAAAAGAAAATACAGTCACACATTGCACAATTAATGAAACAAAAGAAATGCAGACATATTTCATAGTATGCCATTCAAGTTTCTTTAAAGTATTCCTATGCAATTAAGTGAAATGAAACAACAACCAAAGATATTTTATTTTCAGTGGATACTAAATAATAATAGAAACAAGACTAAAAGAAAATTGCATAAATAAATAATAATACTAATAATAATGGTATGTGGAAAGAGATGTAAATAGAGAAAGGGCCCTTTTTTACTTTAAGGTGGCAAATTGTCATATCAAGGAAGATAACTTTCTTACAATTTATTTTTTAAAAATTTCAACAATTAATTTTAACAAAGATTTTTTTAACAATTGATTTTTATTTACAAAAGCAACAAAGACTTTATTTGTTTTGAAATGGAAATGAAAAAAACATTTTTATTGGCTCATTAAAGGAAAACACCTTTTCAATTGAAGAAACAAAGAAAAACAACAACGCTAAAATTGCAATTTCATTGGTTTTTAGAATAAAAAAATTTTGAAATTAATAAATAATTTTTTTTGTTGAAAAAGTCAGACTGAAAACGTCTTTGTTTTATTTACTCCTCCCCAGGAGTTAGGCACAAGGCCAGTTTTATCTTACTCCCACAAGTAAGATGTGACCCAAGATCGGGTCGAGAAAGTGGGGTTTGAAAAGCCAGCGCTCGAGAGGTGAGCATCACTAAAGAATATATGTGGGTCATATATCCATTCCAGTCGAAATCTTTAATTTCGACTGTACGTTGATTTTCACTTGTAACAAAACTAATGAAAAATGAAGCCCTTTTGGAAAAGTTGTTTTTGTTTAACTTGCCAATAAAAAATGTTTTCTTCATTTCCATTTAAAAAAAAAGAAAATCAATTGTTGAAAAAAATTTAAAAAATCTAAAAATAAGTTGTAAGAAAAGTTTATCTCCCTTAATATGACAAGTTGTCACCTTAAAGTAAAAAAAAAATGGCCAGAGAAAGGGTTATAATTAAAAAACATAAAAAACTATCTGGCCTAAAGAGTGCAATAAAATAAATAAAGGAGAATGCTGAGTACAACAATAATAACAACAACAACGATGATGATCACAACAAGAACAGAATTGAGAGAGAGAGTAAGGCCTTACACTGGACGTGCATTAAAAGAGGAAAAAAGAGGTCGCAGAATAGGCAAAGTGGTTAACTTACTGCAATGACCAACACTTGCTGCTGGTAATAATTCAAACCAATCAACACTATTGTAGTCCATTATATCTAAAGAGAGAATTAAAACCTATCTAATCGACAGTCAACAATAATGTAAAACAAATAATAATAATAATAATGATAATAATAATAACGAAAAGAATTATAAAGAAAAATATTCTTCTGATTTTGGGTTTTTGTCTCTCTCTCTCTCTCTCTCTTTCTCTTTTTCCTTCCTTTGAGACTGAAAAGAGAAGCAATTTTAGTCAAGTACCTATTGAAAGAAAATTATTATGAAGCACTCATGTAAATTGGTTTCGTTTGTTTGCTTTATGGCATATCAACCCTTTTGGGGAGGGTATCATATATAATATAGTAAAAAAAAATAAATATAAAATAATTATTAATATTTATGCAAGAATAATGTAAGCGACTATTGACTCCTAAGTCCGTTTAGTGTTCGAAAATGAAAATCTAACAATCTGCTAATCTGTTATTCTGCTATACAGAGAATGCAAAATCTATGGCTTATGAATGAACAAAAGCAGTATGTTGCCCCACAATATTTGTAAGACCCTGAAAATTGATATTTTAAGAAAAAAAAGATAAGTAGCTTAATGTCACCCAGGAAATAATTTTTTTTTTACACAAATCATATAGTTTGAAAACTGTATTATAAAATGTTTGTTTTATTTATTTAAAGAATATTTAGTTGATAATGACAATTATTTTTATGGAAGAAGAGTAATTTTTTTCTTAATAGTATTGACCCTGACAGACATTTATTATTTTAAAATGAATATTATTATTAACAGTCAAGTATACAAATTAATGTAAAAAGCACCATGAAATTTCCACTGGGTTACGCTAGTTACTGTATAATGCAGAATCACTGTGTAAAAGTTGAACTATATACGGTAAAGTTTGATTTTTTTTAAATATTAATTTAATGTTTTTGATTATGTTGAATATAAAGTTGTTCTTCTTACTGCTGTGAACTTGCATTTTATATTAATTCAGAAACAATCTGCTATTGAAATATCAGGTTGTTCGATTGCTCTCTAGACAAAGGACTTATCACTTTATGTATTTTAAAACAAGGATCAACAACTTATGGTGCATGCGCCAACAGTGGTGCATTACATTATTACAAGTGGTACACTGAACCAGAGATAAAAGAAAAAAGAACATGACTGCTCATGCAAAAAAAAAAATCTATTTTTTAAATTAAACAGATTTCTAAAAAAAAGTACAACAGGAAGTTTTGATAAAAAGAGAATTTGGTTAAGATTAATTCTAAAACATAACATTTTCATTGATTCGATTGTTGGTTTGCATCTATTAGTTGGTTTGGCCAACATTTTACGCCTTTCTTAGCCCTCATAATAAAACATCAATTCTTCTTGAAGTCAGTAACTAATTATGAATGCAAATTAAAAATTGTCATTAAAGTAAGTAAAGTTCATCTTGTATCTATCTGAAACAGAAAAGTATTTCAGATAGATACAAGATGAATTTTACTTCCTCTGCTACTCTGTCAACATTATCATATATATATATATATATATATATATATATATATATATATATATATATATATATATATATATATATCAGTTTCCTACATTTTTTATTAACATTTCTCTATTATACTTGTATTTACATCTTTTAAAATTATGACTTTTGGTATTTCTTTTACCAACTTATCTATTTGTATTCCTCTGATGATAAGAATCCATTCGTTGAAAAGCCATGGCTTTAGGAAGGAAAAATAAATATTCTTTAACTGAATATACCTAGTTTTGAACGACTGAAAACGTAATAGATTTTGCATTTTCACAACTTTTATTTGTCTATATATATCACTAACATGAAAAACTTCTCGGAATCAAAATAGAGATGAACCAAGACAGCTGATCTTGCACGTACAAACGGCTCACTATTAATAAGCCTATATTAATTATATAACAAAAATAATTAATTAAAACTGCCTAACATATATATATATATATATATATATATATATATATATATATATATAAACAAAGGCTAACAAAAGTTAATAGATACCCAATAATTTTATTTCGGCCGTAACTGTCTTCTTTCAGATCTGGAAGAAGACAGTTAAAACTGAAATAAAATTATTTTCTGATAAATATTAAATTTTGCTTTCTTTTATTCATAAATATTTGCTCTGTACTTTAAACACTTTCCAATTGGAAATATGACATGATATATATTTATACCTCAATATAATTTGATATTAAATTGGATTGAGATTGAACCTGTAACCAAACTTCAACTATTGTGAATATTTTAAATATATAATGTGTGTATTTAATTTGCTGAATTTGCTGTGTCTAAGGTGCCTGAACTGCCATTGCCCTTATTGAGCTGACTGTTTGATGTTATACGTGGTGACATGATTGGACCTTGTGTCTCCAATATTGTCTGAAGATATGTTTCTATTGGATAATACGGAAATCAAATGTTTTCTTGAAGGAAAACATTTATGTAATGTTGTGAAGGGCGCTGAAGAAGAGACGGTTTGGAGTCTTATGAACCATAATGTAAAATAAAATATATCCAAATTGTCTTGGAAACGATCGTACACCATATAATCGTTGGATTAGAATCCTTGGAACAATGTTTGCATTTTGTCGATAAATGTATGTTTAACTGACAAATAGGTCCATATTACCATACATTAAGGAACTAAAAGAGAGTACAATTTTGTATGGTGCATTTAAATTAAAAATGAAAAAATTGACACATTGAGGTGCAAAAGGTTGGCCGCCATTGTCTTAGAGAATATATTTTGAAAGAAGATTTTTTAAATCAAATAAAAACTAAAATAATGTAGTGATTAGCATTAGGAATACATATTTTTCTTCTACTTGTAATCTTTTCAAACTTATTCCACCTCTACTGTAAATAATATACTTCATCTATTCAATCTGTTTGGTTATCTTGCATCAGATTAAAGAAACAAAACTAAGGTAGCCAGTAACCTTATATAAACCATGCGTCACTTGCGCTTTATAATAATAAAAAAAGGGGGCATTAAAAAAATGATTAAAAAATTAAAGAAAAACTCAATATACCTAAGAGAAGATAATGAAATAAAAACTATAAACTATGAATTTATTTCAGTGGAAAAAGAAAAAGCAAAGAAATGTGTTCACATTTTCTATAATACGTTAAGCTAGAAAATGTAGTTTTGCAATAAAAGAGAGCTATTATAACAAAAATGATTAGTTATCAAAAAAGTGGCGAGTATCCGAAAGCTTTAGTTTAAATATCTTTATGGAGTAAGTGAAATGTTTGAATCAAATTAAAGTAAAGAGACAACATTACATTAAAATATTAAAGTGAACGTTTTTCCTGAAGTGAAAATATTTTGTATAAAAGATGAAAAAATATTTACTTTTTTTATTAGATTCTTCTTCTTCTTGAAAGAGAGAGAGAGAGAGAGAGAGAGAGAGAGAGAGAGAGAGAGAGAGAGAGAGAGAGAGAGAGAGAGAGATTGCTCAAGCCTACATCATTATTTTTCACCTGCTAAAATCTTACCCCTTGTCACAATAGAGATAACAAGAGGTGCCATTAGTTTAAATATTGAACCGTCTCATTCTATTAAGAGTAATCAGGAGAGAAGTCCAATAAGTAGTAGTTAGAACTTGTATGCATTTTATCAGACACACTAATTGGCACTTATTGTTCAAAGTAGTACTAAGAGAAACCATGAATATTTCTTGTCATCTCGATTTTCTTGCCTCAAGGTTTTTCATCAAAGACTGCGAAAATTTACACAAAACTGCACCATTTTCATTGAAAGAAAAAGAAAAAGACGCTTTCTACAATAACTAACACCATAGACAAAGAGGGTGTGCAACTATAGAATCTTTATCCGACGAGTACAGTTACAATATGGTATTGGATAGACATATATATATTATTACTATTTCATGTATATACACATATAATATTATAAGGTGATATAATATATTGTGTATATATTGTCAGTATTTACTTGAACAGTGCTCAATATGTGAGTAGAGCTTAGTAGTAGCAGTATGAAAATATATTGATAGCAAGTAAGCTACACAGAGGCGTCTATGTTTCATTTCAGCAAGAAATCATTAGGCTAAATCCGCACATTTAGCCTGACGATTTCCCACTGGAATGAAACATGGACGCCTCCGTGTAGTTTACTTGTCATAGATATATTTTCATACTATGAATATATATATATATATATATATATATATATATATATATATATATATATATATATATATATATATATTATAAGTCTTGCATGTGTTTGACAGTTTGTAGAAATTGACTTCCAAACTAACCTATCTCAGGCCAGGACTTTAATTATCCCTCTTTCTCTCAAGTTCATCCATCCTTATCACTTTCTCCCATGTTTTTCTTGACCTTCCCCTGTGAACTGACCCTGCTACCTCAATTGTTCTACATCTACTAACTCAAGAACTCTCATCCATTCTTTCAACCTGGTCATACCATCAAAATCTCTTGTCCTGCACACATCTCTCTATAATGTCCATATATATATAACTTAATAAATTTTCCGAGTTTACTTTTTAAAAAAACATCTTTATTCATACAAGAGAGATCAGAAAAATTATATATTAAAAACCAATGGATGGCATTTATTTAAACTTTATTTTATAAACTTCCCAATGTTATTGTTGTGAAGTTGTTCCACAGTAAATAATAAATAAAGGAACTCAAGTCGAGGGTTGGTTTAACAAGTGTATTAACAAAGTAAGAAAGTGACTAGCTGTTGGCTAGACAGTTACAAGACTGTGCTTTGTCTTCTGGTGACTCGCACTATTTATAGTGACAACCGGTGTAGTTTCTCCTGTGTAAGAACGGCCGGTGTAACAGTTATAAATTAAAAAATATATAACAGAGCTGATACAACTCATCTCACAGATCCAACATTACACCAGGTTTCTACTTTATTCATATTTTTTAATATTATTTTTACTTTCATTGTCAGTATTGTCTTCATGAAAACTGAGTATATTTCCATTATTTTTTTGCAAAGATCAGATCAACTCACAGAACAACAAATTGCTCACTGCTTCATCCAAAGACATGCCCAGAGCCAGGCAGACAAATTTTCCAATGACAACCATAATCTTCGGTGTTCTCAGCTGTGAAGGTGACGTCATGCCACCGCACTTCTTCCCTGAGGGCCTCAGGCTGAACACCGATAGCTATATCCATCTTATGAATAAGGTAGTGAAGTTCTGAATCAACCAGGTAGCTGCAGGTAGGTCATAAGTGTGGCAGAAAGACTCAAGGCCCTGCCATACCAGCTGAAAGACCCAAGCCTGGCCATCAGAACTTCGGCGATCACACTTCACCGACATCTGACTTCTCAGTTCGCCTGACTGCAACCCTCTCAGATTCTTTGTGTAGAGTGTGGTGGAACGAGACACCAAGAAATCCAGCTGCAACACAAAGGACGAACTAAAGGCCAGAATCAGCAGAGTCTTTGGAGCCTAAGTCGGGAAACAGTGACGTCACCGCCTTAAGGTTTTGATCAAAGCCAAAAATGGATTCATCAAGTGAAATCGACAGAACAACAAACTGATCTAAATTTGATGAATAAATCTAAAAAAAAAATGAAACTACTGGGTTATTTTTTCCTAGACAGTAATCTTGCGAACAATTATCATCTGCACCCTGTAGACCATTTTCATGAGGCATAATAATTAAGCTATCAGTATATTTTGTTGCAATTTTTAAAGTGTGAGATAGTTATAGCAGATTTTTCTATCATTCATCAGAATTTTTTTCAGATGCCAGACGAAAAAATGGTGAAGAGAAAAGATGATTCATGCTTTCTAAAAATATTACAAAATGAAGGTCAACTTTTTTCAGCCAGAATTGGAATTTTTCTCACTGATTCTCTGTTATGTTCTAATGTACGCTACAACACATCTCAAGATAGGTTTAACCATTTAAGTGGGCCTATTGTTAAATTGCGACTACATACACACCCTCCATTCTGACGATCGTAATTTAAATTTAGCACACATAACAAGAAAACAAACCTCTTAAAATTGGAACAGAACCAAATTAAGACAGCAGATCTTGGACAAAAAAAATAGAGCTCGATATTCTATCAAAAAGAGCTATAACAATAATAAATTCAACAACCACATTATGTATTCAACATGGCCACTATCAATTATACAAATTGGATCAAACTGCATATTTTGAAAGTATATTGAATATGCAGCAATATTGATAAGCATCGAAAGTGTCAAAGACTCAAGTGCTATTATCATCCTTAATATTAGTTGAGGCTGTTACGTAAATATTGTGTAGATTTTTCTACACGCAAGAAATTTTGCACAGATGTAGATCGGCACATACTGAATTAATTTTTTGAAGGTACCAACACAGATACCTGTCAGGGCAGTCATATTGGAGAATCCAATATAGTCACCAGTCAGTTTTTGATTTTGTACAAACTTCAAAACTAAAAGTCATAGAAATAAGATTGAAGACACCTTTTCTAGCTTTTTCATGTCAAGGATTATAAATCTGAAGTAGGTTTTGACATAAAATCTGTTCAACTACAATATGAAAGAAAGACACAGAAACGCAGCACCTATAAGTGAAAATATGTATCAATTTTTACAGCAATGGAAAATGACATATATTGAATTTGTAATATGCTAAGTATTTTATGAAAACAAAATCGATCACTACTAAACATTTCTCTTGATATATTTTGTAAGTATATAAATATATAGATAAAAAACAAAATCCAACCTGACCTGAGTTTGTTAAACAAAAAAAAAAAATACAAAGAGTTGAGAGATATTTTTTTTATATATAACTGAATAATAAATTGTTTTAATTAGGGAATTAAAGTTGGAGAGCGAAGCACACAAGCAATAGCGTTGACATAAAAAGAGGATGATGATTGGCGTTGGTAATAAAGGTTTAAAAATTGTATTTATATAATTCAGCAGAGATAACCGAGAAACAAGATAATGGTTTCAGAAACAGGGGAAAGTGTGGGACAAGAAATTTCATTAAAAATTAAAAATTCACAAGATAAACCCAAAAAATAATAGACTATATGAAAATAGATGATCCTATCACTAACTTCTAAGGAATAATTAATAGCCTATTTCTTTGATCATAAGAAAGAAAAAAAAGATGACATGGTTATAAAACTGGCTTAATAAATTACTGCTGTAAAGAATGCTGAAAAAAAAAATGACATTTTAGTAAATGTTCAGAACAATAACTATTCAACATAGAAAATCCAAAGTAAAAAAAAAGGGGGGTAAAAAATCAGGTTGAGAAAACTGGAAAAAATATTCACACGCACACTCAAATACACATCTACACAAAGAAAAATGTTAGTAAATAACCCACAACATAGCAAAAAAAAAAGGGGAGGTAACAACATGGGTAGAGTCACATTATCATTTTTATTATTACTTAATATCATATTTTTTTAATAAATCATTTATATCATAATGCTATTTAAGATATTGTTATTTGAAAAATAAAACATGTTAACTATTGTATCGTGTGAAGTAAAAACTTTATCAATGAATAGAGATAGAGACAACATGTGGTTTGGGCTAGGAGAAAAGTGTAGTATCTGTTTTGATACTGCACTTCATCTTTTCTGTCCTCGGTCAGTGAAGAAGAAATCCTTCTAGACTGAGGCAATTTTAATTTTTGTCTCAATCCAGGGTGCCCCTCTTTGGGGAGCTGGATTTCCCCACATTAAAAAAAAACCCTGTGTTTAACTCTGGCCTCGTGGGGAGGCAAGTAAATAGGTATAAAGTAACATGTGGTTATTTACTGCTAGGGGTTTAAATAAAAAGGTTCAAACTCATATTAGCTTTTGCCTCTATTTTTGAGATAAGGTATTCTTATTTATATGTTTTGGACTGTTTTTCTCGTCTTGGTTGTTAACAATTTTATCCATTGAGTGTTCTACACTTCGGCCTCCTTCAGCTGCCTTTTGTCATGTTCATAACCATGTGAGAATTTCAAAGTGCATCAGTTAACTTATAAAGTTCCTTCTCCAGGGATTGAACTCACAACCTCTAGACTGTCCTACTAGACACATTGCCAACTGGATAAAGGTGTTGCTTATGAGTGAATTCTACGATAAAATTCTGAGTTCAATCCGTGGTGAAAGAACTTTAGAAACAACTGATCCTAGATAGTTGAACAGCATGAAATGCAAAATGTGAGCCGTCTCTCCAAGTTGATTAAATAAATGATTCAATTCCAGGTCCCTATTTACATGCCTCCCCACGAGGACAGAGTTAGAATCAATGTCGGTTTTTAAAGCGGGAAAATCAAGCTCCTCAAAAAGGAGCATGCTGGATTGGAAGAAAAATTAGAATTGCCCCAGTCTAAAAAGATTTCTCCTTCACTGAGTGAGGACAGAACATATACTAAATTTTGATCTCAGCCTGAAGGCCATTCAGTTCAAATAACTGAACACAACAAAAACCATCCGAAGAAGACCAAAGAATATAACAGCAGAAACGTGAAAATGACAACATTCAAGAAGAGTATAATAGTTTGAAACATGTAAATAATGCCCTTTCTTAAATGAAATTTTAGAAATTCTATTTTATTATTTGCTAGCAGGGCTACCCAACGTTGCCCAGGTGTTATATAAAAGTATTATCAACGATAAATAACAAAATGATCTGTTAACATTAGAAAGCTTAGAGGAAAAATATAAACAATTCCCAGCCTAATAATAAGCCAATTCTCAATAAATTCTTTGCAGCTGGATATTTTACTATTCAAATATATATATATATAAAAAAAATAGCATCTGCAATATACAAAGTTAGAATTGTGAGCATTGAATTTTTTTTTGTCTACTGTCACTTTTGAAATGCTGTTATCAGCATTATTGCATTTTAAATCTAATATTATTACATATTTTCATTTGCAAACACCACAGCTTATATATAGCTTATATATAATTTTGTCAACAAAACCATTCCAATGAATATGCTGAATTATACATATATATATATATATATATATATATATATATATATATATATATCGTTAAATAGTACAGATGATTTGTGTCTGCAAATTTTTCGTTGATTCTTTCTAGATGTTTTATTAATGCTCGAGTTTCAGGGTGGAATTAGCAGATGAATTTACTCATTGGGTACTCTAGTACTTTTAGTTCCTTCCGGAACCATCCTCAGAGGATGGGTATTGAGTAAAGAATATGTATGCCAGCCTGAAATTCGAACATTAATCAGGCCTCTAGAAAGGATCAAGGAAAAAATATGCAGACCCACGTCGTCTGTACTATTAAACGAAATATGTTTTCAAGAAAAAATGTTGCCCAAATATATATATATATATATATATATATATATATATATTTATTCTTCGTCTAAATATTTGAGTTTTGAGGTTTTAGCCATAAATGCATACAGATTTTAATATATATATATATATATACACACATACACACAGGGTGCCGTATAAATAACGCCCTTTTTTATTTTATTTTGAACGGTGACATAGTAACATATAGTAAACATTTTTTATTAAACATTTTACTTTTATTGTAATTAATCATATTAAATTCTTAATCTACATTAATAGTAAAATTTTTTTAAAATTAAACGGCGCTAGATATACCGCACAATATAAATTTAGCCATTAAAATTGTTTTTTAAAAAGGCGCTACTTATGCCGCAACCTGTAGATTACCCTCTTTATTTTTAAGTATCTTCAATAAATGCATACAATGTTTTATCTTTTCTAAGTTGTTCATATTTTCCAAATTCGTATTAATTCTTGTCCTTTGTTTACATTTATGAACCAGTTCTTTTTAAAAATGCAATAAGACAAACACATTGATGACTTTAAAGTGTTTTAATTATTACTTAACACAATATACAAAGATGAACATTTAAAAATTTCTGTCAGTATTTTTTCTATACAAAATTGTCAGGTTCTTTTAAAAAAGACGTATATATATTATAAATTAAAAACCATTTTAATCAAAAATGGGGGGGGGGGCTAGTGATAGTGTCCATCTTTCATGGGTCTAGGGTTGAAGATTTTTTCTCTTTGATGACCATTTTCTCAGGAAGGTTAGTGTATCCTTGTAGGAATTTGTATTAAATTATATTTTATTCATATTTATTATAGATATCCATTTTCTTAGGAGTCACTTGTGACTGGAACCTCCACATGTGTGTCTAAGTGCCCTTTATCAAGATTTTACATTACATGTTTCTTCACTAAAGCCTAGTTAACAACTGAAATCCAACTTCAAATCTTTCCCTATGCCACATGATAAATCTAACCAATCTCATATGAGGATTGCTGACCTTAAATCTCATCACATGTCAATCATACCTAATAAATTGTTGCATCTTACAAATCATACATCTAGTTAATGTCACCCTATAAATTTGGATGTTCACCAAAGAAAAACGATTCTAATTAATTCCTGAGAACTTGATGTAACAATATTACGACTTTAATTGCTGGGACTAAGTATGAATAATTTTTTTTCTCCATTTATTTATTTTAGCCAATTTTTTCACAATAGTTATTATCATAAACTTTTCTATATTAGAACCATGTAAACTTAGGACTTATAAAAATGTGTGGTAATAATTTTTTCTGTGTTATTGGCTTCCTTTCAGTCTCGAGAGACAATGGATACCCCCTGTAATGTTGTTTACACGTAAAGTCTATTAGTGAAGCAAGGGTTATGCAATCCCTTACCATACCTCTCCTGAGCCAACATAACCAATGCTTCAATATCGAATCTACCCTAATATTTAACCAATAGCTGGAGGCCGAACAGATATATTCGCAAGTGAAAATGATGCAGTAGTCCCGCCAGAACTCGAACTTAGCATGCCAAGCCCACAGTCTGCCTTGTAGCCACTACACCACATCAATTCCATTTTTTTTCTGGTTATAGCAAGTTAATTCTTATTAATTTGAAGGAAATGTATGTAATTCTGAAGCAGCATCTGCTAAAGTTGCAAAAGTTAATCAAAATAGAAATTAATCTTTAAATATGTCTGTAAATAAGTAAACTATCAACATAAGAATCTCGTGATTTAAACAAAATGCTGAAAACTAGTTCATTTTAATAAGGATTTTTGTCAAGATAACTTGTACAGAAAGGGAGAGAAAAAAAAATTTATTCAAAATTATTTCAAATCCGGCAACGAGAAAACAAATCTGATGAAAATATTTTGTAGAAACTATTATTAGTCAAGGGCTTTGTTTCAGGAAAGGAAAGCTATTGGAAAACAGAAAGAAAAAAACAAAAAAAAAACAACTTTATTATTAATAAATGCAGTAAATACACACAAACACATATATACACACACAAGAAAGGAAGAAAAACACACACACACGCACACACACACGCAAAAGATGATATAACCGCTGAAAATGAGAAGTGAGAAAATGAACAATCAAATCATGATTAGAAGTTTTTGTCAAATATAAAAATGAAAATAATATCACACATTTTTTATCAGGGAAAAAAAGTTACAGCCATGCAATGAAATGTTAGTTAGTTACTTGGAGAATTTTTTTTTTTTCTTATTGTGAGTATTGGTAGCGTATCCCACATCCTTGTCAGCAGGATCATGACCTCTTTTGGTTAGCAAATTCCCAAGCACCAACCTTAAATCGACTCAAAACGAAGTCTAAATTTGGTTAATATTATAAACACCAAAAATCCAATTAACAAGCTTGGGCAAAGGGAGGTAATCACATTATTATTATTATTATGTTTTTTTTTTTACCATCCTTTCTGGTATATATTTTGACATATTTTTACTTCCTCTCTGCCACTTAGAAGAACACAATTATATCAATTCACTTTGTAGATCACATTTTTGGTTTATATTTTCATTCAATGAGGTGGATTATAAACTACTAATATACTTTGTAATTGAAACTTCAAATTTGTTTCTTTTTAACAAAATATTAATTCACTTTACAGTGAAGAAAATGTGAATGCTTATCCAATATATATATATATATATATATATATATATATATATATATATATATATATATATATTTTTAACCATGACAAAATGGAAAGCAACTTTTATTCAGTCGAGAACTTCATCAGGAGGCAAAATGAGAAACTTTATTGTGCAAATAAAAAGCAGTATCTTCCACTTTATAATAAAGAGCAATATATATATATATATATATATATATATATATATATATATATATATATATGTGTGTGTGTGTGTGTGTATGTGTAATAATATAAAAACACAATTATTTTATATAGTTCAGATCGATTCTAATGGTAATGAAATTCCAGAGCAAAGTAAATAGTCAAACCGTTAAATAGCTATAAATAAATAGACGCATCAAAATTGTATCATACTGTGATTTAATGTCAGTTTCGAAGCAAAGAAATGCTGATACGTGTTTCTAGGAGAATTTAAAACATACTTGAACTTCGTTCATTCCTAAACTAATTAACTGATCATTATGAAGTTTTGAATACAGCTGCTAGGCGCAAGGGTAGGTAATATGGGCTATATTTAGTTCAATTTAGTTTTATGCAAAGAAGCCAAAGAGGTGGTGGCAGTCATTCATGTAAATTCAGATACCTCCAATTCTTGTGAAATTTTAACAATATGTATTAGACATAATTAAT
Source organism: Sepiola atlantica (assembly GCA_963556195.1). Taxonomy (NCBI): domain Eukaryota; kingdom Metazoa; phylum Mollusca; class Cephalopoda; order Sepiida; family Sepiolidae; genus Sepiola; species Sepiola atlantica. The sequence continues at coordinate 185,205,508 of OY744517.1, read as the reverse complement.
AAATATTCCCCATAATTCAGTTTCTTTGGAGTATTATAAAGGGTTTTTATTTAGGGGCATAATATGGGCGTAACCTCCCATTCGGAAATATAACAGATTTGCACTGAATTTGGTGCATTAAAGTGGTGCAAAACTGTTCTGTCTGGGAGAATTAATTTTACCCATCTTGGGACGGGTATTCTTCTAGTATATATACAAAAAAAAATTCTTTTTATTTGCATAATAACATTTTGCTAATTTTGCCTCTTCACAAAATTATGAAAAGAACAAAATATGTTGGTAGTTTTCCATTTTTTCTCTCTATTTTACCAGTCTCTTTCAGATATATGCATTTATATATCTTATTTTTTTCACACGCACATGTACATATATAATTCCAGAAAGGTTAGTGAGGAAAAAAAAAAAAGAGAGAGAGAAAAAACCCAAAGCAAAAATGTTGCCGTCGGTTGTCGTCCACCATCTGGATGGCTTGTCTGCTGACATGATTAAATAGAAATACAATAAGCAGTTAGTACATGGAATGCTTTTATCAAACCTAAACCCCAAAAACTCATTTTCTTTCTGCTCTTGTTCTTGTATCAGTAAATAAGCAAGTCTACTAACTTTGCTATAGGATGAGATATTCCGCCAAAGATTCAGTCGAAGATTCAACAAACATTTTTTTTAATACAAAACAACATTTGGGATTGGAAATTTGCCAGAGAAAATTTTGCTTTGCATATTTGCAATGTAACTGAATGCAAAAGAAGAAAAAAAAGATAATAAATATGAGTTCATTTTGAATAACTAGCAAACTAATAGAATTCTTCAAAATTAGATAAAATCATTTAATATTTACACATCAAGAACGTAAGAATCTTTTTTCTGCTTTTTTAGAAACCAGCTATATCTGCACTATGTTGCTCGGGAGACTTTTTACTTACATTTTTGCCCCCCCCCACCTACTTAAAAACTTTAAACTATGCCATTCGTTTTTGTTTTTTGTACGAGGATAAATTGTTCTTAGTCCCCCATAGATTAAATAAAGGGTTCAGTCTGAAATTCCATGCAAGTTCCCAAGTTCAACATATAGATTATCAAATTCGAATAGAAAGTACTCAAGTTCGAGAAGCTGCACCTGAAGATGGTTGGGGATTACATCGGCTCAATCGTTGTGAATATAAAGACCAAGATGAGAATAGGAATCAGAATAATCCAAATAATACTTTGAAAATCTGTCAAATTTGCACAGATTTTGCCATGAGAAAACATTTCAAGTTTAGTTTTCTTTGACTAAATGTAACGATATCACAGAATTTGATACTTATGACTTGTTCATTAGTATCAGCACAAAAGTTACATCCCTATTGCAAATTTTAGTAAAATGAGGTCATCCTTAGAAACGATTATTATGATTAAATATCACTGGCAATGTTTTAGTTTTCGAAATCAGTCACAGACGTACAGTAGAAACGATTAATTAAAACGATAATAATTAATTTTCACTTTCAAGATATTAATGTGGATTGGTTTCTTAAAAGTAAACAAATAATTACTTTTAAAGAAACGTTGCTGAGAGAAATAGATGCTTCATATGGTTACATTTTTTTCATCAACTTCTCCGGGGATATAGCATTTTCCTTTAATTCTTGAGATAATAAAGTATGAAGGAAACATCCAAAAGTCGTTATGTGTTGAGGTTTTATTATCCAAGATTACGATTTACATAAGTCGTCATCAGTAGGCTATAGTAGTTATCTCGTGGGAAGATCTGTACAAGTTGAAATAAGCCTAAAAAATGTATTTTTCTACTTTTTTATTTCTAAGTGTTGTAACCTGAGTATCAGGGTTAATAGAAAATAATAAGAAAACATTCCAACAAGTATTAAAGATAGGAAAAAGGGTTGCTAAAAAAAAAAAAATTCACAGTGAATATAGTAATTTAGCAATCACTAGGAGGTTGAGCTGGCAACTCTTATGAGATCTTGTTAGTTCTCGTTCTTTTTATAGGAAAAGCAGATTCCATTCTTGTTATTTAGGGAGTGTATGGCACTTCAGATATTTATGAATTCTTCAGATGATTACTATCAGCAACATTTATTTATATTTAATATTCAAAATAGTTTGCAGTTTTCAAAATGATTTTAAATTTGCCGCAGTTTGTCAAAATAAAATCAAGTTTCCAAACAAGTGAAAACAGGGATCAAATTTGTTGATTGGCGATTAAAGTAGTTGAGACAAGAACAAGAGCTCAAGTATCAGTTGGCCAATGAACTGATTACGAGCATTGTTAATAAAAGAAAACCGACTCCATTGTCAGCAGCAAGGATGATACAGCTTTAGCATATGGAAAAGGGGAGAGAGGAGTAGGGTGGTAAGAGGTAGGAGTAGGAGGAGTAGGAGAAGGAGGCACGCCCAATACACGCAGCACGGACCTACCTTTCAACTCATTCTGGTAGCATTTAAGACGCTCAATATTGTGAGGATCAGCCAACCAGATGTGCATCTTGATAAACGGTTCCCTCCCTTTGATACTGAGCATTTGCCACGGCTTGGGTTTTGAGAGAAGCTCACTGACTGAACCTTGCGACAGGCCAAGAACGGCTTCTCCAAAAAGCCTCTGCCCTAAATTATGAAATTGCAGAACCTCTTTAACTTTACTGGTCACATCAAGAGTGTCAATTTCAGAGGTCATGGCTGCTATTTCAAACATGGATGTGGGATAGCTATTGACGACTGTACTGCTTGGAGTGCCGCCACTGCTGCTCATACTGTTGCTGCTGTTGTTGTTGTTGTTGCTGGTTGTGCTTGTAGTGGTAGTGGTGGTGGTCGTGCTGATGGCGCTGGTGGTGGTGGTGGTCGTGCTGCTGCTGCTGCTGGCCCACAATGGGTCAGTTTTCAATTTGGCAGGCAGCGGTGGAGATTGCAGTGGTCCCACCTGACATTGTTGGTTGTCGCTTAAACATTCTGAAACATGAGGATACAAGGAAGCTGCCTTTATCTATTTTTATTTTTTCATTTGATTTGACCAAAACATGCAAAATATGTCTGAGCAGGTCACAAGCAATGAGTAGTAGTTTGGGATTAAATGATTCGCAGTAAAAAAGAGGAAAATCGATTTCTCATTTATTCTAAAAAAAAAAAAATTAAAAAAAAAAATATTTTTAAGACTAATCAAATAATTAAAAAAAAAAGTATCTTTTTAGAAAGAAGGAAAAATGAATGTATCCAAAAATCAAAATTCCAAATAAAATTTTATTTGTTGATGCGTCTTCACGTCTGTATGAGTCTTTAAAAAAAGTATGTTTCTTCTTTTTTTATCACCGCTTATGAAGGCTACTCAGGGTTAAGGGTTAAAGAGATTGTCAGTCGGATGATGATCGCCACCACAAGAGGATTGGAAACAATGCGTGGAATAGGTAGAAGATTACTTAAAAGGAATTAATTATTTAAGAGGACTGCTCAACAAGTATTTGCTTACATTAGACTTGAAGACAACAATGTTGTAGTCGATTGGGAAGCAGCCTTGTGGTATTTTGTTTCACAGGTGAGATGTTCAAGGAAAGAAACTTTGTTCATGGAAGTTCCGTTTCGTTTTTGGAACAGAGAAAGGAAAGTTCTTTGCTGTGTTTGTAGCGAGACGAGTTCTTGCTGTGAATGTTTTACGGGGGGGGGGGGGGGGCTCAGTCGAGCACCTACCATGAACATAACGATACAGTAGAGAGAGGCCAGCAACATCTCTTCTGTATGAAAGAGGCTGTAGAGATGAGAAGAGATCATCTCCCACTAGATTGCGAAGTCGGTTTTGTACTCTGTCAAGTCAAGAAAAAGTGCCTTGAGCAGCACCGCCCCAGATATGATAGCAGTACCCCATCTTAGGAAGCGGTCAAGCTTTATGGAAATTGGTGCATTAATTTTGACAATACACCTGTTGGATTGACTCAAGTGTTTTGAAGCTATTTAGAATTGCAAGTTTCTTTAGTGTTATGATTAAGCTTTTAAAATAGCATTTTAATCGGCCTGCCATGCTTAAGTTTGAGGTAGCAATTTTTTATCGGTTTGCGACGCTTAAGTTTAAAATAGCATGTTAATTAGTTTGCCATGCTTAAGTTTGAAATAGCATTTTCATCGGTCTGTCACGCATAAGTTTGAAATAGCATTTTCATCGGTCTGTCATGTGTAAGTTTGAAATAGCATTTTTCTAAATGTGAAGATTGAATAATGAACGCATTAGATTGATGCGTTATTTAATTTGTATTCTGATTGATTTAAAGAAAAGAAAGAATATGTGAAGCATATGTGACGAAAAAAATGGGAGATGGGAAAAATACTGCTACCATTGTTGATTTACAGCATCAGGTATAAAACAATTTAGGTTAAAAAAAATTTTTTTTATATATAAATTACTTACTACCCACAAATTAAAACTCTTAATATTAGATAACTCAATCCTGACAATTTTACCAGTTCAATGGCATGCTTAAAAAATGGCGCAGAAGGCACTTATTTATCAGAGGAAATACATAAAGACAGAAAAATGTCAACAAATATAGAAACCAGCTTTTTGAAAGGGAACGTAAAAATATTTCACAACATTTTGTCACAGGAAATTTTGGATGAAAATATGCGTTCAAAAAAGAATAAAAAATGGTCAAAATGTTGTGAACAATTGCAGTAGAACTTTTCGGTTTTCTTTTAATTGTGATATTTCAACATGACACTGAAAACAAAAAAAATAATATTGTCGAATGACAGACAACGCTTAAAAAAAAAATTTAGATCCTGAATTAAAAAAAAAAGGAGATTTAGATGGATTGAAAAACTGAAATTCCAAAAAATGTTTTCAAACTGATAGAAATTAAATTTTTAATTTGTTTAAAGATAACAATAATTTCAATATTTTGGGGTTCTTTTTGATAGCATGTATTCTATAAGTGTATCATATATTTGAGTGACAAACAAAAGAAGAAAAATAAAATTAAAATACAATTATAAATTATACACTTGCATATAAATTGCACAACAAAGTTTTACTGAACAAATGTTTTAAAACATTTTAATGATTATTGATAGACGTAATAAAATTAATATAAATCAACATCCTTTAAAGTATGTTGCATGCACATATGGATATAAAAACAGAAATGATCTGGTGATAATTCTTATAATAAAGTTAGAAATAATTTAATATACACAAATATTTGGCCTAACAATTTTAGAACAATTAAATATCATGATCCCAAGAAGGGATGAACAAGAGTGAGAGATTTAAAATTTGATAAAGAAAGACTAAAATGAATGCAGTGTTTAATAAAAATATTTGTGATGCAAAAATCTTTCAAGAAGAACTTACCGGAGGAGCTAGATTCTTGGTTTTGTGAATTACTTCGCATCAATTTATCCGGTGGGATTCGATATTGTGAAGCGACGAGTTTGGGGATTGCTTCTCCATCTTCAAGAAAGATCTGCATGCGAATGAAAGGTTCGCGACCTTTCTGTGTGAGCATGTGCCAAGGCTTTGGCCGTGCCAACAGGTCGCTGACACTCCCCTGTGAAAGACCAAGAACATTCTCACCAAACAGCCTCTGACTTATTGAGTACTGACTCAGAGTCTCTTTGACTTGCTTGACCAAAATGTCTGTGTCTATGTTTGAGTATTTGTCAAACTGCTCTTGTGTAATAGGTGGGAGGACCGCTTTGAGAGGCTTGGTGGATGGCGTTCCAATATGAGATCGTGTCGTTAACGAATTGGCAATGTTTTGCATTCGCTGCAAAGGAGACAAGCAGTCTGAAGGCAAATAGGAAGAGAATCTCGACGACTCATAGTTGTCCTGGCCATTGAGCCGCGGCCGGACCAGGCAAAAGGCACTTCCTGTGTGTCGGCCGCTATCGGCAAATGTTGTTTCAGTAGTTGGGGTTTGGGGTGAGCTATGCGGCTTGCTCAGGTCAATTGGACCGTTTGCTTGCAAAGAGTTTTCGTCTGATGTGCTATCAGGCGGTTCCGTCTTGATGCTGATGTTGTCCTGATGGTGATAACTATCGTGGAGCTGCTGCTGCTGCTGCTGTTGCATTGGTGTGCTCCGGTGGATATTCTGGGCAATCCGAGCCAGCTCCTGCTGATACATTGTGCTAGCTGCCACGTTACCTGCACTTTCAGCTGCCTGAGCCAGTTTGGTCAACTCTTCACGGTAGATACGGGTTACCATCTCTTTTGCTGCCAATTCACGTTCTTTGGAAGAGGCGTTTTGAGAAGACAGATTCTTGTGTCCGTGTTTTCGCTCTGATGAAGAAGAAGAGGACTCACTGCGATTTCGAGAAGAAGAGTTCATATTAGCATGGGAGGGGCTGGATCGGCCAGTGGAACTTACAACAGTGGAAGTTCCATTGGTTGTAGATACGGAGGCTTTGGAAGAAGAGACAGAGTTTTTTGAGTGCTCTTTGAAAGTGTTTAATGCCATTGATGTAGATACCTGAAATGATGAAAGCAACATTAATTACTTTAAAAATTGCAAAACATAAAATATGCAATTCTTTTTTAATGTGGCAATTTCAATTTTAATAATCACTCACTATCCTCAGCAGGATCCATTTATCTTTGGTGATAACCTTTGTATAGCATTTCGATTTTGTTTGTTTTTTTTCTTCACAGAATATGTACTTATTGCTGTTAAAATATACATAATTCCAGAATTATTATTATTATTATATATATATATATATATATATATATATATATATATATATATATATATCCTTTTGAAAAAATAGCATCCTAATGACCTGTTTTCGACGTGTGTTTTTTTCTTTGTTTTTGCCCACAATGACTCACTGTGTGGTGTAGGTTTTTTTCAAGACTTTTCACTTTGAGAACTTTTCTTTTCTGTGGATTTTTCTGATGATCTTGGGATGTTGCAGAACCGATAATTGACATAATAATATTTGGTTGGCACACCACAAAAAAAAAAAAAAACGAGTCGTAAAATATACATCTCACAGGAAAGTTATGTTTTTTGAAAATGCGAAAAAATAAAAATAAAAAACCATGGTTATTGGAATATAAATTGAACCTAAAATTGAGAATGTCTTCCAAAACAGTAAATACTTTTGTAAACAATCAAAATAGAATAAATTATTTTTCAGAATTTTTTAGATGAAGATTGATAATTTGTATTATTCGGACTACTGTTCTCATCTTGGTTATTATTTAACACAACGTTTCAGCCAATGTAACCTCTGACCTTCTTCAGTTCAAAAGTTACATCAGCCGAAACATTGTGAAAATAACAACCAAGATGAGAACAGTAGTCCGAATAATACAAATAATAAATTAGCTTCATATTTTGATGAGAAAATTGCATTAATATGAATTCAAATCATCTCTTATTTATATTTTGCATCGTTTTATTTGAATAAAAAACTTTAACAATTCATCTGAAAATATAAAGAAGAAATTTGCGTTTATATCTGTTGAAATCTTCTTACAATAAACCAAGTTGAATTGTTTACCTTATTATTTTGAAGAAGAGAACATGTAAAGAGACTTTATATTATTTAACAAGGTTATAGAACTGTTCACAATCAAAACATTTAGCAAACTCATTTTTAGACTCTGAAAACAAAATCCTAAATATTATTCAACTATTTTCAAAACCAAAATCAATCCCAAGAAAATGCTGACCTGTAGTTGATGGCTCATGTTTGTACTCAAATCATGAGCTATGGGTGGTGATGACCGTCGATTAGCAGAACGTTGAATACTAGTGAAATTTTTAGTCTGAAATAACACAAAAACAGGAAATAAAAATTAGGGAGTTGACTCACTGCTTTTAACTATAATAATAATAATAATAATAATAATAATAATAATAATAATAAAAGAAATGAGAAAACATTGGAATCAACGGGAGGATTTACACACCATATGAGCCATAGCATTGATGAAAATAGCTGGCATATTAAGGAAAATCCTAGAGTGTAGAAACCAACCCATATAACAAGGTGACACTTATCAATCACAGCTAAGTTGAAATCAAATGGCACTGACACCAAACCGCGGCTGCTGAGACATAAAGGCCTGTTCAACTAAACACGATGTTATACAAAATAGATCTAGTTGCAGTAATGAATGATTGTCAGTGATTCAGTTTTTATAAAAAGTTTTAGCAAAGTTTTTAAAAACTACAATAAAGATAAAGGAAAATAACAGTGTTCAATACTGAACTTTACTCAATATTAATTTTTAAAATATAAGCAAAAATTAATATAGTTAGAGTGTGTTTTCTATAAAAAGGGAATGGAGAGTACTGGAATATTAGGAAGCTTATTGTCACTCAAATTCCAGGGAAATCACTGGCCATTATGAGTGAGAAATAACTAGTAATGGCTGCTGTGAGAACACCAATTGAGTAGAATGGAATGAAAAGTACTCGAGTATCCGGGGAAACTTGATGTCACTCAGGTTCCAGGGAAACCACTGGTTAACATGAGCGAGAACTTACTGGTAACGACATGTGAAAACTCCAAGAAATAATAATAATAGTAATAATAATAATAATGCATCAAAAATGAGTCCTTTGTAATGGTATCCATGAACTTTATAAAATGACAAGAACTGGAAATGTGAGGAACCATCAAACTGACAGAAAACTGCTTTGATGAAAACTCCAGTTGTGACCACCAATCACTCACTACTAGCGTGAAAGCTCTGAATAATAATCTCTAATATGTGTTGTATCAGTTTCAATATTTATAGGTATAAATAGCCATTTATTTGTGTGTAACACTAAGAGAAGTAATTCAATATACATTTAAGTGAATGCAAGCATCAACAGCAGCTGATTGAAGTATTAGTATTGTTTGTAATGTAAACAAGAGGACAACTGTGTTTTCCAAAGTGATTGTAATTTTAAAAAATTCTTGTCTAGCAATGAAAATAGTATGCTGTCATTTTTAACGTCATGCGAACCCTAATTTATTATTTATTATAATCACAAAAAAAAACACAAACTCATGCAATTATGTATTTTCGAAAAATCTATGTTTTATTGATAACTATCATGACCTCCGTTCAATCTTGAGAGACAATGGATACCCCCTGTAAGGGTGGCTGTGCATGTAATTGTAAAGCAAGGATTGCGTAATCCCATCCACACCTCTTCTGAGTCGGCACTGCTTGATTCCAGTTGCAATGAGAAATCCAAGACAACTTGAAACAATGCTGAAATCAGCAGAGAGCACATAGAAAACCTGGTATTCTCAAACGGTTACCCATTTAGTACTGACCAGGCTCAACGTTGCTTAACTTTGGTGATCTAATGGGAACTGGTGTGTCTACGTGATTATGCCATATATTGATAACTAGCCAATTTGTACAATAGTATGCTTAGTCACGTTTGTACATACATTATCACTTTCCACACCTATTTAAAATAATAAGATTTTCAGATTGCCAAAGATGAAATGCAACCCCCAAAAAATTTCACTGAAAATTAACTGGTGTCACTAAGGTAAAAAATTCTGACTTTACCCATGAATTGTTCTAAAATCGGATTTTGTTGTCCGTCGACTTAAACAGTTGTAAAACTCTACTCTATTTTTATATTAATGTAATTTTAATACTTCTAATGGTTACAATTTTAAAAATTGACATTCATTTTATTTATTTAAAGAATATTTAGCTGGCAATTATTTTTATGGTAACAGAACAGAATATTTATTATTTTAAAAAGATTTCAATTGTTACAATTTAAAAAAAATAAATAAAGAGGAGACATATTAATTTTTTTATTTAAAGAATATTTATTTTCTTTATATTATTGAGGAAACATGCAGTCAGTCATAGCTATATCGATACCAGTTATATTTGACAGGTCACTACAAATTTTGGTAAGTCCGTCATTGCATATATCCACATATTAGGAAGATAAACATATATGCATATTTTCGTGCATTACTTGTAAGTACGTTTTTTAGTCCATCTCTTGTTTATGCGTAAGAACAATTACGAAACCAATAATTCTTGTAATCTGATTTTATCGCATTCTTCTAATGTCTAAACTCAGTCTATTAGACTGAAGATTTGATTTCTGAGATCATCACTCAATTTGGTACTTGCGTTTTAAAATGACTTTTATGTCTTCGTTTTGCAACACCATGAAAATATTTAAAGAAATGTATAAACTTTGTCATGTACTTAGGTGTTAGCTGAAAATAAGATTGTACACAAAAAATTATGCAAATTCATGTAATATTTATTAAATTATAAGAAAAAGAAAAAAACGATCTTACGTATCGTTAGACATTTTGTAACCAGTTCAAGCTTACTGATTAAGCAAGAAAGATAACTCAATTTTTCTTTCAATCTGGCGATTGATAGATACAATATAACGGCCGACCGATAAAATCGTTTATTTTATTTTTAATTTAATAAATACTGGATGAATTTGCATAATTTTTAGTGTACAGTTTTCTTTTCAGCTATCAAGTAAGTACATAACAAACTTTATACATTTCTTTAGTTATTTTTCTTTTAATAGAGGCTTAACATGTCATTGTGAAATGAAAGAAGCACCCTTTGTGCTCAAGTTAAATATAGAATATCATAATTGTCAAATCTCAATTAATATGCACATCAGATAGACTTCCTTTGATCCACCTTGCTTTTGAGAGAGAGAAGAGAGAGAAAAAGAAAAAGAGAGAGAGAGAAAAAGAAAGAGAGCGAGAGAGAGAAAAAGAAAAAGAGAGAGAAAAAGAAAAAGAGAGAGAAAGAAAAAGAGAGAGAGAGAAAGAAAAAGAGAGAGAGAAAGAAAAAGAGAGAGAGAAAGAGAGGGATGTTCAAACATGTATTGATTGAATATTAAACAGTAAAGTTCACATTCTTTTAAATCTCCTTTAAAAATGAAAAAATTAAATTAAATACCATCAGTTACTCACATGATCAATTGATTTTTTCATCTGCATGGCTTGTTGTGCAGCATTTAAAATCTGTGTGATGCGTTCCTCAGTGGCGCTATCTTCTCTCTGGGAACTAGGCACAAGAGCCTGCGACCCTGCTGAAAAATACAAAAGAAAAAATACATCTAGTAGAAAAAAATCCAATGAAAAAAAAAATGTACAAATATACATTTTTGAATAAATTAAATTTATATTTACCTATTTTTCTTTTACTTATTAACAAGTGAAATTTTTATTTGAAACTGAAGAACAACTGTTTCTAGCATTCATGTTAAAAATGTGAAACTGGCAAAAGTGTGAAAGATTTTTACTTTATGAATTTTATTTTGTTTTGCATTCAAAAATGGCTGTGCAAAAAAAACAAAAAAACTGAAAAATATTAATGGGTTTTTTTCTTTCCGTTTTTACTTCATAGAATAAAGATTTACTTTGGTGTGTTATATTTTCTATTTGTTCACTTTAGTTTCAGGTTTCCACATTTTTAACTGTCACATAGAATGCAAGAAATAATAGTAATTGTAAAATATAAGTAAGAAACATCTAACATATAAAGTTATCTTGTGAAATTTTTAAAGTTGGACCTAAATAGCATTGAAGCTGAAATAGAAAACTTTGATTTTGACTAGCCAATTTTCATTTATAATTGTTTTCCCATTTTATTGACACTATAATGGCGTACTTTGCTAAAAATTATGCAATCCTGCCCGGACATTCATCAATTATGACAAAAAAAAAAAAAAATCAGCAAGGGGAATAACTAATATTTTAAATTGTAGATCAGTTGTCCCATGTTATTACCACTATAATAACAGACATCGCTACAGTTCATTAAAAAATTGATGAATCCCACCCAGAGAACTAGTAATATGGAAATATTTGTCAATTATGACTGAAAAAAGCAGCAAGGGAAATAACTCATATTTTAAATTATAGAATATAAATAATTGTTTCCCTTACAACTAAGTTTTTTATTTCTTTTTCTGTATAAGTTTAAATTATGTGCAAACAAATAAAAACTAAAATGACTTCACCGCATCCCAAGCAACGCCGGTTAGGTGCAGCTAGTTTAATTGTTCACCATTTTGGGAAGATCCAAAGAATTTATAAACTTCATCCATCTATATAAGAGATTTTATAAAAGATCACCACTTTGTAATTTGGTATTATTTACAATTAAAAAGCTAATTCAGGCTAAAAATGTTGAATCTGAAGCATTTATCATAAATGTTTTCTTATACAAAAATATTGTATTTTATTTTATCTTACATTAAAAAAATGCCAAGAATTGAATGATTGTAATCTAAAATTTAAAAAAAAGAAAGAATAGAGAGAAAAAAATGGCAAATTAAATAGCAATAAAATTGTCTTGGTTTTTATATTTGTCTGAAATGCAATTTCTTGATTTAATAAAAAAAAAGTGATTTTTTTTAATTCTAAAGTTTATATATATATATATATATATATATATATATATATATATATATATAATGAAGCTCCAGTCTCTGGCTCTGTCGTAGAGTCCTATCGTAGAGTCCTATCGAATGTGTTTATATTTACACTCGCCGCTTTCAATGTTAAATATGACTTAATTTCTCCGTTATCATGTGACAATTTTCCGTGGCCTATGGGACTAAGTGAACGCTTACAGACTCAAGGTGTCTCTGTGAACCGGGTTTGCGCCTTGTGACTGTCTGAGATTGTTATTTTCCTGCGCTGATGAAAGCCGTAAGCTTGAAACAACGCTGTACGTAGGTAAAATATTAAAAATATAATTTAATATTTTATATATATATATATATATATATATATATATAAATAAATGTATTACTTTAGTCCATGGGGCTGGGAATAAACAAAGAAAACTACAAAGCGACACATGAGATGTGAGTCACATTTTTCCCCTTTGTGGTTTCCTTTGTTTATTCCCAGCCCATGAACTAAAGTAATCGTTTATTTAATGATATTACCCATGCAAACATGAGGATAAAAAAATCAGTGTGATGCATAATATAAAGCTTTATATCTAACTAATTAAGTCAGAAAATATTATAAATTAATATGAAAAAAGGCACATTAAATTAAAATAGAGAGTTTACAGTAATTCATTATTATAAGAACGTTTATTCTTAGGCTAGCAAAAATATGTGACTAGAGGAGAAGTTAATCCCTCGAAGGATGGTATCATATCAAATAAACATATACTACACTGCTCCCACCCAAAGGAAGAGGTAATGCCTGGTAGGATGATATCATGAAAACAGAACAGATACTACACTACTCTCTTTCACTGAATTGAGCACTGAAAGGTAGTATATTAGTCTGAAATAATATAGTAAATTCAATTGAGAATTTAAAAATATTACATTTACAAGAAGTAATAGTATAGCTTCAGCTTCACACAGATACCAAATCTCCATTAGTAATAGATGTGTCCATTCAGTCTGCCAATTTAGCGATAAGTGTGACATGGACGGACAGAGCCTCTTATAGAGATGCTTGGGTGCATCTAAAAACACTTTTTTACAATTCTGTGGTCGGATGATTTGTCATGGTGTCTTATGTTACTGAAAGAATTCTAAGCAAAAAATACTGTTACCTTTTTGTGTTAGATTGATCAGAAGAAAAAAAAGAGCTGATCTGAGCCTTATTTTAAATGGAACGTAGCAAGAGAAAAAGGTTCATATTGGCAATAATTGTTTTAGTTATTTGAATATGGCAGTAGGAAACATTCTCCAAATGATTTCTTCTTCACAAATATGAATTTAACATTTATGTTAAAGAAGTCATCACTAAACTGCAACAAAAAGTAGAATCCATTAAGATTTCATTAATATCCCCAAGTGGCGATACGCATATTGGGTTGAAGAAAAATGAAGAAGCACAATCGGTGATTAACGGTTAGCTTCATTGTTGTCTAACAGACAGGCAGACAGCTGAATGTGTTCATTAGGGTTCAATTCTTTATTCTTCCTTTTTGCTGCAGGCGTTTGATCAGTTCTTCTCATCACACTAATGTAGACATTTTGAATAGATCTTCACTTTTACAACTAAAATAAAAGTTATTACACTTTACAGCTAAAATCTAATAACTCCATTTGAGACAATCATCATCATCATCATCATTCTGGATAAAAATATCAAAACGAATTTGACAGAAAGTAATTATTATTTCTTCTTCTTCTGTTTAATGTCTATTTTACATGCTGGCATGTGTTGGACAGCTTTTAGAAACTGACTTCCAAACTAATCTATCTCTGGCCAGGTCTCTCTCTCTCTTTTAAATTCATCCTTATCACTTTCTCTTATGTTTTTCTTGGCTTTCCTTTGTGAACTGCCCCTGCTACCTCAGCTGTTCTACATCTACTAACCCAAGCACTCCCATCAAATGGGAAAGGGGAAAATCGATCATGGGCAAATGCTTCCTGTAGAAAATTGGATAAAACTGTGTAATACGCAATGTAGGACATTTTTATCTCATGAAGTAAGAGAATTGGCTTCTAAAACTCCGCCTGTAAATCTATGTTTACATTATCTGAAACAGTACCTTTTTTCAGAACTTTTTTTCAAATGATGTAAACATAGATTTACAAGCAAAGTTATAGAAGCCATTCAGTAACATTCGGAACGGCGTACTTTGCTTTGTCTTTCTCCAGTCACATTCGTAGTACATAAGTCACATTTGTAAATTTTTGGTTGCCTTTTTCCGAAACAGTACCAAAATTTGTTAGAATAGTCCTTTCAAAAACATTTGTACTGTCTTTAACTGTTATATCAAAATATGTCAGCCAGTGTGCAATTGGCAAGATACAAGCAAACAAGATCCACAGACATTTAATAGTCTATAGATTACTTTTAAAACCAAACTAAGGTTTTAAAAAATTCAATGTATATACCAATTTTAAGATGTTATATTCAAATTCAAATTATTCGGATTTGACATGGAATTAATTATTGATTAATTTGCTCTATTCTAAATGATAAAATTTCCTTCCATAACAAAAAAAAAAAAAACAAACCAAAAAACATGCAATTTATGCAATCAAAAATACAATAAAAACTGAATTGTGTTAAAAAATAAAATAATTTCCAGTCATCATGTGTGCTCAAGTCTTTTCATGGGATAATGACAAAACAGATTTATAAATTCGTAAGATTCAATGAAATGACATCAATTAATTTGAGGTTTTGACTTATATAAAGAAAGGAAGAAAGAAAATAAAGAAACTGAAAGGAAAAAAAAAAATAACAATTAGAAATTCTGAGATAAGTCAGATAAATCGGCACACCAGAATGTTGGGTTTTTTTTCTGAAAATAAAAGGTCAGTTTATTTATTTTAGTTCCATGGGTATTTTTATTGAGAAGTTTGCGAAATATGAGACTGAATATTTCATAAACGCATTGATTCAGTGTTACCGTTTTTATAAATGGTTTAAATCCCATAACCCTTATGTAATACATCAACAATTATAAAAATAATACTAATACAGCAGTGATCTACACAGATGGCCATTTTATGAATTTTACACTATATCTCCGGGAGTCAGTTCAATATTATGTATAAAACTATTAACCATTTGACAAAATAATACATATTTTAAAATAGAATAGATTTTCTAAATTTCTACACAAAAAAAAAAACAATATATGAATGAAAATTATGTTAGCTTATTCAGAGAAACTAATTATTTTAAAACATCTGCATGGAGCCTTTTTTTTTATATAAGATGGTATTCACTTTTTAAAAGAAAAAAGAAAATAAACATCTAGTATTCTGATTTTTTGGATCATTAAATTTTCAAAGAAATTGTTTTCATGAACCATAGAATAAATAGCAACAAATGTGAGATATGGTTTATGAATTATTTTTACTGTATTTGTATATCCATTCTTTCAATGTGATCAAACCAACAAAGTCTTCTGTTCTGCACACACCTCCTTATACTGTCTAGATTTAATCTTCCTCTGAGGTCATCTTTAAAATTCACATCATGCATCTACCATATCATTCTCATATCATTTCTTTCTATGCAACACATATCCTCAACCCTCAACTGGCAAAGTTTCACTTCCATACATTATCACACTGTGCACACATGACTGGTCAATAGTAGTAATGCTCTGCTGGTTAGTAATGAAAGAAGTTACATAAATTTACTCCATCCAAAGGCTCACTGTCTTAGCCAGTGATAAACTTGCAGAGAGTAAGGTAATGTGTCATTTCTTTATTTCATTCGGCCTTTCCGCTTAATAATCTGATTGTTAAAATGTTGCATATTTAGATTTGTGCTTGAAATTAATTTACCCCATCATGGGGCAAAGTTATGCGAGTATATTTAAAAGTGTATACCTCGGAAAAATTTTAATAAATAAAGGACAACCAACAAGATAGGCCTCATCTCTCAATGTAGCCATTAATTTATTAGAATCAAATCTCCACAAGAAAAGGAAAAATAGGCCATGGACGTTTCCTGCAGAAATTGCTACAACATTTTGCAATACATCATGTAAGTGGATCATACAATTGAAAATGATTATAAAAAGACAAGAAATATAAAAGAATGAACAGAATCACAGGAGTTTTAATTTTAATGCTAGAAAAGTAAATTTAATTGAATATATAAACATTTTTGAACATAGATGTAGATAGATATAAGTTCTTTTTTTTCTTTCATTAATATTCTAGTCAATGCTTCAATGTTGTAATCTACATCGACAAGGATTATTTAAAGCAATGCAAGGTTCATATGTGAGAATCTAAAATGGATTTTTGAGAAGTGGGAAAATAAATTTAAAAAAAAAACACACACAAATAAAGAAGAGAAGAGAAGAGGATATGAGAGGGTGTGTGAGAGAGAGATAGAGATAGAGAGCAAATTGGAAATGATGGTACATTACAAGAGAAATCATGCTGATTTCTAACAAATGACACATACACAAGCAAAAGTCATGCAAAAAAAGTCAAACAAGGAAAAACTATTTGGTGATGAGAAAGAGTGGAAGAAGAACCATTTCCAATAGTGCCATGCTAAAATTGGATGAAGAGCCAAGAGTAAAATGGAGAAAAATATATAGAAAAAAGTAAAAGTGAAATTTAAATGTATCTACTGCTAAGGATTTACACCCAAACTATAACTGCTTGTACAAACATAACTATGCTTTAATAATTAGATATCTTTTGACTTAAGATAGAATTTAGAGGGTCATTTGTCTTCTATAAAATTAATTATTTTTACAGTTGATAATATTCGTAGACTGCAAGGCATTCCGACTTCTAAGTGAAAACTGTAACTAAGTAGTTATATGATGTTCCTTTAGAAAAATGTTAAAAATAAGCAAACAAAACCCTCTTATTCCTTTTATTTAAATAAAAATACTGATTATAAATGTAAATCCAACTTGGAAGAAGTTTACAAAAAGTCTAGATAGAAATTTTTACAGTGCACAAAAACTTCAGTATGCATAATAATGTGTAGAATACTATGTATTTTTAAATAGCTATGTTAAAACTAATAAAAATGTAATCTCTCTACTTTAGAGAAACAAGTTTGTTTAAACAAAATGGACTACTTTTGATTATTGATTCTTTTATGTAAGTTTTAAAAGATTAATTTTTTATCATGTATCTTTAATATCAGAGTTCAAATTATTAACAAAAGAACCAAAACTTTATTTCTTGTTAATAAACTTGATATTAAAAAGACATAAAAATTTAAATTTAAACAAAAGAATCGATAGGTAAAAGTTACCTATTTTATTCAATCAAACTTTTTTGGATTAGAAGATGCGATCTAAATTATATATATATATATATATATATATAAGATGTATATCTATAAGACAATGGCAATAGCAGTAATGTATTAATAAGGGTTAGATAATTTTGAAAAATCATTTACAAACAAATTGGACATCAAATAACAAATCCTACCTGGTTTTGTATAAGGTTCTTTTAAGACCCCATCTGATGGCTGCTTTTTAATTGCTGAAATGTTTAAAAGATTTTCTAAAATGTACTGAGATGATCATGGGGGGAGGGGCAGGTGCTGATGGGTATAAGATAAAAGAAATCAACGAAACAAGATATATCCCCTACTCACAACCAACTTCTGTTTCGATTTGTTTTTATCGGACAACAGATGAAAAAGTCAGAGCCAAACAAGATATGTGCATAAAGAAGAACAAAATAAGAAATGATCACTTCGATTGACTGACACGTCGTTCAAATAATAGTTTATTGATGAAAAATTATTAAATAAAATAAATAATTAAACATTTGCTACTTTAGTCCCAAAACAAAACTTTCTAACAAACCAATTATAGTTGAAATGTGCAGAGTAAAAAAAAAAAATGTGTGAATTACAGATTTAAACATAAAAAGTTGAATCGAAAAGCTTTTAGATAAAACAATATTTGAAAATATAAAAAAAAAGCAATTATAAATTCATTGTTCATTTTAGAAACTGAAAAATGTGTTTCAACCAACACCCACATTTGCATGTGTGATTTTGTTCACATGTAAAAAATAGACTTTTGATACTTTAAATCCCCCAAAATAGGCTCAAAATAACTGTTCAAAAAAGCATAAAATTACTTTTGCAAACTTTAAAAACAGTCTCTCTGTATATATAGTTAATTTCTAATGTTAAACTTATCATGAGTCCCTATTAACTTGCCTCTCCACGAAGGCAAAGTTAGGCACAAGGTTGTTTTTATGTGTGGATATACAGCTCCCCCCAAAAGGGCACTCTAGATAGACAAAAAATAAAAATTGTCTCCAGTCAATAACTATTTCTCCTCCTCTGACTGAGGACCGACCAAATACTACACTTTGCTCTAAGCTTGAAGGCTAGGTAAAAAGTGTGAAGTTGAACTTATCATGAGTTAATTTCATTTGATAAAGATTGAAAAAGCATTGCAACAATTTAAATATTTCCTTTCAATCATAAGAAAATAGCAAAAACTAGCACTAAATTAGTTCTAAAAAATATCTTTTATTTATTTAAAGACAGTATTATTTAAATTGGTTTCATTCCAGTTTTATGCAATGAACATTTACATCAATATTAATATTTGCTGTTAAAACTGTAATTAAAATTAAATCAGTCATTACAAAAATAGGAACTAATCAAGATATGTCAATTTATTGACTACACAAGTACATCTGCTTATAATAAACTCAGTTTAAATATAAAGTGGATATTTAGAGACATTTCCCCTTAAGCTTAAAACTGAATTAAGATGGCACAAAACTGATATTACCCATGATAATAAAAAACTATTATCAAAATATCCACTTGATATTTAAACGGAGTTTAGTATAAGCAAATGTACTTGCGTTGTCAATAAATTGACATATCTTGATAAATTCCTATTTTTTGTAATGACTGATTGAATTTCAATAACAGTTTTAACATCGCAAGGAATTTAGAATATAAAATACACAGAAATTTGTACGAAATAAATTCAAAGAAAGTTTTTTTCCTTCATCCTAACAATTAGGATGATAATAATAAACCATGTAATGAAAGTTTTTAGAAGAACAAGAGACTTAAAAGGCAGTGAAATGGAGAAACTGTATTTGTAAGAAAATTTTCAAAACAACTTTCAGTCTGAAAATCCCCCCCCCCCCCCCCCAAAGCCACATTCATTTTTAGAAAGGTTTGGAATACATATGAAAATGTAGAAATTTTGTGAAATATTATTTGGCAGTAATATGCTTTTAAACTTAAGTGTAGATATAATTTTTTACGTGCTGTGTTTTAATAAGTATGCATCTAGTGTCAGCTTAAACCCATATAAGTAGGTATCACAAACCAGCCTAGTTTAGAGTTTGAAAACGGGTAAATATAGTGAAATTCTCTTCAAGTTCTCGTTTATTTTGGGGATTATTTTAATAAAATTTGGAGGTAAACACAATTTAACAGTTTCTGTTTATAAATGTACAATTCTTTCTCTTATGGTATTGATAGTTTTTGTTTCCGAGCTACTTTAAGTCAGATTACTAGTTTCTGTGTGAAGAATTTATTTATTTTAGCAAATTTAGTGTGCGCAATATTATGTATCTTTGTGCATATAAAGATAGTCTCATCTTAAAGAAAAAGGGGCACTCGTCAATATAGTGGGATTAATATAGGCTTGTAAGTTGTTTTTCAAAAATAAATCCAAATTTTAGTAAATGAAATGCTAAAGAAGTTTTTGCCCTATTATCAAATTGTGTTTCTGTCTGTTTTACATGGTCCAAATCTTGAGTTTGTTTTTATTGATTTAGTATTAAAAGAAACATTCCCTTAGTATCTAATGTGCTATGAATCATATTAGGAAGATTTAATTGTTAGCTGTTGAAATGAATCTTACATGAAAAGTAATTTTTGCACGTTTTTTTTTTTAGGAGATAATAGGATTTTGCCCAATGTTTAGTCTGGTTTGATCTAATATTTATTGCTTCCATTATTATTAATTTTCATTTACCACGAGATGACAACATTTGTAGGGATTTTTCACTTGTTTTTGAAGACTGCATTTTTAGTGAAAATTGGCTTCTGGACCAGAAGACGACAATTTTTCTAATTTACAACACACTTTGAATGGTCATAATTTGATGGCTAATTGAGCTATGAAAATTTGGTACCATTGTTTATGTTTTGCAAGATCTATGTGCTCACATTAAAAGTTTTTTTTAGAAATAATCAAAATAAAAGTTTGGTTTTGGATACCTAATATAAGAGACATCTCATTGGTTAGCTTGGTCATGTGAATTAGGAAAGGTTTGCAGTTGGATTTCAGTTGGTGAGCAAATTTTAGTGAAGAAACAAGTAATACTAGGTCATGATAAATAGGGGTGCTAAGACTCCTCCTACATCCTTTTAAATATTGTTCAGCAGCAACTCGTAGGTAAGGACATGAATATCCACTATTTAAGTAAATTAAATATAATTACGATTTAAATCATCGTTGTCGTCATCTTTCTTCACGAATGTACCAGCCTACCCGAGAAAAGGATCTTCAAGATCATCTTCACTCCTGGCCCATGAAAAGGTGGTATAATATGCTAATTTGCATAAGTATTTTTTAAACAGTTCATAATAAACTGATTAATTTTCAGGGGAGGTAATTAAAATTAAGCTAACTACAAAGAAAGATATACAAGGCATAAGCAAGCATTCAGAAAGGGGAGAAGGTGACTGACTAACCTCTCTCACTATTCCTCCTCTTCCTCCCGTTAGCGACCAATGACACATTTTTTTAATTGTTTTTATATTCGATGAAACAAATTGTAAACTAAAAAAAAGAGCCCCCCCACACACACCATCGCTGAGATGAATTGATTTCCTCTTTCTTTTCATGTCTTGATGATGTCTTATTAAAGATATATAAATTTGTATCAAAATGACCAAAATGTTAATATCTATTGATATGAATAAATGTTAATGATTATCTAATGATATGAATAAATGCTGAAATTTTGTTCTATATTTACAACAAACTCATGAATGAAATGTTTATTATTTAAAATTTTAGTTTCAAGTATTTAAAGCAGTAAACTTTGCGAAGCGATAGCAAGCTGGCTAAGTCGACTAATATATATATATATATATATATATATATATATATATATATATATAAGTTTTAAAAAGTTGAAGGCAATGCAAAGTTTCGGATCGCTGGAAGTTGTAAAGGACAAAAACAAAGCCAAATCGAAAATAAGTCGGGTATAGGTCGAAAAAGGTTTATTTATTTTTCCAGACGAACTTACATAGACAGCAAGATTGTAATTGTCCGGATGATCAGGGATCAATTTGATATATTTTGAGAGTTATATCTTCTCCTTGTCAAAAATAAATAAAAGAAAAATCCCGGAGACCGAGATAATGGCAGGAGCGCTGGGGGTGGAGGGGGGGGGGACCGGTTATTTATTTTTGACAAGGAGAAGATATAACTCTCGAAATATATCAAATTGATCCCTGATCATCCGGACAATTACAATCTTGCTGTCTATGTAAGTTCGTCTATAAAAATAAACAAACCTTTTTCGACCTATACCCGACTTATTTTCGATTTGGCTTTGTTTTTGTCCTTTACAACTTCCAGCGATCCGAAACTTTGCATTGCCTTCAACTTTTTAAAAACTTTTATTATTACTCCCAGCAATGCTTCAAGCAAACTACCAATTTCTACTATATATATATATATATATATATATCGAAGTTGAAATAAATTTGTCATTCGTACATGTTTATCCCTCTTCTTTCATCTATTTTTATAATTGCTCTATCTCGTATATTGAGCTTAAACCATTTCACTATAGGTTCTATCTACTAAAAGTATACTTTTAGTTTCATATTTTTTATATATATATATATATATATATATATATATCTCACTTATCAGTCTTCAACAATACACAATAATAATAATAATAATAGATATTAAAAAAATAAAAATAAATAAATAAGTAAATAAACGAATAAAGATATATATATACACATATGTAAATTAATAACTAATAATAAAACTATAAATACGGCTTTTTACTAATAATAAGACACAGCCTCCTGAAGACGGTCGCGAGACCGAAAGCGCTCGAGGAATGGCCCACGATACGTTAGGTGCCATACTCCACCAATTAACACCGGAAAACCGACGAATCACTCGCCGCGTCGAGAAATTAACAAGAAGGATAGCAAAGAAAGAAATCTCTGTGGTCTTCAACGATGCATGTATAATATATATATATATATATATATATATATAAAAGTCAATGTTTGTGTTATAGTAATCAATATGTTAACACTTAAAAATTCAAATATTATTCAATAAGGGTTAAATTTTTCACAGAATTTACAAACACCACTAAAATTTTCCTTTGATTCCATCTGAGATCACAAGAGGAAATTATCGGTTAGATCCATAAAATAACTGAAGTATATTAGAACGTGAAGAAAAGAAATTAATTTCTTTTAAATAGATTTTCTTCACAAAAATAAAATTAAATAGAGAATATCTCAGTGAAGAATGTATTAAAAAAAAAAAGGTTAACACATTTAAAAAATTATTTCCATTGGTATTTTTAAGATTTAAAATAATTAAATTGTTTCAATTCGTAAAAAGCCATTTGCCATTTCACAGCTGTCTGTAAGAAATGCATGTCAGCAAGTAGTTTTCTTTTAAAAGAAACACCCCACCCTGCTAACAGTCTTTTTTATTACTTGACCTCATATTGCAAATGTTATTCTTAATTTTTTTTTCAAGAAAAAAATTGTAAACATGACTATATTTGAAATTATTTTTAGCCAGCAATATCTCTCTACACGGGAAACTACACCGCTAGTAATATTATAAATGGCTTACATCAACACTACCTAATGAAGAAGTCTGCCATAAAATTAGCACAAATTTAATAATACCTTATACAAAAGTGTGTACACTAGATTTTTTAAACTGCAAAATGACTTGCAATAAAAACAGAAAAATAATTTGGTGTCTCCCTCTTAACAGATAAAAGAGTGTCTTGAATCTTATTTATATACACTTGCCACCAACCAACTCCCTTCACAAAATTTCAATAAAAGCACATCAAAATGT
The DNA here is from genome assembly GCA_963556195.1 of Sepiola atlantica. NCBI lineage: Eukaryota > Metazoa > Mollusca > Cephalopoda > Sepiida > Sepiolidae > Sepiola > Sepiola atlantica. The sequence continues at coordinate 185,181,993 of OY744517.1, read as the reverse complement.
AGTTACATTTACATGGACATTTACAAAAGGATTATAAAAAACTAACAAAATTATTAAGAAATAATTAAGAATGAATAAAATGATTATTAATTCACAAAAATGTAATTATCAAAAAACTAATCCATGCACATTACAAAACAAATGTTTAACACATAATGTAATATATAAGGCTACCCTAACTTCCTCTGAAAGATCTAAGGAGTATATCTGTTGTACTTCTGATACCTTTAAAAATAGATTTTCTAATCGTAAGTTAGCCTTCAATCATTTTGAATGTAAGCATAATACATTCTTGTCCTCTTAACTTAAAAATGAAAACTTCAAATCTGTGATAGAATTCAAAATAGTTAAACATATATCAACTTACAATTCATTATTACCGCTCCCCCACACAAATTTCCTGTTCTTTAATGAGAAACTGGCAATTCAAAGACAAACCTAATTTATTAAACAATAGATCAGAAATTCTCAACATAGAGTTAATTTATTCTTAAAATCAAAATTAAAATAAATTAGCATAAATTTACAGTTGCTGGAAGGTAAATGAGAAACCAGTAAAGTTATGATTATAAGAATACATGTGAGCTCATTACAAATAGTATGAATATGTGTGTGTGTGTGTATGTATATATATATATATATATATATATATATATATATATTGTGTGTATTTAGGCAGCATTTTCTCATTGATGCAAACATTGTTAAAAATAACAGAATTTGTCTGTTTAATTATACCTTTTTTAAATTTTTTCTGATGGTCTTTTTTGTGAAACTTGTGAAACCTATGAAACATTTATTAATTTTTTTGATTTTAATACAAAAAAGACCATCAGAAAAATTGAAAAAATAAAAAAAGGTATAATTAAACAGACGAATTCTGTTATTTTTAACAATGTTTGCATAAATATATATATGTGTGTGTGTGTGTGTGCACACCTGTTACTGTATATGTATGAGTAAGGAGAGCCTGCTTGAGGTACATGTATCCATATGTTAAACAAAATAGATAAAGAATTAACGAATAAAGCAGGATAAAATGATAGTATGAGAAAAAGGATAATAAGGGATATAAGAACTCAATCATCAATTTGAATGAACTAATTTTCTGATTGCATTTGTGTAGCTATTCAATTTCCATAAAAAACTTATTATATAACTCTACAAAAATTCTATTGAGCACTATTGGATTAAATACTAATAAATACTAACTTCGTGTGTGATAATCCAAAAGAATATAAAGGTAACAAACATGGAAATAAGGGAAAAGCAAAAAAGAAAAACTAATATGAACAAAAAGAAATGAACACAGGGTCATGATTTGATTCAATATTTTGCCTTAAATCAGGGCTTTATCAAGAATAAACATGGTGAAATAACAGTCAATATTTATACATTGGATGCCATGGTGAGAGTAAGTCCAACATCTGCGCGCTATCAGGGTAGGAAAGAGTATTAGGGAAAAGGATTTGGGTAGTGAAGAGGCAATGTAAGTTTTAAAATATCTATCCACTACCCACAGTATATATATATATATATATATATATATATATATATATATATATATAAACATAAAAAATTAACTATTTCTCGATATTAGACAGCAATAGACTTGAATCTGACAAATCGATATTTGATTCTGCCTAGCCAATTTGTCTCCCCCCCCCTTCCAGCAGTTTCTTTTTCAACAAAATGTATTTTGCTTTAGTTTCCTTCAAAAAAATACTTATTCCAGCTAGAAAGAGTTTTAGAATGGAGGCATTTTTCGTTTATTACCTAAACAGCATCAGCCACTTATGAAATTAATAAAAAGAAGTTTCTACATGTGTCCACTTTAAAATAAACAATTATATTTAAAAAAAAATATTAATCTATTTATTTCTTAATATTAGTTGCTTATCATAATAGTATGTAAAATAATTTGATTTCGAACATCTAAATAAAATGTCTTCATGATATAAGTAGCCTTTGGTGTCATTCATGGACTTAGTAATCCTCATTACTCAATTCTTATGGTAAGTCTTTTATTTGAAATAAAATAAAAGTTCTTGGTACATTTTCTTTTTTTGGTGTAGATAACCGTTTCATAAATGATTTATTTTCCATAACTCAGCCATAAGTTTAAAATTGTGTAAAAAGAAAGAAAAAAACAAAAAAATGGAATAGGCCATTAATGAATGTTCTAAATTTTTTTATTCGGTAGATATTATGTATATTCAAACTTTTTATTTCTGTTATCATTATTAATTAAAGAACATAAATAAAAAAGAACGTTTTAGCCTCCATAAGAAACGATAAACATAATTAATATTGTAAATTTCATTCTTTATAAAATGACATTAACAATTAATTGTTATTAATAATTTAATGAAAAATTATTCTTTTTACTCTTCTTCATTAATTTTTTTGTTTGTATTAAATTTAAAAGAGTCATAGTGTTTTTCTCTTTTTAATTAAAGTTTTCCCTCCACAGATCAAAACTCATTTATTTACACTCAAATACTTTTAAAAATAAATGCAACATAAGCTGATACAAAAAATGTTAATTTTCAATTGAGTTTTTAATTCACAGATTGAAACATATTTATTTACATTCAAATAATAATAGAATAAATATTGAGATTTTTTCCTTTCCATTAGTCAGTCCTGGGCGCCATTAGTATATATATATATATATATATATTAATTTAGTACAATTTAAAAAAATTTATATCAAAATATTATTTGAAATATATGCAAACAAGTTTTGGTTTAAGCCAAACTTGGCCCAGTCTCTTCATGCAAAGACTTTGATAAAATAACACTCATTATTTCCCAGAATAAAGACATCATGTGACCATAATTGGCAAAAATAAAAACCCAACTTCACAACTTTTAATCTTTCCCTCTCTTTCTCTTTTCTTGTAATAAAATTTTGAATGAAGTAACATTAGTAAATATTAAAAGTGAGTGAGAAAAGTTGTAGTGTCAGTTTCATAGAATTACTTATGAACAAAACCATACCTGAAATATATATATGTATATATTCATAAATCATTTTTCTCTCTTTTATAGCACTAAAATGAGATTATTACAGATGTGAATTGATACTTAACCATGCCTAACTTTTATTGGATATCGAAGTTGAAGAAGACATTAAGAAGCTCAACAGATATCTGTTGAGCTGCATATTCTAACGAGCAAATTTAAGCATACACATCTTTAAAACTTATGAAAATACACAAACCCAAACTGACTTCAAATAAGTAATTATAAATAAAAGTTTTTAACTTTAACAGTTTCAAATGAAAAGTAGATGCCAACATTGAAATTTCACTCACTTCAGAGAAGGCCCTCTCTTCATCTATTCATATAGGCTGATTTGGATAAGTAATCTGGTGTAATTTTTGGAATTTTCTTTTTCATAGATTAGTTATCGTTCAAAGGTTTGAAAGTCTCGTCTATCCTACTATTTAACCCATAGTGGATCCATACCTTTTCCAAGTTAAAATGATGCAACGGCCCTGACAGAACTGGAAAACAGCATGCAGAGTCCGCAGTCTGCACCGTTAATCACTGTAACATCACCAGTTTAATATAAGCGAAGAATATTATTGTAATATGATCAATAGAATTTGCAGGTTTAAACTAATGCAAAGTTTTGTATGTGATAAAAATTTTGAGATATAATAAGAAAGAGGAAAGAAATCAAATGAAGAGGATGTGGGGATGGCGAATCACAGACACGACATCTTCATTTTATAAGTTTTTAATTTCAATTAATAAAATCATAAAAAGAAAACCTATAAAGTTTCATTTTCAAAGACAAGTTTATATGAAATTCTTATTATTTTTTAGAAAAATCATTCACTCATATAAATACTTACTTTTCTTTGGAGAAATGGCTTTCAAGGCTAAGATGTTGGATTCATCGACAGCCCAAGCGTGCATTTTGCGGTAGGATTCACGGCCCTTCTCAGTTAATTTATCCCAAGATTTTGGTTTGGACAGGAGCTCACTGACCGTTCCCTGAGATAATCCAAGTATGTGTTTGGCAAAAAGTCTCTGACCAATATTGTGCACGCTGAGCAGCTCTCGAACCATCTTAGCCACGAGAGCCGTGTCCAGGGACTGATTCTTCCCATTAGATGGCGTAGTAGTGCCTGAATTTGGTTCCTGCTTCACCACAACTGCCTGCGGCATGTAGTGGTGTGTGGCCGGAGAGTGTCCATTACCGTAACTTAAAAACTGCGATGTTGGAGGGGGCGGCATTTGACAGTTTGTACTGTTCGGAGAAAATGGCACATGATTGGTTGTACTGTTACTATTATTGTTGCTGCTGCTGCTACTGCTGCTGCTGCTATGGTTATGTGGGGAAGGGGGAGGTGGGTGATTATCAGAAGATGGAGGTAGTCCATTGCTGGTTGGTGTGCTGGCTGTACTTGAGCCAGACTGATTGTGCTGCTGGTATGATGTCACCAGTTCTTCTCCCAGCATTGTAGCAAATGTTTCGCTAGTATTATTGTTATTAGTAGTAGTAGTTGTAGTAGTAGTAGTAGTAGTGGGAGGTGTAGAATTGGTATTACTAGCTGAAAAAGACAAAAGTAACAAAATGTATAATTAAACATCATAATATTATGACTTGCGTTCTTATAATAAAACAAGTATTTACTTATTTGAATTTCAAGATTAAACTTCTCATTTAGGGGAGTTCAAATCTCATCCCCAATTACCAGTTGTAAAAATTAATCATAGGCTGAATAACAGTTACATTTAAAAAAACAGAGGAAAATCAAAAAATAAAGTCCCACACCAAAGCATTCAAATATCATAGTCTTCCCTGAACCTACCAAAACATATAAGATATATACTGTGTATACATTGTTGTTGGCATCCGTCTGTCGAAGGAGACAATGGAGTTTTGTGCCTCAGATTAGTCTGTTGCTGAATTGCAGCGTCTGCTGTGACTGTGCACCTGGATTGGTAGGCTCTGTTTCAGTTGCACAGATGTAGGTGGCGTCTGCTTTTGAGAGCTCTGTTGCAGCCCTCTGCCATCTGTGCTCTCTCCTCTCCCGCTGGTCTCTCATCTTCTCACTCCCCTTAGAGCAGGGGCGGGCCACATCCGGCCCGCGAAGGCTTAGCGTCCGGCCTGTCACCCTGTTATGCTTTATTATTGCAATCCGGCCCGCGGACCTCCCAGTAAAACTCATATCATTTTGTGATATAGACGTAAAAGTAGGTTTCAATTAAGATTTACAGTGGGATAAAAATGTATAAATATCAGCGAGTGATGATGCATGTATATTTCATTTTTCTTTAACTATTAATTTCAAATCTTTGGCCTGAGATAAAAATAGAAAAAGAGAAAGATAAAGGCAAAGAGGAAACGAGAGACGAGGAAAGGGCATAAGACAGAGAACTTATGTGAGGTGTGTCAAAACGAATGCTGGATCAACTTGCTACTTCCCCCGTCATTATTTTTTATGATTCTAAAATGGCTCTTCGTCGGTACCTTTTATAACATCACATACAGAAGTATGTAGAGTGTTCAATGCATTTTTTGTACAATTTATTCATGTAAACAAAATATAGTAATTCTGAGATTTCGTTTTTCACTCTGGCCCGCGATCTCCTTCCAAAAGTCTCATCTGGCCCTAACTCTGAAAAGGTTGCCCGCCCCTGCCTTAGAGCATACCATCACAGCACTTCTCCAATGCCTGCTGGGTCGATGCCCCCTGTCCTCATATCTCGCTTGCAGACCTATCTGATACGAGTGGTTGGAAGTAACCTGGCATCCAGGTTTTGAATCTCAGATTTGACGTTCTTGCTATGACTAGCCACACTGATGATTTGTGAAACAACAAAACAGCCGTCTGTGGATGACTATATTTGATATAACAACAAATCTTTATTTAAGCGAATTCATGTTGGTCCCTGAGTAATCTAAATAAAATTATTGGTGCTTATGCAGTTTACGGACCGGGCTATTTCTTTAGATAGGATTTTCAAGTTAAATTTAATTTTTATGGTATCTTTTGTGTATTAAATTGTTAGGTGAAAGTACAGAATAGTTAATAAAGCCTCTCCATGTTAAGAATGGCTTTTTCATTATTATTTCAGCCCGGTCCATAAACTGCATGAGTACCAAATTATTAAACTGTTTACATGCATATTTAAGTTGCAAGTTGAACAGAATTCATTTAGATAGCTCCAAATGAGATTTTCTAATGCGAATTTCATCATAATTATATTAAATTTCTTTCATATAATTTATTATCTTTTAGATATTTAACTTAATCATCAGAAATATCTTTTGTATTGTTTTAACCTGACTATAAGGGTTAATAAAGAAAACAAGTCTTAAAGATAGAAAACGTTTACTGAACAAAAACTATAAGATGAACAGGGTAATTTAGCAATTGCTGGGTTCAGCAGCAAGTCCCATGAGATCTTGTCAGTTCTTGTTCTTTTCATAGGAAAAACAAACGACTGTATTCTTATTTAGGTACTATACGACAAATATCCTGGTTAAATATAATAGGATAATTTTTTAAGAGGTGCAAGAATAAAGGAGCTACGCATTTGAAGATAAAATACTAATGTTACAGACATAAAAAAATCTTGCAAGCATGGAAACACCCATTGCCACTCAAGATACAATACTTCAACATAGGGTCAGATGGCTAAAGATATTGAAGGTTAACTGTACCATAACCATCTCTATTTATATAAAGTCAGGCATATGTATATGTTTATGTAGTTCTATGTACGAGATTCACTCCTAAACTAATAACTCGATCATTATTAATTTTGGAAGACAACTAATAGGTATAAGGTTGTGTAATGTGGGCTATATTTAATTTAGTTTTATGCAAAGGGGTAAAGAGGGTAGAAGCTCTTTGTGAAAATTCAGATGCTTCCGATTTTTGTGAAACTTGAAAAATAGGTATGAGACATCAATTAATAAATATTCCCAAAATTTAAGTTTCTTTGAAGTATTTTAAAGGTTTTTTTAGGGAGCATAAAATGGGTACAACCTCCCATTTAAAAATTCTAATATTTCAGATTTGCATTAAATTTGATCCATAGTCATTACACACCAGTTAAGCAAGATTCCCTAAATTTCAATTTCTTAAAACCACTTAAGCCTTAAATTTGAGACATTTTCTAGAATCAAAATCATGTAATGGATTTTGATCAAAATTGAAATAAGGATTCTAGACATAAGGTTTAGTAGCATTATATGGTGATTTAAATCTTTATAAGGAGACATAAAATTGGTGTAAAACTGTTTGTTCGGGGGAATTAATTTCACCTGTCCTCGAATGAGTATTCTTCTAGTTCAATATAATTAAAAACCTAGGGATTGTTTGGGCTATGGGAACATTATCATCTATTGCAAATACATACCAGGATAATAATAAGAAAAAAACAGAATCAGAAGTGAAAACCTCCTTTGTTGAATGTGTTTATCATTGCAAATACATACCAGTAGAGTCTGACTCTGTTAGATTCAAAGGCTGAGCCTCTGAAGTCTGCTTTGGCTGTGCTGGCTGGGGCTGCTCTTCATTCTTTGCTTTCTCCAACAGAAGCAGCTCGAGGGAATTGGAAGTTTCAAGTGGACAGTCGTCATCAGACACCTTGGAAAATTTTGTGGATTTAATTGAGCTAAAACAAAGAATAAATACATGTAAGTAAAGTATAAAACTAGAATTAGTTTTTAGTAACAATTTCTGAATTTTTGTTATGATAAAATCACGACTTTGGAGTCAGACCCAATTTATTGCTGTAGGAGTCAAAGTCGGTGAAAATTATCTGACTCCTACAACAAAAAACAAACAAAAGATGTTCACTGCTTTGAGGCAAAGATTTTGATATATATATTTTTTGTTTGGGGAATTTTTCATCATGTATTATATATAAAAATAAATCTAGCTATTCATATTCCCCTACTGAATTCACAGAATCTTGAAAAACATGCCCATTCTTCTTAAAATCAAAATGCATCTCACCATCCCATCTAATCCATGTATGTGGTTCACTACAACTCCAGGTTTCTTGCATTGAGAATTGTACGCATTATATAGAGGATAACTTCTATTTACAGTTGTCTGTCTGCAATCCAGTTTTACAATGTTAGTTTTTGCAGAGAGGTGTCGTTGTCATCCTTCTACATACAGTGTCTGGTACATCAAATGGTCATCCATCTGATAGTGATCAGGCTCAACATCGCTTAACATTGGTGATCTCACAAGAACTAGTGTGTCGACATGATTATGCCATATAATATATAAATAATATATAGTATATAAAAATTCTTACTAATGGCAGACGATTTCTAAGGGCGCAGTCAGACCGTTTAAACTTTTGAGAATCAGTATTAGATTCAAACGACTTCATAGTACTGGATAAAATTGTTATTCATAAACTAAAAAGTTGATTGAAAAATTTAAGCAATGCATTTGGCAAGATTAAAAAACAATTGTAAACTCTAAAAACTTATAAATTCTTGAACACATTTCAGTTGACTGCAAATGTTTTTTATAACATCACACTACCATAAATAATATTAAAAAAACAATGAGAAAAATCCCTTTATATATATTAAATAAGTGTTTATAGGTATACAATTTCAAAGTGACACTAAACAACTGCAGCATTTAAAATATATTTATAAATTTCTTTTAGGCACCCTCATCAGAGAAGAATAGATCAAATTAAAATATATTACAGCAGAATAATAAAACAAGACCTGAAAAAGGTGGATGAAACCATTTGTAAGAGTCAACACAAATCTTGCACATAATATATCGTCATGCTTAGGCGGTCCTTCAATGAACTAAAGTTCTAATAGCCCCTGCAACTGTGGAAGAGTGCTTGTTGTCTTAGAATTTTGCCCTGGTGCCTAGATTCTTTTTTGTGGTGAAGTGCTCCTGGAATATGCACACTCTCAGCGATGTTCTGAATGCTTTTTTGCACGGATGTGCAATGTGATTCTTAAAGACAGGCTTAGATCTGATGACTTCAGAGGAAGACTAAATCTGGATAGTATAGGAAATTGTGTGCAGAATAGATAACTTTGTTGCTTTGGTCACATTGAAAGAATGGATGAGAGTGCTTGGGTCAGTAGATGGAGAACAGTTGAGGTAGCAGGGTCAGTTGGCAGGGAAAGGCCATCAAAAACATGGGAAGTGATAAGGATGGATTTAAGAAAAAGAGGGATAAATAAAGACTTGTCCAGAGATAGTTTGGAAGTCAATTTCTAAATTCTGTCCAACAATGCCAGCATGTAAAACATACATTAAACCTAATATGATAATAGGTAACTGCTTTTTTTCCTTTCATCTGTTCTGCTTATGGCTGACTAGTGTAGATCAGATTGGACTGTACAACCAACAGATACAGGATGCATAGTCCGACACACCTTACAACCAAGAAGAAGAAATTTTATAAATCAATCTTTGAATTTGAAAAAAGTAAAACAGACCACTAAAAAAAAAAACAAAAAAACGAAGAACAAAAATTAAATAAAAAAAGACTGACCTCAATTCACGCTTAATATCCTCAAATTCTTCTTGTGATCTGAACATTTCCTCCAAGAGGTGGAAGGCTTTATTTTTTCTATTAATATTCTCTTCTAACCGAGAGATCTGTAATGAGACAATTTTTCAAAGGTTTAAAAAATATTACCATCAAAATTGGAAGAAATTCTATACAAATATGGAATTCATATTTCAAAAAAAGATTTTTAAAGTAAAAATAAAAATAAAAAATCATATCCAACTATTTTAGTTTTATGCGTAGAATACTTCAAAATAGATGTATTACATGTTTAGTAGAGAAATCATGTGAATGTTTTACTTACTCTAGCTGACGTGGACTCTTGTAAACTGTCATAGGAAGCTTGTAATCTTTGTATATCTTCAATCAATTGTGTGATCTTATAGAAAAATAGAAAATATAATTTTAATGTACAAAATGAACAATAGAAAAGCTAGAAATGTTTAAAAATAAGCAATGATGTTATTATCAATTTATGATGATGGTTTCATTTATTTCTCTTGCTTCTTATTGTAAGTTTAAGATATCTTTTACTTTGCAATGAACAAAAGAGTAAACTAATTATTACTTAATCTATTAGGTTCAATAAATCTTTTTAAACACACACATTTAATTATGTGCTTATTAATAAGTAATTTAAAGAATTTCTACAATTATCTCCAGTCATGATAAAATAAAAATAAAATAAAAATAAAATAAAAATTGTAGCCACTTCTTTACAATCATGTCATCATAAAAAAAACCTGTCTCATTCTCATTATTACTTTTTTTTTATATAAATCCTTTTTTGGAGTGAATACTTCAACAGTCATAAAATCTTAGAATCTTGGTGCATTTTGATAAAAAATAAAAATAAATAACAGTTTTTTTGTCTTTTTAAATTTCATTTACTAGATTATACACAACTGGTGTCCCCCATCTTGATTATATCAATATTAAACTAAGGCAGCACAAAACACTCACTATACAAAGTGACTAAAAATGAAATCATTCATTAAATTCATAATCATTTGTGAAATCCAACCATATTTTGTACAAATAAATTTCAATCTATGTCTGACTTGTTCATTAAGTTTCAGTCATAAATGTCCAACAGTCTTTTGTTTTATCAACGTTCAATAATATGCACCGAATGTGCACCTCTGCGTTGAACGGCAATAAAACAAAGTTTATTTGTACAAAATAGGGTTGGATTGCAGAAAGGAATGTGAATTGTATTAACAATTCCATTGGGGGCATTTTCGAGAAGGGCTCACCCTATATTTAACATTTCAGTGCGTGAATCATCAAAAATATTGTTGACAAAGATCCCAAATATTAAAATAGTGAGCGTTTTTGTGATGACGTAGTTTAATAGAGACGAATAATATGATGACACTAATTGACGTCGTCATCATATTCAGTTTAATGTCTTTTTTACATTCTGGCATGTGTTGGACGACTTTTAGCAATTGACTTCCACACTAACCTATTTCTGACCAGGTCTTTATCACTTTCTCTCTTTTTCTCTCAAGTCCATTCATATCATTTCCTATCATGTTTTCCTTGGCCTTCCATTGTAAACTGACCCTGCTACTTCAACTGTTCTACATCTAATAAACTAAGAACTCTCAACCATTCTTTCAGCGTGACCATACCATCGAAGTTTCCTGTTCTGTACACATCTCCCTATACTGTCTAGATTTAATCTCCTGAGGTTTTTAAGACTCACATTACACATCCATCGCACCATTCTCATACCATTTCAATCCATGCAACACATGTCCTCAACCCTCACTGGCTAGGTTTCACTTACATCATCACACTGCGTACACATGCCTGATAGACTCTTCTCTTGGTAAGAAGTTTGTATGTAATCGAAATGTGCCGAGACTTTATGAGTCGATGACTATTGTAGTATTCACTCCATTAAAAGAAAATAATCCGACATTTTTTTTATGACAGTGTGATTGTAAATACGCAGCAAAATATCTTGTAAATATGCAAATGATATGAACTCCGACCTCTTTATCTTTAGCAGCCAACTCGACCTCAAGCCGGGACCGCTTGAGAATGTCAAGTGCTTGCTCCATATCAGTTGCCTTCTCCATTTGTTCTACCTGATGGAGGTTTTGAGTAGCGGATGCTAGCTGCTGACGTAGATGCTCTACCTCACGTTCAGATGCTTCGGCTCGCTGCAAAGAGAGAATAAAGATAGTAATCTGTTAATAAAAGTTTAAATTAAAAAACAAATATCAAGAATAGGATTCATTAATCTATATCTATATAATACTAAAATTCTGATAATCTTGCATGATGGGAGGGTGTGAAGGGGGGGGGGAGGTATTAGACATAAAATCTCATAATTTGAAGGCTATGAGTTCAATCACTGTATTTTCGTTTTACCTGCAATCACACCCAAAAATAAATTTTCGTATTATATAGATCGAGTCGAGGCCAAAGGCAACAAATGTTAAAGTTTTTATTAATAATGAGAAACGTGTAAAAAATATTGTAAATGAGAATATTTTGTAAATAGCTATGCAATTTCTTCAACCCTAATACATATTCCATACACTACCAACGAATAAATGTACTTTTAAAATATCGTTCATACTTACTTTCACAATTGGGTCAGGGCACTAAATGTATACCCTGATGTAATGGGTCACGGGTCGTCTAGTAAACAAATAAAGTTACGATGTTCTCAAGAATCTAAAGTTGTTGCCCTTCATCATCATCATCATACTCATCTGGTTTAATGTCTTTGTTATCACACATGTTAGACATTTTGCCCGCAAAACACTTCTGCAGAGTGTTCATTCCAGCGATAGGTTTTGATACAAAAGAATCGAATCATCCTTGATGATCTCTTCCGAGTGCATCCATCTATCAGAGGCCATAATCTTGGTACATTATGATCTACATGTCCAAATAAACACAGTATGTGTGATCTTAAAATACAGTCAGATGCTGGTATCTTTAATTTTCGGTAGATAGATATCATGTGGACTGTCTAAGATTTTGACACTACTTTTCTAACAAAGCCATTTTTTCATATAGTAACATATTAAACCTGTTGATTAAATAATAAATAACCAATCAAATTTGTTGTACGTTTTGTATAATATTAATAAGTGCTGAATCTGACCTGCCTATATCCAAAACAATGTTTTTACTTTTAATTATCATAAAGGAGGCTCAGTTTTATTACATAATGAATACAATCATCAAATTGGTCAAAACCTGAAGGTTCACTTTTCGATGGTTTCTACCTGCAGACAGAGAGGGGCACCACTTCTGTCTCATTGTTAAAAACACAATTTGATCCCATTAATTAAATTGGGACACATTTACCAACCATTAAAGGATGGGTTAGCTGCACATGGGGATTGTACCATAAAAACAAAAAAGAATTTGATTTCCAGGCAAAAACAAAATGTTAAGAACCACTAACAACTTTAAATTTGACATGAAAAATAAAGAATCTTTTAATTAAAAAAAAAATATTTTGAAGCATGTGTCATAAAATGTGATTTCAATAATTTCAAAAGGCTTTCAAAGTCAATCCTTTCCGCATTTCAAGCAGGATCAATTTTGCAGTTTTTCTCTTGATTCAAAATCCACTTGTACTTGTCATTATCTCAGATCAAATTTCACTTTAGTCACTAGTCATTTGTGTGTTGTTAACATTAAAAATGTGATTTTGAGAGAAATCATATTTGTAAAAGATAATTTTTTCAAAATAATTATGTTAGAATAGTGTAGGAAATCTTCGATTTCTTTGATCTACATTTCTGTTCAGATTGTTTGGAGTGGAAATTGTCCAATCAGAAATTAGGGATACATGATTGAACTAATGAATATCGTACCAGACTATAGCCGAGTTCAAATCCTGTAGGCTGTATTGTGTTAAATTACACACAAATACCATTGTAAGAGTTATGAACCTACAATTACCCACAAGGTAGTCTGAGTCTGACTCCTAGCATTCTAACAAGTCTGAGTCAGATCTCCGAAAAATCAACAGTCTGAACATTGGAAGAATTTAAAATAATGAGGCAGAGTTGGATATTTTGGAATTCTACTAGTCAGAGTCAGACCATATACCTTCCGACCCCCAGTTATGTGTAAAATGGTGATTTGTTTTTCAACTAATCGTATACATATTAATCATTAACCATAGATGTTGTATTTCATCATTAAATGATATAAAAGGAGTTGATATACTGTAAAACAAACAAACCAATCAAAAGCCGAGTCTTAACAGCTAAAATTTCAACTGTTAATAAAAGCTCATGATCTAATTTCTTCCATGTTGTAAACAGGATTTTTTTATGATAATCTTGCAAGGGATTAACCGAGTTTTGGGAAATAAAAGTTAGCTAGCTAACATATTAATAAAAGTGAAGTTTTAAATTTTTTATACAACTTTATTATTTTTTCCCCATTATTGAGAGCATTGGCTATCATCTACCTTCTCATTTTTCTGTCAAGAGAGGTTATTCAGCTTTTCATGGTTTTCTTAGCATTCAGGATTCCAGAATTTCCTGAATACAACGAATATCATTTAATGAGAACATAAGCTTTTCTAGACACCAAATTCTACCAGAATCTTCATTGAGAAAATAATGAACTTAATTTCACAAATACATAATGCATTAGAATAAAAATAAAAATTGAAAACAATTAGCAAAGAAAATTTAAAGATTTTTTTTTTGTCTATTTAATTTCTGATCAATTTGACCATCTAATTCTAAGAGTATGATGAAAATCCCCACTGTTGATGCTATGAAAAATATTTTGTTTATTTTAAATTTTTATAGTTTCATTTTTAATCATTTTAATTACCCCCCTCCCCCAAAAAAAACCAACTCATTTTTACTGATTTTCTCTAAAAAGCAAGCAAATTCCCAGCAGTGAAATTGTTCTTTCAAAGATACACATGAAACCAGTTTGCAAATTGCTCAGTGATTTGCAGTTGCCTTCTGTGAGACTATTTAACCCATAGTTGGGATGTTAGTTTAGTTAGAGATAGAGTTGTGCTACAAAGACTTAAGAAAGTAGTTTATCTTATTATTTTACTTATAGTTGGAGGGAGTAGAGACGGATCCATACCTTTCCCAAGGGTATTAGTGAAAGTGATGCCATAGCTTTGACAGAACTTAAACATGGCATGCAGAGCCCACAGTCTACGTCAGTAATGACTGCCATTTCCTGCTTTGTAAATAAAGATTTATAAATAGATCAAGAAAAGGAAAGATTTGACACTGAATTTGTATCATTTTTTCCAAATAATTATCAAGTTTCATAAAGCTATTGAAAAATACAAGAAAACTTTCAGAGATAGGGATGATAACTAAACAAAGCCATAACAAAAGCCATGTAGAAAGCGGATCTTGGGTTTATTTTCGGCAACCTCGTAACTCTTGCTTCCCTTATTTTGTCCTTTAGTCCTCACATTCCAAACAAAGGGGGAAACAAAGGGGGAAGAATTGCTGTTTTCTGGGTAGGAATCTATCCATCTAACACTTATCGTTGACTAGTGTTTGACCTTGAAGTAGTTTTTTTTTAGCTCCTTACATCAAGTGGCTTCATACTTTGTCTAGAGCAATTTCCATAAAAACAAAAAACAAAACAAAAACTACGAATCAATTACTGTTAGAAAGTTGGATAACAAATCTGATTAAAAAGAAATATATAATGAAAATATTAAATTAAGTCCGATACAATAATACTAGTATAAATTTTCAATGAGAATATTAATTTCATTCATTAAAGTTACAAAACGGATAGTTAGCATCTGGCTGCTATAATTTTTTTGATGAAAAACGGTATCTGTATATATGAGCGCTGAAAACAGATATCTCCTTCGTAAAACTAAACTAAAATAACTATAGCTTTTCTAAATTTAGTCGTATTCGTTCATAACTTAAGAAAACCAAAAACAAGCAGCAACAGCTTAACCGATCTCCCCAACTTCCAAGGTAACAGTTAAAGGCAAACGTAAGAAGGATCAACCGACAGACACAGCCAACAATCGAGATGCAATGTTTGCATCTAAAAGAAAAAAGTTTTATTTTTGTGAAAGCAAAGAATGATGTGAATTGACAAAAAAAGAACACCAACCTCATTAGCACGTTCTAAGTCTTTAATTACCATTTCCATTTCATCAGATCTGGAAGAAGGAAACAAAAGAAAAAACATTAAAATACTTGATAGAAGATTATGATTCATATTTATTCAAACACTAACAGAAAAATCTGTTGTTGCCCAGGATTAAATGAGTAATCCTATATTCTTTTGCACCCAATCTATAACGCCATATTACCATTTTGTATTCTTATTTTTGACATTTTTATAAAATTGACTTTTAGAGTGGGGCCCAAGGATGTATTTAGCATTGATTGAGTGTGTGTGTGTGGGGGGGGGGGGGGGGGGTGAATAAAATGACAAAAATCTGTGTCAGTTTAGGTCAAAGAATGAATAATTTTTTTCTAAATTTTAGATATTATTCACCCAGGGCAACGCTGATCAAGAATATACCAATTTTGTGGCTGTTTGTTTTGTAGCTTTTTACTTTTTTAGCTGAACACACACAACTGCCCTTTTATATAATACACTAGCAGGGCTACCCAGCGTTGTCCGGGGCAAAAGTGTAACATATTTCTATCAAAACTTCTATGTCTGGTTTTCTTCCTCCTATTTCTTCTGCACCCAGCCCATTCTTTTTTCTGGACATACATACACAGACAACTCAAGGAATGAGTCGGCGTAAGAGAATTAATTCTGTGAAAAAAATCAGAGTTACTTCCCTTAAGTTAGTGGCTGGAAAACAGATCTCCAGACCAAATCTGCACCAGTTTAGGGTTAAAGAATGAATAATTAATGAATTCTTTTCATATATTATTCATCCGGGGCAACGCTGATTCAAAAAAATACCAACTTTGTGTGTGTTTATTTTGTCGTTTTTGAGTTTTAGCTGGACATACATACATACATACATACATACATACATACATACATACATACACACAACTGCCCTTGATATAATAGATGTATGCTTCCAACAGAATCTCGGTAAAATAACTATGCAAAAAACAATGAAAATAAATGTACATTCCAATTTTAACATTAATAAAAAAAAAATTCTTTTAAATTTTTTTAAAAATTAAAAATAGTTTAATTATTTGGTTGTTTCAATTTTTTCTTTCCATATTACTTTCAGTAAGTTCAGATTCTTTTGAAAATCTCATCTAAAAGCTCCCAGTACTGTCCACACAATGCATTCTTTTATCATAATCACAAAATCGATCAATATTATTTTAAACACGTTTATTTTATTTTTATTTTTTGGAGGAGGGGTTACTAGGGAAAAACTAAAATATATATGATAAATAAGTAAAAATAGTTTCTTGAAAACAGAACATCTGTGTGGAGTAGTGGGTGTGTGTGTTTATTTTTTTTTTTTGGGGGGGGGGGGTCTCCTGTCAGAAAGCATTACTCGACATGGTTACTAGTTACATTCTTGACATGTTCCAGCAATTAAGTTCAATATAGTTGGGTTTTTAAAAATTTATTTATTATGACTCTTTGTACAGCTCTTAATTCAATCAATAATCTCATTTAAAAATTTAACAAACAAAAATCAGAGGAGAAGGAACAACAACACATACATACATACATACATACATACATACATACATACAATGATGAAACACCTAAGAAACTTTGAGACAGAATTTTCTTTTAGGTAAGAATGAAAAAAAACAAAAAAACCGAGAGAGAACAAAGGAGAACGCAAAAGGGCAAGGTGAAAATTTGAAAACGGACAACCACTAGATTATGTTTTATTGCTAGAAATATTTTATCAAATGTTTATTATACTGTATTAAATAGAAAGTTTTCACGGTAAGTCGTTTTCATACTGAGTCTCATTTTTCACTTTGTGGTATTGTTCGTTTATATACTGTCCCATGGACCAAATAAATCATTTGTTTAATAATATTACTTGCACAAACTTAATATATAACATACTGTCGAAAATAAATGTCCAATGTTAAAAAAAATATTTAAAAACATACACACTTCTATAAAAATAAAAAAGTATGTTCATAAACAGAATGAAGTATTTTTGTTTTTTACTAATGAGTCATCACTTATCAAGGCTAAAAGCCACTTGAGGATAAGGCTTAACGAGATGGATATTGTCAGTTGAATGATGAAGAATATTATTAGACGATTGAAAATAATGAATGGAATTAATAAAATTTGATGACTTATAAGAGCAGTTGATGACAAGTATTTGTTGACATTGAATGTGAAAATGACTATGTTGTAGTCGGCAAGGAAGCAATCCTATTATAAACAAATTCTAGTTAAAACTGGTCTAGTCAAAAGTTTAAATCTTACCAAAGTTCATTTACTGATGTGGACTTATACATTTTAGTTTTTATAATAATAATAATATGTTGTACATATCTTTTTAAATTTTATTTATTTTAACACTACACATTGTTATGGTTTTTTTCAAAAAAATATAATACTATTACGAAACAATGGTTTAAAAAATATGTCTAAATACACTTTTATATTGTCTGTAACAAATCATTAATTAATGAAGAAAATTTATCTGAACTCCTGCCACCCGAGTGAAAAGCCAGAATCCTCATCAATAGTTAAGAAAATAGATAAAAGTTAACCTACCAGATGCTCCTAAGTATGCATCTGCGTCCCTGATACATAACAATCTAACTCTAAGCCAGTAAACTCTTTATCTGTATGTCCTATGAAAAGATTTTGTTTTAAAAAATAATGTTACTTTTAAAAATAAGCCCATTTCTCCTTTTTAATGATTGACTTCATCTTCCATGCAATAAAGATGTATTCCTTCTTCCTGCTCTATTTGCTCTGGGATCTTCAGTACAATTTCACTTGTTAACTTCAGTAAAAATGAAAGAGAACCCACTTCATTAATTAAACGCTTTTGTTTTACAGACTTTAGTACACATTGACTTTCTTTAATACAAACATAAATATAAATTATGAATTAGAAAGGCTAAAATAAAAATGAAATTTTAACCTTCACAACACCAACAACAGGTAGTGTCAGAGGTACGGGCTAACAGGGCTGGTAAAAATTCAGGATGAGTCGGCATCAGGATCCATCTTCCTCTGTTGTTTCTGCCTGTATAAGTGGCAAGCAAAAATGTGTCAAGCATCGAACCGCAAATCAATGGATTGAGAGTGTCATGCCTTTGTGTGTTCTGGGCCAAATCTTCCCCGACTTTGCATACAACCACTGAGGCTTGTTGTTCTCAGTGTTAGGGGTAAACACCTGCAACCTTGCAGATTAATGAATAGCTGCGACCAATGAGGAAGACTTCATGCAGACGATACAATCCTGAGGCACGATCTTTGTGAGTTCTATGCAAAAAGTCCAACACACTTAACAACCACAACAACAATCACAACAACGATACTCCATTTGGCAAGAAGGTTCACTACAAATGGACAAGCTACCTATATTTTTTTAAGCAAACCAACCTTTTTTTTTTAAGTTGGTAGTAAGGTACAAAGGACTTGAAATAAAGAGTTTAATAATTAATAATCACCTTAAATTTTCTGATGATGTATCCTTTATAGCATCTGATCGAGATGACCTACAATCCAGATTTGAAAAGTTAGTGATTGAGAAGTTGAGGAGATTCAAGAAGTATCTACAAAATGAAGTACTTGCTGAAAATAGTGAACGAATACACAAGCAACATAATGGGTTACGTATGGATACCAAAGAAGAAAGAAATAACTTTTAAATCAAGGAATAAGTGAATGACATAAGAAGAGAGAGAAAAAAACATAAGACAATTGGATAATAAAGGTAATATTATACACAACTAGCTGTACTCGTGTTACTCGAAAGTAAAAAAAAAAAAAAATCACTCACTTGTTTACAAAGAAATGGAAATTGATTTTGGTGAATTTAATTTCATAATCCAATTATTTTGTGAGACAAGAATTTTTAAAAATTTTATTTTAATACTTGATGTTACGAGTAATAGTAAAGAACAAATAATATTAATGTGTAACTAATGTGCAAACTTTTATTTAATGTTTAAAAATATAACATGTTTTTAGATATTTATTTTTGCAGGAGTCAAGGGAAATAACTCATTACATTATTTGTTCCCTTTAATGTTTAAGAATATTTGATGACTAAGGGAAAATATCTCCACTTTAACAGTTGTCTTAGTCTGAACAAGTATTTTCAGAAAAAAAAAACTAAAGTGAAACAAAATATATTTGTGTGAATAACATAGTGGAAAGAAAAGAATGAAAAAATAGGCTAGTCCAAATCAAGTATTGATATGTCAGATGGATTGCTATTTGAGCCTGACTTTGAAAATCCGGCAAAATAACTTTATATATTAGATAGTTGTCAAATCATGAGTAAGTAAAAACCACAAAATACTTGGATCTATTCTAAGTATTTGCATTGTTTTTCTTTGAACTATTTTCCCCACAGTTGCTATTTATTTTTCAACTAAGTTTCGTATGATCCACCCCTCTAACCTTCTTCAGGTATATCGTTCATTCACAGTGATGTTTTTGCCATATTCAAATATGACTGTTGTTTATTCATCAGATGTAAGTATGTAAAAAATATCAGTGTACACAAAACAATGATTACAAAAAATTGTCATATTTCAATACAGGAAAAACGTCACCACGGATGAGCAATAGACCTGAATAGTTTAATTGCTCAGATTATTATCCATGGCAGACTTGATCATCTTTGTGTAACTTCGGAGAAATTACAAAAATAACCAAGTGTTTAGAGTGAAGATTCCACCATGGAAATTAGCTGCTCATTATCATATGGAAATTAATTGTTTGGTTTTAATTGATAAGATAGATGAATTTCATCATGCTGGTTCTAGAAACCGCGGCTCATTTACATAATGGAACAAGCTTTGTAAATATTTGGCTGTTTTTGAAATTTCTTTATAATTACACGAAGATACTCAAGTTGGTCATTGATAGTAATCTATACAAGTGGAATAACAACGATGAGAACAATAGTTTGAAGAAAAATAAGACAAATAATCAAAACCTCATCTCAAAAGTTCAGACAAGAAAACTATTCTAATTAGTTTGAATAAGTTTATATTGAGCCATGTAGGATCCATTTTTGTTGTCAGAAAATTAGAAAGTATTTCTGCTGAAACTGAATCTATACATCAAGTAGAGATTGGATGCAGAATTGAAATATGCATGCCAACGCAAAAATGTTTTTTCACACATGAAAAAAAGAAAAAGAAAAAAGAAAGTATTTTCCAAACAGTTTTCAAGTGGTGGTTTGGTATGTGGAAGTTGTTGTATGTCTTGCAAAAATGATAAGTTGTATTCCTAATGCTTCTATAATAGTATATGGATGAAGCAATATGATGAAGAAATCAATTCATTTCCAGTGAGAAAAAGATAAGAAAACAACATCACGAATCAGAGGCTAGAAAGTTGTTGCTAACCACTTTTTTTAAGCTCATTTATTTTTTGGGTATAACAAAAATAAAGTTACAGATTTGCATATCACAAAGAAATAGCTTCAGAGATGTGTGCATGTGTGTGTGTGTGTGTGTGTGTGTGCACGCACGTGAAATTATCAACTTGTATTCTGGTTTGAATTACAAATTTTTTGTCTGGAAAAGGGCCAGAACAAGAACCACCAATTGTCAGATTTATTTCAACGTAAATACAAGATCTATCAAGATAGTTAAAAACAGAAAGTTCTACAATTGCAATACACAAGTACGAAAGTCATTAATATCCTTCAGAAGTAACTCGATTCAAGTCAAGAAAGAAAAGAAAAACTAAAGCAAGTAAATAATGTTTATATCCACACATGACGGAAGCATTTTATATCATTACAAAGAAAAATAACGCGATTTGTATGAATCTGTATGTTAGAACTTTTTCACCAGCTTGATTCTTTTTTTTTTGTTGCCATTTGTTTCCCTCGATTCTTTTTAGAATAAGGTATTCATAATAAGTCCCACGTACAAGTTGCCAACATCGGTAGACTGAGGAAGACGTGGTTCAAGTGTGTAAGAAGTGATATAACAGCATGCAACCTGGCTAATGTCTTTTTGGATCCGACTACATAGATAGCAGGCATAAGACATTGCCTGGCGTTGCCCATCCCAAAGTCCAGGATACACGCAGCCCCCTAAACACCAAAACTGCATAACGAAGAAAAAGAAGATCCCTAGTGAAAGTGGTGCTATAGACAGGACTCATGGACGTTAAATCATCGGTCAGTGCTAGTATCCATTTCATGACAATCCCACCATATTATTATTACATCATAACTTCTGAATGGAAGGAGGGTTTTTAAAACAAGTATTGTCTCTTTACATCATGTTTCCAAATAAAGTTATCACATATCCAGTGAATTATTCTGATGATATATTAAAAAGATATTGACATCATCATTATACTACATAGAGGGCTCTGATTGATTGAGCTGGATCATGTGTTAGGAAAGATGGCATGTTTGAAATAGAGTAGAAGATTTTTGGATCGACCAGCGTTGGCATACACAAGCCATATTCTGCTACTGTCCCCAAAACCAATCGAGATGAGAAACGTCACTTTAGAAAAGAAAAACTTAAAAGAACATGTGAATTGAAAAAGTATGTCATTTCTGTTTGTAATTGCCTGATTCAGAGTTTGTATAACAGATAGAAAATAGAAGAACACACACAAGCTGTTTTTTTTTAAAAACGTAAAATGATGTTTAAAAATAAACAATCTAACAAATGGATAATCTTCAAGCAGATAAACAAGTTTGTTAGCAAGAAAACCTACAGTAACAAGATGCATCATCACCAGGGAAGAGAGAAAGCAAAGAGGGGGGAAAGGGAAGAGAAAAAGAGGATCTATTATGACATCACAATGTATTTGACTTTGTGAAATCTTTTGACTTTTTAATCCTTGTACAAACATGATTATCAACTAATATCAAAGTTACGAAATCATATATTTAATAATATATATAACAAATACTGATGCAAAAGCTCACAGGTTGTCTAGTTAGTCTCCATTATCCCAATCCTTCTGGTACATACAAATAAAAACCTGACCTCATCTCCAACTGCAATTTGTAACATACATTACAACAATGCACACTTAGCATCTAGTTTTATAGGCTAATGAAAATTAATACCACATTTTTTTTATTATAAGCAAAACATATGGCTATAACAGAGATATTTTATGAATTTTATCTAAATCTTAAAAGTATTTTGGGTGTAAAATGACACTAAAAATAAGATTAAAAGATTTGTATAAAAATTCAAGAGCCTAGCATAAAAACTCCATCAAAAATATACAGTACACAAACTTTTGTATTATTAACAAATAATATTCGGAATTTAATGATTACGTTTGTGCATGAAATCCGAACACAAACAAATCTATCCATCCACCCACCCAAACAGGGTAGCTTGCCATTTCAATATTAACGTTGTGTTAAGATTTTTCAAATTCCTGAAAACTTTATTAACAAAATAATAGAAAAAGTTTCATGTGCATTTTGCAGACAAAATTGGTACTAATGTACTTGACTGACAAAAGAGAATCATCTATTTGAATAGAAACACTTTCATGCGGTATTTGTTCTCCACCAAAAATGTAAGGTTTTAATATAACTGAAGGTTTCTACCGCGAAAAGAACTAGTAGTTTTTTGTTAAGCCTTATCGAGCATCTCTTATTTTAACCATTCCATTTCAACTTTTAATGTTAAAAGAAATATAAGAACACACACACACATATCAATAACATGAAAAATAAACTTTTCGGAATAAGAACAGATCCGATCCAAGATAGCAGATCTTGCACACACGTAGGGCTCGATAGCCTTTCAGATAAAGCTTTATAACAATAATAGATAATTAAAATGGTTTATGTTAACACTTGTTAAGTGTTAAGATAAACCATTTTAAGTATCTTATTTTTATATATAAGTTTGAACCCGTTTGTAGGTAGGCCAGTTGTTTGAATCTAAACCGATGAGTTTTCAAAAGACAAAACAAGTTTGTATATAAATAAATAAATATTATTTGACTATTTAATTATTTATATATATATATATATATATATATATATATATATATATATATATATATACACAAATTAGCTGTACCTACCCAGTATACCCCGCAACTCTGTTTACTTTGTTTCCTACATTGAATTTCTAAATATTTAATAATACATATAACAAATACTGACCCAACAGGGCCTGGGTGGTCCAGTTGGTATTAAATATCTATCCTCTTTAATAAACACGCATACACAAACCTGCTGAAAAGTATTAACAAAAATAATAGCATGTGCAAACAGGGGGAAGGGCAGGGCGCAGGAGACTGAGAATAGTTAACCAAGTGTTCATTTCAATACTTGCTTTAATAAACTTTAGTAGTTTAACAACAAATTTATTCCATGAAAGTCATCTAATACATATGGAACGTGTTAACTATTTTCAAATCCATCCATCCATCCATACCCCATAACGTCAAGGGACGTCGTCGAGGAGTCATGCAGATATTTTATCTGTCATAACTTTTCAGTGGGCATGATAAAACCTGGTATAGCTCATGTCCTCTTCAGGCCACATACAGCACCTGGTATTTCAAAATGGTCACCCATTTAGTACTGGCCAGGCTCAACGTCGCCAAACTTCGGTGATCTAATGGGAACCGGTGTCAACGTGATTATGCAGGAAAAATATTTAAAACAATCGATTTTTAAACTGAATCTGCTACTGAATGAATAATTTTCTTCATAATACCAACATAATACATTACATTTCAATGTTATTGCAGTCATGAATTTTTTTTTTTTTAAATATTCATATATTTTAATTTTATTTTTGAAATAGAGCAAATAATCAAAGATCAAGAAAAAAAGAAAATAATTGTGAATGATACTTTTTAAATAAAAAAAAATGGTGAAATGCTATTTGTATGAAGTGAAGAAAACATACAAAAACAAAATTAGCCTGGGGTCACCAATATTGTATTCAAATAAATAATCATTAATTATAACTTTTAGTAGGTTTAAAGCACTCATTTATTCAAATAAATTCAGCACTAAAAATAAAATAAAATTTTCAGTCCTTTTAGTTTAAGAAAATGTAATAAAAGTCATGCAATCATATTTAAAAGAAAAAAAAAGACTTTATAAAAGTTAATTAACTTTTTCTTATTCTAAATCAGAAGTTTTTTTTTGTTTTTTTTTCAAATTTACTTGGATATTTCAACACTGGATCACCTTCAAATAAAGGACCAACCATCATTTTTAGTCTAGATAGAATCATTTAGAAAATCAGAATATATTCAATGGTAAAAATGTCCTAAATCTAATTTAGAAATGGAATAAAAGATGTACTGCCCAGACAACATTTAGCAAGTCTATCAAATGAAGTCGTAAACACTTTTAAAATCCATTTAGGAAAAAAAAGAAGAAGTAGATTTATTATATAAAATCACTTAGTTTTGTGACAGAAGGGAAGTAAGCAAGAGTTATAAGAAAATATGTCACATAAGACAAAGTTGTTCATGTGTGTGTATATATATATATATATATATATATATATATATATATATATATATATATATATATATATAAGAGATGGTATATGTCCATTATTAGTAGAAATAGATTATGGCCACTGTTGCTGTCATTTTATGTAAGCAAATGTTATCCATGATGAAGTGCTTCAATTAGTGTCAAGTGAGTGAAGTATGCGTGATGAATGCCACTCAGCTGTGAGAAGAGCAGAAGAATCTTCTGTCTAATAAGACTCCTGAAATTATTACACATATCAAATTGCTTCACAACAACCAAAGATAATTTGTCCAGCAAAAGGAAGAATAAATAAAACACACAAATCTATGCGCCACTTTTGGGTTGGAAATAAGAAAAGAAAAAAAAGAAATGGCCACGTTTGTATCACAAATATTAAAGAGAATAAGTGTATTTATCTTTTATAATGAAAACAAAGACAGATATTTAACATCAATTGGAAGACTCTTAAAGTCACAAAGAGCGAATTAAATTTATTATTAATCTCAATAATATAAGAAAATAAATGATTGAAATTCTTTTTTTTTCCTTTTCATGAACAAACCAATCAAGAATATTAAAACAAGTACAGCATGCATGGTTCTGACTTGAATAATATATTGGATTTTTGACAGAAACTAATCATTTATTTGTTATGCCTTTTTGGGCATCTTCCATTTTAGCTATCTTCTCAATTCAGCCCTCATGAAAAATAAAAACAAAACAAGATTACACAGAACATTAATACAATAAATCATACATGTAATTAGTTGACTGCAGATTTATTGTATTAATATACAGCTTAAATTTAGTTAAATATTTCTTCTGACAGTTCCCAACAATGCTCTCTTAATTCTTTTTTTACCATTATTTCTGCAGTCAATTAATTACATGTATGATTTTTTATGTGCATGTGAGGGTGGGGGTATTTTTGTAAAATTGAAATCTTTGCCAATTAAGGAATATTTTCAGAACCTTTACTTCTCTCTCTATATATATATATTCATTTAACGTCAACTTTTCCTTGTCCAGGAGTCAGACGTTTTTTTTGTTTTTTTTAAAATATTTTGCAAGCTCACTCTCCAGTTCTCACGGTTTAGCAGGTCAACTGTCTCAAAATTCCACTTTGTATGGTCTTGTTTAATCATTTGCTTCCAAGTTTTCCATGGCCGGCCAACCTTCCTGCGATTTAAGTCATCCATGCTTTTGCAACAGTTTATCCAGGAGGATGAACGCTTTGCATGACCATACCAGCATCATCGATTCATCCGTAGAATAACCTCTGTGCAGGGCAAATGTAGTGATTTCAGCAAATCCTTCGACATAATGCGTTGGGTTTGGTCAGATTTCACATTGCAGATCCATTTAATCATGAATCTGTCATTGCGCTGTAGTCAGGCGAGAGAGGATCCTAAGGAGCGAATCAATTTTCCTGGGGTCACCAATTAAAGTAAATAATTATTAATTCTAACTTTTGGTGGGATTTAAGCAAACACTAATAAAAGGAATTTTAGATATCTGCAAAAAAATGGTCATCCCCCCCCCCCCCCCAGCATTTTAGTCCTCTGGGGAGCACTAAAAATCCTGGGGAGCACTAAAAATCCTGGGGAGCACTAAAAATCCTGGAGAGCACTAAAAATCCTGGGGAGCACTAAAAATCCTGGGGAGCACTAAAAATTCGCTCCAGTCGTCTTTCTGCACTTATGGTCCTATAACTTCATGCAAAGTTTTGTAAAAAAAAAAAAAACTAACAAAATAATTTTGCAAAAATCAGAAGATTGCGATAAAATCGATAGGTGGTTGCTGATTTACATCGGAGAAAAATACTTAAGATTAATTATTTACCATAAAACTATGTCAGCCGTTCAGTGCATTTTTATATGGGTAACAAAA
This sequence comes from Sepiola atlantica, assembly GCA_963556195.1. Classification (NCBI taxonomy): domain Eukaryota; kingdom Metazoa; phylum Mollusca; class Cephalopoda; order Sepiida; family Sepiolidae; genus Sepiola; species Sepiola atlantica. Next base: position 185,154,956 of record OY744517.1, on the reverse strand, counting down.
CAAGTTGGAAATACGAAAAAAAATGCTGAAGTAGCAGTTTTGAATTGTTAAAAGAAAAGTCATAGTGCTTAAGTTTACAGCATGAAACATCTGCTTAAACTTGTAGCCTGTTATTCCTTAAATGAAAATTAACCTGTATAAGAGCATTCTTTTTTTTTAATCAACTGCTATGTTGAATGAAGATTTTAAATGCACAACTTAAAAAGATTTCAGATTTATCTTCAATTCTCTTTATAGAAAGAAATTTGTAGTGCTAACAGAAAATTTTAAAAAATAAATAAACAAAATGGTGACTTTAAAATGCCATAAATCGATAAAATGATGAATAAACATATAAAACACTGAAGAGTTGAAATATTTATGAGTGATTCATCGTTTTCTTTTAAGCATTAATCAATTAATCCATACACAGAACGAGTGAAAACTTATGTAAATGTGTCCTTTTATCTAAAACAGCAATTTTAGTTTAAACTAACTGTACATAACCCAGGAGTATTTTTTACTTTCATTTTTTTTTTTTTTTAGCTATGCCACTTTTTTTTTACCAAATTGTTATATATTTTTTAAAAAATGGGATTTGGAAAGTGAAATGTATTATGATATCGTTAAGTCATTAAATTATTAACTGAACCAAATTTTCAACTAATTTTGTTATGGTAATGTTTTTCTAATCTGTATTTAGCAAATGATTGGATGTAAATAGCTTTCAAAATTTTCAATCTTTTAATACATTTGCTAAGAATTTTAAAGCCAGTTCAAATGATTTTCTATTTGACAATTTGAATGCTTCCAAATTCCTTTCAAATTTCAGAGGGGTCACACAGTAATTCATTTTTTTTTTCAACTATGAACAAAAGATTAAAATGGCTGACTTGTTTACAAAGAAATGCAAATGCTTTCTGTCAGATTTAATTTTGTAATTAAATTATTTTTTAATAGGATTTTTTTAAATTTCTTATAATACTTTACACTAATGCATTCTTGATTTAAATAAATGATTTATTAATAGTAAATAAGAAATAATAATGTGCAAGTCACGTAGAGGCAAGAAACACATACACACAAGTGGTCACAAATTTTTTATTAATATAGAGATGTAGACGGTTTTAACAGTAACAACATATTAGAAAAGAGTTAATGTGCATATGCGTTCATCTGGCTGAAACTTTAAAATCTGTCAAACTTGCACTCTTTGGAAAATCGCTATGATGTCAAATTTGAGAAACAAGTGTTCCTTATAAAATATATAATTCATTGAAAAAATGTTGAGAATTAAATTAAGTTTGAATAATTTTCAGATTTTTAGAAATTAAAAAAAAAAAGACATTGTTTCTTTACAAAAAGTAGTCTCCTAAATTTGGAAGGAGAGGGAGGCCCAAATTGCTAAATTGAGATGAAAATAATTATTAAAATCAAAGCAGACTAAACAAAAAAAAAAAAAATACTTACTTTGCTTCCACCACTTCATCATGTTTAGCTTTCTGTCTTTGGATCTCAGCCTGTGCACTTTCTAAGGCTACAAAAGGAAAATGACAACAACAAGAAAAATCAATAATCCAAAAACCCAATTTATGATCGATTTTAAAATATTTGTATAAATTTATTATACATAATATAACTGACAGACGCTTAAGATTAAACAAGAGTTCACACCTAGACACATTTAATGTTTTTTTATTTTTTTTTATTAGACAATTGATTGGTTGGTCGATTGTTTTATACAAATATTAAAAATATTCATAAATAGAACTATAGTGAAATGAAAACAATCATTAAATTAGAAAACGATCAAAGTAAATAGTTCATTAATGGATGTCCTTTTGCAAAGCAATATGTAAATTAGTTCATCTTACGATATTGATCGTATACACATGATCAGTATATTAATAGAAAGCTATTGTTCTTCTTTTGTGAATATGAATTTGGTGTTTTAATCCTACTGATAGTGCAATAAATAGCCCAATTTTATAAAGATACAGATAAGATAAATGATAGGCAATCAAGATTAAACAAGATTTCATACTTGGGCACATTTTATAGTTTTGTTTATTAGACAAATGATTGATCGATTGTTTTATATTATATCAACCCTTTTCGGATTATTAAATAATGAATCCAATTATTTATTTAGGAGGCTTTTACCTTCAAATATTTCCTCATGGTATTAAGTTTCTGTAATTCATTTCAAATTTTAATTATATATTTTAATAATGCTTTCATTTATTTGTCAGATATTTAAATTTTCCAATATAGGTCCACTGTTTTTAAGTAGGCTAGAGCCTATTTTAGTTTGATTCAAACAATTCTTTTATATTATTTTGTGCTATTGTTTTTGCTTTTTTACTATTTTGGTCACCACTTATCAGGGCCAAGAGATAAGGATTAATGGTACAGAAATGATTGCCAGCCGAAAGATGAGGAACACTATGGGAGTACCAACATTGATCAATGGTATGAACTGATTTTTGATTTCTTATGGGCGGTTTATGGAAATAATTTGTTGACATTAGATTTGATGACCAAGTTGTAATCAGCAGGGAAGCAAAACCATGTTAATGTGTTCCACAGGTAGGAAGAAGCTCTAGCAAAGAAGCTGTCCATGGAAATTCCGCCTGACGCTAAGCACATGGGGGTGAAAGGAAAGACTTTTTTCATTGTGGTAGTAAATTTATGAATTCAGTCCTTTTAGTGAAAAGCTTTTATGACTTCAAGTCCTTCATATATACACAAATAGTTTTTCATTAAGTCAATTTATGTGTATATGACCGGATGCAGTTTCATATCCAGGGCAGATTCTATTTAACCCATAAATGAGACAGTGACAGGTATTATCACCACAGGCCATAGTAAATATGGTAGTAATGGCAACTGAGGTGATTTCACACTTGACAAAACTCTCAAATTGCGACCTCATCACCGAATGCCATTCATGTAATATATTATGAAAATTGATTTAATCACAATTTAAAACAAATAGAAGAAATTATATAGTCTTCATTTACGTTAATAGTTAACAGAAAACTATCACCAACTAAATTTTACTTTTTCATTGCTTGAATGTAATAAATTAAAATGTAAGCTTTCCCGTAAATTTTAAGAGGGAAATAAATTCTTTTAACTCTAATTCTATTAATACAAGGGGCATAACTCTTATATATACTTATCTCCCTTGCTACCTGAGTCTGTAAAAAATCTAAATAGCGATGAGTTTATTGAGAAAGTTTTCAAATTTATTATCAGCATTAAGTAGGAAGATATTAAAATGAAATTAATATCGATAACGTGTCTTTATCATTAATAAATATGAATATATTTGATGGAATTTCTGTAAATTAATATAACAAAATAATACTTTTTTTTTAACTTAAATAATATCAGTTAACTTCAAATAGGTTGTTTTCATAGTATATGGTAAAATACTCTTTTTTAAATGACAGGAGAAATGTATCTACCAGAAGCCAACAAGAGGTAAACGGATTTTTAATTATTTAATTTAAATCCAATATGCTAATAAAATATAACTCTTTCATATTGTAAGTTTGTATTTTGTATGACCAAAACTGGCAACAAAAATGTTATTTTTTTTTTTAATCGAAATCACTCCAGACAAGGCATGAAGCTACTTGATGTAAGGAGCTAAAAAAAAAATACTACTTCAAGGTAAAAAATGAATAGCCAACGATAAGTGTAAGATGGACAGATTCTGACCCAGAAAACGGCAATTCGTCCCCCTTTGTCAGAAACATCGATCATGGAATGTGAGGACTAAAAGACAAAATTAGAGAAGCAAGAGTTACAAGGCTGCCAAAAGTAAACCCAAGGTCCAATTTCTACTCTTAATTAATTATTATACAAGAAAATACAACTAAAATGCAATTTAGAATATTTTAAAAGATTTTCTGCATTGATTTTAGTTATTATCAAACTATATATTCATCATTTTTTCATTTATTTTAAGATCTTATCGAATAAAGAAAAAGAAAAAAACAGGCTAATTAAATGTTTCTTAAATATGTGAATGATCTGATTTAATTGGTAAATTACTAAGAATAAAGACATTAATTTACAAACTACACATGAAAAGTAATTCTTATTAAACATGTGCAATGAAATATGTAACCATTAGATTAAGGCCTGGTATTTATTGAGTCATAAACCTATATACTTTGCATATAACTGATTATGAGAATGTATCATTATGCAGATTAATTCAATAAAGGTTTTCATTTAATCCAAGAGACCTTTTTGATCATTTCTTATTCTAATCAAGAATCTCATTTGAACTTTTAATGGAAAAAAATTATATATATATTATCATAAACAAAAGTAAAAATTTTTTTTTTAAATACCTAACCCGGAAAAAGTTTCTAATTTTCAAATTTTATATATATATATATATATATATATATATATATATATATATATATATATATATATATATATATAAATTACTTATTGATTTTATAATACTATACTATTATGTATTGATTAGCCACCTTAGATTAGTCCAGCTACTGAAGACAGGGGGTTAACGTGGTAATCAGCCCACGGGTTCAATTTCCAATAACTTCCAAAACCACTGGTATAGATGGCTAATCAATGTATAGTATTATAAATAAAAATATATTATGCTCTTACTAATGTAATTGAGCACTGTGTCTTTATTACTTCATATATATTTTATCACACCATAATATCTATCTCTCTCTCTCTATATATATATATATATAAAAGAGAATAGAGTCCAAGTTGTTAGGATGTATTAAATCATACATTTTCTTATTTACCATATGTATGGTTTAATAAAGTTGAAATGATCATTTGAAAGTAAATAAAAATGTTTGAAACTAAAAACTCAGACTCTATTCCCCTATTATATTTTGAGCTCTAGTATTTGAATTACTATTGAGCTTTCAACCCACTTTCCTCGTGATTTTAAAGAATTAAAATAGTGTATGTGTGTGTCTATATATATATATAACACAAAATTACACCATATATGTGTGCGTGTGTAATTCTGGGTTATAGGGGGAAAAAATTACTTATGCAAGAGCATATTTTTTAAATTTCAATTGACACTATTCATTAGGTTGATCTTCCATCGATACCTTCGGTTTCACGGAAATACTGGAAACTCAGCCCGTAGGGGTCCTGAGGGCTGAGTTTCCAGTGTTTCTGTGTACAATCTCAAAGAATATACAATAGGATTATACGGATCAATTTTTAAAATATTTCATCAGATAGACTCCACAAATGTCTTTGTGAATTGATTCTCTTACCATTATTTCGGAATCCATCCAGTTCATTCGTAAAATGATCTACACTAAATGCTATTTTTAACTCGATTAGGTGATTTGCTGCAAACTTATTTTGTTCAACTTTTTTTCTTTCGACAATCATAGAGTTCAGTTGAACGAAAGCAATTAATAAAAAATGAGAGGGACAAAACACTGATACTCACCACTGTGTAGGGCGCTGACCTTCTTCTCAGCTTCGCCCAATTTGTTTGAAAGCGTCAGCTGAGTTTCTTGAAGTAGGCGTTCTTTTTTGTCAAAAGTCTTCTGTATCTCTTTCTCCTTCTCTTTAAACCGGGCCTGAAATAGAAACAGAGAGAGATAACAACATGATCTGGTCCACAGGTACCCTTGTCCACCAATGGTGGCTTGGACCAGTACCCCCAAAACAAGTTTTTTTTTCCACTCAGTCTGATTTGTGTGTGTGTTTGTCTCTGTGTTGCTCTTCTCGGCAATACTGACAGGAGGGGGGGGGGGAATGGCGGCAGTTTTCTATTTGCTTGTGATATATTGTCATCTAAGCCGGTGGTAGCCCTCCTTATGATGGATGGCTGTGAACCGCATTGATGTGTAGCCTAATTCCTTCACATTAGCCACTCATACCGCATCCACATAACTGACCCGATGAAGGACGGACAGCCATCTGACTGGATATTCCAGACAGTCCCAAACAACAAAGTCTGGCACAACACACAACAAAAATCAAAACAACATAGACATTTACCATCAATTTTATATTTCTGCATAAATAAAACAAAACAAAAACTATAGATTAAAATTAAGAAAGAACTATGTAAATTCCATGACAAGTATAAATAATATTTCTGTACGGATAAAATATTTGCTTATAAAAAAGATTGCTTTTTTTTTTTTTTTTTTTTTACCAATTAACATGAGCAAAGTAAAATATGAGAAATTAAAAATAATATTAAAACCAAGTTCAATTCAGAAATAAGTATAAACTGTATTTGTCAAGCAAAATGTACCTTTTAAATTAGTAAACTCGAAATTTAATTCTCATAATCTCAAGTAACATGTTCATTTTGCTTTTAAATAATAGATATTTATACACTCTCAAAACACAAAAATAGTTTAAAATATAAAAATTAACACAACAAACGAATTCGGCACCAGTAAAAATCAGTACATAATAACTAAATAATTGTATGTAAATAATCTTTGATTATTACACTTAATTATTTAAGTTAGTTTTGTTCTAAATGCTGACAAAATTGACGAGGTCCGTGTGAAACTGCCTTGTCTTAATCCATACAAGAGGCAACAAGCTATAGAGATACACAAAAACTGCTATTTTGAGTACATTTGCTTATTGAACAACTATGAGATAGGAAGAGAAGTTCATACAGCAAGTTTTTTTAATTTGTTTTTTTATTTATCAGTCATCAATATTAAGGAAATCAATACAGTTATTGAAGGAGATCAGTTCAGATATTGTGAATATAATAAATCAATCTCACTTAAGCCACAAAGAAAATCTAAAAAAGTAAATAAATAATAATAATAATAAAAAAAAAAAAAAAAAAAAATCTCCAAATCAATAATAGAACTTTTTAAAGAGATTTCTATAGAAACCAATAATAGAAAAGGAAGAAAAATGGACAGAGAAGAGAGAACAGCCTGGGGATTGCAAACTTCATTATCTTAAGAATCTTTGGGGATTTCAATCAGTTTAAATACTCAATTTAAAAGTATTGTTTATCATTATATTTTGTTAATTTTGATGAAGAAAAAAAAAATTAAAAATCCATACAATAATTTGCTAAATACATAAATATTGATTTTTCTTTAGTATCATGCATCTTTTCTAATGAAGCCAACATGAATTTTTCATATTATCCAATTCCACAAAACATTAGACTGCAGAGAATCAATAATATTAATTTTATTCTTGACATTATTAAACTTGCAATTATTGGTGCAATTGGAAATTTAAGAAATAATCAATTGATAAAATCCACACAATGTAAAAACATAAAATAACAAGAATCTAACATCGATGAGTTTCTAATTAAACATTTCATTCATTAAAACAAATAAAATGATTATTTTTGTTATTAGTTTTGTTTTCATTAGATGGGAGACATTAAATAATCTGTAAATGGGGTTCATGAAGACGTATGGACTATTCGTCAGTTATTATCTCATAGTTTTGTTTTGTTTATCATCAACTAGAACAAGCAGGATGGGTAAAATTAATTCCTCGATCAAAACAGTTTTGCACCACTTTTATGTCCCCTTACGATGATTAAAAGTAGAATATGATACTAAACCTTATGTCTAGAATCCTCATTTCAATTTTGATCAAAATCCATTACATGATTTTGAAACTAGAAAATGTCTAAAATTTAAGACTTGAGCCAAAGAAACTGAAATTTAGAGAATATTTATTAATTCATGTCTAATACTTATTGTTAAAAGTTCACAAAAATCAGTGGTATCTGAATTTTCATGAAGGGATTCCACGCCCTTTGAATGAAACTAAATATAGCCCACATTTGTATCCCTTATGCCTAGCAGCGGTGCTCCAAAATTCATAATGATCGGTTAATTAGTTTAGAAGTGAATCGTGTACATACAAATATATAAACATATACACATACCTAACTTTATATAAATAGAAATATATTTCGGAACTATTACTGTTAGTAATCTGTTATTCTTAACTAAAAAGTGTTTTTTTTTTCTCTAAATAAATTAAGATTAATGAATTAACCTATCTGATAGTTGGAGACAAATGACTAATATCAGAGATTGTTGTTCTTTTTAATAACCATTTACCTAATTACTAAACAAATGATTGTTTTTACATAAAAAAGAAGACATTGTCAATATAGAAAGGTATTATCTGAGTTTGCTTCTTTAGCGAGAAAATTATTATCTACTTATAATATAACAGAAACTTTGTCTTTCTGTCTATCAGCAATTTTACATAAATAAATAAACAATAAAGAAACTTGATGCCGACACTGGGAATCAAAACCGTGAACCTGAGGCATTCAATCTTAGTCGTTACTAACTGAGCTAACTAACTGAACTTATGAAATTTTTTACAATTAACTCACTTAAACAATTGACTGAACCCGCTCAGTTGACTGTAGAACTCTTCAGTCACAGGAGGAAAAGACATGGCAGCCTAGCTAAAATATACGACAGTAGGGAGGATATTTTGGCTAGCCATCATAATAATATTAGATTTAATGTCCATTTTATATGGTGGCATGTGTTGGACGGCTGTTAGAAATTCACCTCCAAACTAACCTATCTTTGGCCATGTTTTTATTTATCACCCTTTTTCTCAAATCTATCTTTATCACTTCCTCCCATGTTTTCCTTGACCTTCCCCTGCTACCTCAATTGTTCTACATCTACACCTAAAAACTTTCATCCATTCTTTCAACATGACCAAACCAGCAAAGTCTGCATAGATCTTCTGATAATATCCATATTTAATCTCCCTTCAAGATCATCAGACCTAAGCCTGTCTTTAAAACTCACATTACACACCCATTATGTCATTCTCATATCATTTCTCTTCATGCAACACATATCCTCAACCCTCACTGGCCAAGTTTAATTTTCATAAGTTGAATTAAATTCCGGTTTAAATGTTATGAACATGAAATAACATTTTCTATGAAGTCAAGGACGTAAAATGACATTAAAAATACTATGTATTTTACAATAACGATTAACAAATGATATAATACATTGGAGATAATAGATGTCATCATTTAAAACCTTTTTTTTCTCTAAAATAAATGAATATGTCCAATTGTTTAAAGTAAAAGTGAAAAACTGTAACACAAGATGCACAAAGCAATCGACATGCATAAATAAAAATAAATAATTTGCTCATCTTTCCTTAAAAGTTATATCTACATTAATATAAGAGATATACGTCTGCCTGCGTGTTTGCTAACTATTTTTAGGCTACAAACATGAAATTTGGTAGGGATGATCTGCAACTGATTATATCATAGCGGGGGTCATATTCATTTTTTTTCCTTACAAAGGGGTCCTTGAAGAAACCTGAAATACCCACATTGAAAATCTTTTTTACTTTTACATATGATTTTGATGAGATTTCAATTGTGTAAATGATACATATCGGCCCATTTGACATAATGGTTAATATATTTGCTAATGAGCTGGGAAACCGGGGTTCAATTCCCGGTCGAGTCATACCAAAGACATAAAAAATGTTATTTGATGCTTCCTTGCTATACACTCAGCATTATAAGGTGAGGATAAAGGGTAAGTGAAGTAATCCTGGGAGAAGAGTTGCGCTCTCACCTACATCTGTGTAGTAACCAATGAAAAGTGAGTGTCCAGGTCACCCTCAACTACTATTGACAACTTTTTTTTTTCATGATACAAATTTATGCAGTTTCTCAAAATTTTAATCATTTTAAGAACACCCATTTGGGGCTTCACTTAACAAAATTAAAATGTTTTTTTAAACTCATTGTTTTAATCATGTAAATTTTATTTTCTGACAATTTTCACTATAGCAATATGTTTTTGATTGTTTTAAAGTATTTTCAGATCAAACACCCAAGAATTTATGAAACACTTCAAGGGTGTCCTAGTATTATGAACCTGTTCTGGAATGGGTATTCTTCGTACAGCATACACCCTAGACAGGTTGAGCTTCCTCAAAAGGAGGAAGTTTGTAGGAATATTAAATTCACAAGAGGGTCCCAGTGGCATGTGTATCCTGGTCAGGGGAAATAATTTTAGCAACATTAGTTTTTTGCAGGGAAAGGTCGCTATCCTCCCGCATACAGCATCTGGTACTGACCAGGATCAATGTCGCTTAACTTTGGTGATCTAATGAGAATCGGTCTATCAACGTGATTATGCTGTATATCTGCAATGCGATAGACATGCCAATTAGTAAACAATATACGTGAAAAGAGAGAACTGTTTACTAGAAAAGAATTTCAAATTCTATGTAATTGTCTTGACAATACATTAACAATAAACGGAAAAATATCAGATCATGCCTCATCATTATATTTGGTTCAACGTTCGTTTTACATCCTGGCATGTATTGGACAGCTTTCAGAAATTGACTTCTAACCTATCTCTGCCCAGCTCTTTATTTATCCCTCGTTCAATCAGGTCCATTTTTATCACTTCCTCCCATGTTTTCCTTGGCCTTTCCTTGTGAATTGAACCTGCTACCTCAACTGTTCTACATCTACTAACCCAAGAACTCTCATCCATTCTTTTAATGTGACCATTCCAATGAAGTCTCTTTTTCTGCACACATCTCCCTATACGGTCCAGATTAAATCTTCCTCTGAGGTCATCAGAACTAAGCCTGTCTTTAAGACTTACATTACACATCCCTCGTATCATTCTATCATTTCTCTTCATGCAACACGTCTTCAACCCCCACTGACTAGGTTTCATTTCCATATATCATCAGACTGCATACACGTGCCTGATCGACTCTTCCCTTTTAATAAGAATTTAAAAAACCATAAAGTTATTACAAATTTTACAGCAATACGAAGAGGTCTAATGGTTACTGGTGTGAGCTTTGGTTTTGGCATACTATGTTCAAGTTCTGTAGGAGATGTTACTATAAAGTCAGTTTCATTAAGCCACTTTGGAAAGCTATGAATCTCTACTCCATCCAGCTGTAGGTGAATAGTAGGGTAGACTAGATGTAGACTATCAACTAGTCTAGAAGGAAAACTTTGAAATATCACCCGTAGACAAATAGGTCCCTGATACATGGAACATCTGTACAGGCATTACTTGCCTGGTGGAGAGAGAGAGCCTTGTTCCCAAAAAATGCATGATTCATTAGAATCAAATTCATCTGGGAGGGAGAGTGATAATCAGACACTAAAATGTTGTTCTCACTGGGAGAGTCCATTACACACACACACATGGATGAAATAGGGACTGGTTTGCCATCTCAGCAGAGCTTGTGCATGATGGTCATGCGACCATCATGCGTGGGCTCCTATAGTCAAAGATGCTGTGCAGGCGAAAGATCACTCTGGCTCAAACCACCCAGAGTGTATTCTGTATCAAGAACAAGATATATATACACACACACACACACACACACTTATATGAAAAATGCATGTATGTCTGTGTGTTAGTTAACTATTTTTATGACAAGTATCTGTTGACATTAGATTTGAAGATGACCATTTGTAGTCTGCGGGAAAGGAATCCTGTGGCAACGTGTTCCACAGATGGGAAGTTCTTGGCAAGAATCTGTTCCTATGTAGAGTGGCGCAAAGGGTCATATGTATTTTTTCTTAATGAAATTTAAACAATAGTTATATTACAAGAATTTAACATTCTCAAAATGTGTGAATAGAACTCATTAGAAGATTTTAAAACAATCAAAGTTTTAAAATCTTCTAATGGGTTCTTAACTCCACAAAATTAACACTTTTTTAAGCCAATAACTTAAGCCATGATAGATCAATTTTAACAATTTTCGATAGAAAAGTTGATGTTTTTTGATCGATTTGGACTATTTGGGAGCCTGACCTCCTGCAAATTTAAAGCAGAAAGGATCATTTACAACAGTTTTTTTTAAATCCTTAAAAAAAAAAAAAAAAAAAGAAGTTTTATATGCTGTAAAACAGACACACCAAACATACACACTCATTTTGAGCAAGAAGAAGCTTATTTTATTGTAAGCAGATAAACTTGGCTATTTTTCTGCTGTTTTTTAATTATTTTTTTTTCATCTACTGATATAGTTAAAGGGTTTCACATGTACACCACCAAACATTAGTTTCAGCTTGTCAAATGAAAAGAGAATATTTATCATAAATTCATAAATTATGATAACAAAAAACAAAAGAACATAGAAAACAGATAATTATATATATAAAAAAAAAAGGTTATTGCATAATTTAGATCAAAGATATTAAAGTTCTTTCAATTTTTTTTTTTTTGTTGCAGGAACAGTAATCACCACACAATTTTGCTTCCCTCAATTTTAGAAATGAAAGTTCAAAAATCATCATTTAGTAACATGCCATTTTGTTGCATAACAAGTCGGTTTTATCAAAACAAGGCCAGGTTATTGAAGAAAAAACAACAAAAAAAAAACGAGTGATGAAACCAGCACATCTCTAAAGACCTCGAATCATCTTCAAGATGTATTTTTCAATAAAAAACATCGATTTGAAAACTTACTTCCGTTTTTGACTCAAGCTGATCGTCATAATCTTTAAGCTTAGCTGTCAATTCTTTGATTGTCTCTTCTGAAAAACATGAAAATGAAAACAAAATTAAGAAACAATTCACGCAATGACTAAAACAATTTAATAAAATAACAGTCTGAAAAAAAATAAATACGATTAAATATTAAATAAGTATTCTTCGTTTACCAAATTTCTTTCAACCGAATAGCGAATAAAATATTTAATGTCTCAAAACAATTGATTTTAAATAGATGCACAAAAGATATTACGTTGTGCATACTTCCTGCTATAAATATCTTATTCTTATCTAATCTTTCTTATTATATAATATATATATCAGTTTCTTTCGATTTTTATCATCGATAACTTTCTTCCTGCAAAAATTCGAGTTTGTCAGTTCTTTTCAGGGATCATTGCAGCATGTTGTTAAGAAGAATAAAATGTAATTCAATTTAATTCCTTCCAGAAAATACTTTGACTAGATTGGAATTATTTTCATACAAATGTCATCTAACAAAAAAAAGAGATATAACTCTCATCAATACAGAGTCACTTCTCTTTGTTTGAGACAAAAACTATTTGGGGACCATCCCAGCATATTTAATAAATAAATTTTTAAAAAAAATTGTACAACTAGTAAAACATATACATTTAAAAAAACAAAAACATTTTGCTTATTGATTGAGTTTTAAAAATAATAAGTATCTTCTCTATAATAATTTCTGTAGATATGAAAAGTTCCAGAGTGTTTTGGGTTTGGTAGGTGAAGTTACATCCCTTGAATCAGAGTTATCTAATGTGAGCGAATCTTTAAGAATCGGACAGTTAGTCTCTAGTAACACTTTCTACCATTTTTTTTCTTCAAATTTTGTTAATTATTTATGTATGGTTAACTCTACATTCCTCTATCATGCGGTCGAGTCTTGGGGAGGGGGGTAGGCAAAATAAAGGCGGAATTAAAAGAAGTAATGTGGTAGTGAATAATATTGTATAAAAAGAAGTGTTTTCCTCAACAGTATGTAACATCTTCATGCCATCTTGATACCATCTGTACAGAATGCATCTTTACAATGCCATCTTTTTTGGCATCGTTTTTGTAAACAACCGTAAAGCATAAGTTATGACACAGATTGTGACAAGAAGAGAAATATATGCCCATAGTTGTCAAATACTTTTTTCATCAAAGTCTCCTGTTTTGAACATATCTCCCTATACTGTCCAGGTTTAATCTTCCTCTGAGGTCATCAGAACTAAGCCTCTCTTTAAGACTCGCATTACACATCCATTGTATCATTCTTATATCATTTCTCTCCATGCAACACATATCCTCAATCCTCACTGGCCAGGTTCACAGACTGTGTACACATGCCTGACAGACTCTTCCTTTGGTTGACAGTGGTAATGCTCTGCTGGTTAGTAATGTCAGAAGTTCCCTGAACTTACTACATCCACTCCTGATTCTTGCAATCATACTACACCTGCTCCCTCCTGTGCTCCAATGATATCACCAAGGTAACAAAACGTCTGAACAACCTCAATAGCTTCGCCATATAAATATATTTTCTCTATTTTAAAAAAATCAAAATGCAATACTATATTTAAAAAAATCAAAATGCAATACTATATTTACTAAAATATTTATTAGGCTGTAGTTGAAGCAGGGTCAGACCGTTGAAAACTTAAGGAGTCAGGGTAGAACATTTTGCCTATGGCTTCATGACTATGCTATTAATATCTGTTCAGTCCATACATTTGTGTATTTTTATTGTATGGAAGAAATAAAAGTAAAAACGTATCTTCCATAAAATTAGGTAACTCTTTATAGGGAATACTCTATTAATCTCGACTTATTCTTCGTCACAATTTAAAAAAAAAAGAAGAAGGAATTTATCATTCAGTTGGAGATGATATAATTGGAAGGAGGAGTGAACTGATCAGGGAAAGTTAAGAATGAAAATAAAAACAAGTGGAATATTATGCCTTTTCTTTTAACTAATTATGGACGGGTATTTTCACTATCTTGTGGTATAGGATAGTGAACATTCTAAATTGATATCTTCACAGTAATTGAATTCAACTGGTTTATTTAACCACTGGGCATCATTCAGTAAGATATTTTAGGGAGAAAACTTTATTATTTTCAATTCATCATTTACAATACTGTCTCTATAAACTACATGTCTTTTTCTTTTTCTTTTTCTTATTTGGGTGGAAGTTCAGATGTAATTCGTTTTTACCATTTTTTAAAAATAATAAACAATCATAATAATCGATAATCTTACTTATTGCATTTTCATTGTTAGAATCAACAATATTTTTTTAAATTGAATTATTTGGATTATTCAGATTACTCTCATCTAGGTTGTCATATTCACAACGTTTCGACCGATGTAGCCTTCGGCTTTCTTCTGTTGCATCTTGTCAAACTCAATGACCTATATGGAATTTTGAACTGAACCCTTTATTTAATCCTCGGGGATAGATTGTTCATGATGATGGAATTCTATTAAGATAGCCAGCTGGGCCAAAAGAAGAAAACAAATTAAAGTCGATAATAAGCATCAGGAAAAGTGATAGGAGGATATTAAAATACAAACTAATGCACAAAGTCTGTTCCAGGGGCAAACAAAAGTACATACAATTCATTGGTACTTTTAAATGGAATGAGGTCACCCAATGATCCAGGCCAAAATAACCAGTAAACAAAAATCAACATTTTTCAGATAGTGGATGTCAGAAAAAAAAATGAATAGGGGAATACATCAACCTCACCTTTGCTAAAATAATGGACAAGAAATTTTACTACATGAAGGTGACAGTTATCTTCCATTGTTCTTGATACTAAGGAGAATAACAAAACTTTAAAAAAAAAACAAAAAAACTATCCGAATGACAATATTAATCAAATCAACTAGAATAATGAGGATTGAGGGCAGGAATATTTGATTCACAAAGTTTGGTTACAGATTCTTCAAAGAAATAATAAAAGTTTGCCGAGATTCACACAAATGCAACATTAGCCAAAAAATAGGTACCCCCCCCCCCCCCCCCAAAAAAAAAAAGAAGAAAAATTAATATTATAGAAAATAAAGGAATTAATTATATAACATGAACACTATCTGTCATATTCTGGATGAAACAGAACAAAAACAAAATTGCTCTAACATTTTTCCAATTCACTATAAATACTGAATCCTGATCTAAGGACCAATTAAGAATAAACATGTTTTATCTTCTTTTATTTAATGAATATTAATTTTTATATTAAAATTTGTGAATTTACTTTACAGCTTAATTTAATAGTAAAAAAAATCTAAGTTTAAAAAATTAAAAAAATAATAATGAAAAAAAAAAAAGAAGCCCTTTACAAACAATACCTACCCACCCCATTTTCAATACACAAAAGTAATTAATCTTAGTGATTTTCAAAACCTATCCCTAATAACTAGAGGACTTTCATTACCTGGCTTTAAAGTTTTAACAAAAATTGAGAAACCCTGTGTAGACGTGTACTTTAGCTACTTAAGTATAACTATTTTGTTTTAAATACAATATAAATATCTTCAATTTCTTTTTTTTATTGAGACTGAATTCATATTTTTTTCTTCTCATAATCCAGATCTGTTCTTTTGATTATTGTTGGCGTTGTTGTTGTTGTTGTAATTAGTAAACCTTTACAACATTTACACTCCTGACGTATCTCATTCATAGATGGCATTGTGAGAGAAATCCTCCTATCAGTGGGACATATAATTAAATGATGACAAGGAATTTTAATGATGACAATACACAAGCAGGGGGATAATCAAAATCAGTAAATAAGATGAACTGATGTATCCGTGTATCACGAGGTTTACACGGACAGATTCAAAGCCACTTAATGGATGTGTCAAACCGGCTTTGACAGCACGAAAAGTTAATAAAACAAAAACAAGAGACGAAAAACAAAAATACTAGTCATTATATTGTCATCTGATTTCAGTTTATCAAAATTAATTTTAATTTGGACTTCCCTTGTTCGTTTAACTGTTGAAAAGATTTCAGAAACGCTTTGCTTTAATTGTTTTCAAGTATGATATCGTTTGCAATATACGAAGTGATAGAATCTAGTATTAAAAACTAAAGTGCGCGCGCGCACACACACACACACACACACACACACACACACACACACACACACAAGTGCAACCGATATTAATAAAACTGTATTCTAATAATCAGATTCAAGTAGAATTTGATACATGTGATAAAATAACTGAACAAATATAGTTTAACAATAATTAACCAAATTAATTATTTGACTGAAAATAAAAATAGGATAATGATTTATTTACTTCATCTAACATCAAAAATGTTTCAGACGGGAATTAAATGCAAAATGTAGTTTAGATACAGGGTTACTTCCCTTACCTCAATTTCTGTCGCCATCATAGATATATAAACAAAACGTGAGAGATTAACAGTGCTTGAAGTATTTCATTTACCTCCTCTCCAGGAGGTTAGACACAAGATCAGGTGTGGGTTTTGATAAAAGTGTTTCTGTGGAACGAACTAGATTCGAACCCGGCACACCCAAGTCCTCTGCCCGCGTCGTTAAACACTTAGCCACAGTGCTTTAAGTATGCCTTCTCATGTGGTGGAAGAAGACAATTACGAGCATACAAGTTGATTTCTAACTAAGAATCCCATATTTCTGGTATTGGGCCAAATCTTAAGTCACGTTTAGGTAACAAACTAAAGTGTCATGAATAAACTATGGCATAAGAACTTTAAACTTTAGAATATTTGTTTAGAAAAATTGTTAATATACAAAAACACAAAAGAATATCTCGCAGCTAAAAAATAAAATAATTCATTCATACGTTGTAAACTTTTTGTTAAACTTAAAATAATACAGGAAAAAAAAAAGATGTGAAATATTTAAAGAGTATCACAGAAAAGTAGAATTGTCGCCTGTCTCAAATTGTCATTGTGAAGAAGTGAGATTTGGTTCGTAGAATTGCCAAAATGAGAGAGTTGAGAGTAGAGAGAAAAGAAAGAAAATCATGTAGAAGAAAACGGTATGAATGAGCTTTTTTTTTAGGTTTGAGAAAAAGTCTCATTCATTATGTGATCTTAGTGTGATTAAGGCAGACAAAGTTCTTGCCATTTGAAGGTTCTTTAATGATCACGACTATCGGTGACTTCAATCTCATTTTCTTTCTGAGTACAGAATGACTATTCAGAAGAACCAGAAAAACAAAACAACAACTCTAAGAAACAGTGTAACAGATCGAATGTAGAAATTGTACACACACAGATTATAAATATATGTATCTCTATGTAAAGTTAGGTATGTGTATATGTTTATATATGTTCATGTATATGATTCACTACTAAACTAACTAACTGATAATTATAAATTCTGCTAGGCGTAAAGGTTGGCAATGTAGGGTATATTTATTTTAATTTATTTTTATGCAAAGGGAGCAGAGAGGTGGAGTGGAAGCCCTTCATGAAAACTCAGATACCTCTGATTTTTGTGAAATTTTAATAATAGGTATTAGACATCAATTAATAAATATTTTTCAAATTTCAGGGTTTTTTTTAGTGTTTTAAAGAGGTTTTAGGGGACATAATATGGGCACAATCTCCCATTTAAAAATTAAAATATTTCAGACTCCATAGTAATTAGATACTAATTAAGCTAGATTCCCTGAATTTAATTTCCTCTTAAGACTCCTTAAATTTTAGACATTTTCTAGAATAACAATTATTAAATGAATTTTGATTAAAATAGTAATAAGGATTCTAGACATAAGGTTTAGTATCATTACATCTTGATTTTAATCTTCGTAAGGTGACAGAAAGTGGTGTAAAACTATTTGCTGAGGAATTAATTTTACCCGTCCTCAGATGGGTATTTTCCTTACAATTATCTAAATGCACTGAATCATTATACACATTGATTCATATATACATTTGTGCATAATGAAAATGTGGAAATGATTTATTTCCTTGAAATAAATTGTGTTTATCTCAGATACAGCGTTTATCACAAACATTAAGTCTTTTAAAAAATTAAAGTTTTAAATGATTATTTTTCATGAAAAATGAACAAAGTGATTTTTATATGATTTAACGATTTTAATAATTCTCTTTGGAACAGAAATGATTCACAGAAAAGGAATCCCCCCCCCCTTTCCTAAGCCTAATACAGAATGGAAACATTGTCAAATAATAAAATGACATTTTTTGAGAAAGCCTACACTAAAATAATTTAAGTCTCAATAGTAAAATCATTTTTCTGACAATATTTGTGAGCTACGATATTGTTATTTACATTTTTTAGATGCTTTGCGGAATGAGAGGCAATCTACCCCAGTAGATTAAATAAAGGTTTCAGTTTGAAATTCCCGGTAAAAAGCTCCTGAACAAGGTCAAATACAATGGCCGAAGCAGTGTGAATATAGCAAAACATGAAAAGGAGGAAAACAGTCCAAAAACGGTTTTGCTAATTTTTCTTTGCTTTTAAACAAAACTAAAATCTTATATAGACACTAAATATGCTTTTACATTTGATAATGGTAATTATCTTTAAATTATTATTTTAGATTGAAAGTCACAGAATGAAAAATGTGAGAAAAATATATAAGCAGAAATCGTTAATAAAGTAATTATTTTAGTAAATATGAAAACAAAACAAAAAATCTTGTAAATTAATATAATCTGTTGTTTTTTTCATGATGACATTCATGAAAAAATGTAGCAAACATCTGAACAAGATTTAAAGAAAAATAAACTGAATATCATAAACAATGCACAATAAAATTTAAACAGTGAAATCAGATTGGCATGTATCAGTCAAATATATGCGAGCAAATTCAATTAAAACCATCAGAGTGAAGGAATCAAATGACAATTACATATGAAGCGCTGATTGGGTGCATTGGTTTATTGTTGATTAGCAATCAAAACAGACACTGCTGGGGCAGGGGGCTAGAGGAAGAATTTGCTTCAGAATGTGCAGAGTGCAAGACAATATTAGAAAAAGGGAGAGAATGAAAAGAAATTAATGCTTGTTCGTGTCTATCCAAGGCTGTCGAGTTTAAAGTTTGAATACATTCATTGATTTAGGAGTCGGAGAAATTGAGCAACTATCTGTATGGAAAAAAAATTGGAATTCTTGAGATTTTGTTTAAAAAAAAAAAAAGGAGAAAAAAGTTGAATTTACAAAGACGTAAAAAAAAAATGCCTGCCCTCTTGAAAATCAAAACGCTCTTATTTATAGTACTAGCTGTACTTGCTTGGCATTGCCCGAGATGCAGTGAAGTAATTTTAGTTTTTAATCCTTATTTCTTTTTACATTTTTAAACTTATAAAATTTTAGTTGTAAAGTAGACAACTATTATATTCTTCAATTAAAAATATGAGTTATCTCCCTTGCTGAATTTTATATTTAGGTAATTATTTCAAAATGTTTCATAGTACCACTCGTCTCGACCAGACTAAGTAATTTTTTTTAAATATATTCGTGCGAAGTACGTCATTATATTTCCAATAACACAATACAACAATAAAAAATGAAAATTGCCTAGTCAGGAAGAAAGTTTCATTTGTCATCTTAAATGCTATTTGGGTTTAACTTTGAAATTCTGACAGTATAACTTTATATATTAGATATATGAATTATTATTTGTAGAAGAAGATTTCTTAAGATGAAACCAGAGTCGAATATTTTAAAATTTCAGGAATCAGAGTCAAATATTTGGGTTACTGACTCCACAGCCCTTTGTTAGTCTCTTTTATTGTTATAAGAAAAAAAAGTGAATATACTAATAAAAGATCTCAATCATAAAAATAAATTGAAATTCTTAGGTTTAACTACTTTACTAGAGTGAAAAATGATAAGGGGGGTGGTAATTAAGACCCTTGGAATAATAAATCAGATGTCTAAATATGGAACAGTTTGAGTTTTATTTTTATTTTTTGGGGGTGAGGTGTGTGTGGGGGGGGTTATATATTTCTCTCGGCACTGGAAATTTATTGACAAGAAAGTTTTCAAAAATGTAATCGACCACACAATTAGATTCATTTCTTGGGGGAAAAATATGCCTAATTATGTTAAAAAATAGCACTTGCATGAAAAGTTAAAAGAATAAACTGGATGAATTCAGAAACAATGACAACAAGGAGATTTTTGGAGTCGATCTGATAATTATTTAAGAGAATTTGATCTGTATCTTCCTATTATATATTCGATGAGATTATAAGTAATTGAGCATGTGTATATATACACAGTGGTGAGTCTGTTAGTGAAGTGGATAAAGCACTTAACAGCTGATCACATTTGCATGTGACCTGATGTTCGAGTTTCACGGATATGCTTTCTACATCTAGCCATGCTAATCAGTTGTTAACTAAGAAACAGCTGTCTGTGGGTGGCTCTATATATATATATATATATATATATATATATATATAAAACAATATTAATTTTTTTAAGTAAATAATATTTCATTTCAAGCTTTCGCCATTGTCAGTGTAGGGAATGATAATCTCAGACAGTTGCAAGATTCGAACCCGACTACAGAATCACCCTAGACTACGCAAGCAAGCGTCATAACCAAAGGGCCATGAGACATTACCACATCAAGAAAGGAAATTTAAGTTCTATTTATACGAAGGAGGCACATATAGAAAGGCTGTCTTGAGTGTTCGACGAACGTTGTTGGAACATGACATATAGCTACAGTCTATTTTTAACTTCCCCGAACAGGGCTCAACTTCATATATATATATATATATATATATATATATATATATATATATATATGTGTGTGTGTGTGTGTGTTTTGCGTACTTTCTCAATAAGTTTCAAATCATCACTTTTTCTGAAAATGTTCATTTATCCAAACGAAACCAGTCAATCTCGTTTTTTTTTCTTTCTCCTGTGTGTAATTTGTGTTTTCCATTTTGTCGTTCACTATATTTTGTCTCCACAACATTTCATTTCATGACATACTATGTATTTTGTCTTCATATATCTGTGTGTTTTGTTTTTATTTCTCATTAAAAGTTGAAATGAGATCATTTATATGAGAGATGCCCAAAGAGGCATTATAAATAAATACATACTGTTTGTCCAGCAGTTAGATTTTTCACTTTAATCAATTAATAGTACAGGTTAATTTGAACTGATTCACAAAATAATTGTATCCATTTTCTTAATTTGTGCAAATTATAGACTGATTACATGCAGATCAATTTTTCTACTGCAACACAATCCAATCTTTCAATTGGAGAGAGAGAGAGGGAGGAGGGGGGGGGGAGTAAAAAAACAAAACAACTATAGACTATATATAGATATATAAAATCCAGTGCAGGTGAAATACACACACACACAATAAATGGGCATTAGCAGTTCATACCCCTCCACATCTACGTTATGGGCAGTAAACAAACTTTTTTTTTTAAATCATCAAAAAATAAAAAATAATCCAATTTTCAAGTAGATTTTCTGCATTTATTCAATAAATTATATATTTTATAAGGAATACAACTTTTCAAATTAAACATTACGTAACGATTTTCAAAAGAATTTGAAGTTTGATGGAATTTTGGATTCTGCACTAACACTAGTTTGGTTCTTTTAATATTATTGTGTTTGTTAACGTTAAAAGTTACTATATCATTTTTTTTTCAACAAAATTTTACCCCAAGAGATAACAGAACTAAGTAAACCTCCAGAGCCTTACTGAAACTATCCTTTCTGGAGGGACCCTAACAAGACATAACACCCATCCATTAGGGTTGAAGATAGGTAGCACCGACTCATGTTGGAGTTTCATACCTAGACATGCTATCAGGTAATTTTAGATATAAGTCGGTAAATAACTATATCCCTCACCTATTGTAGGCCTGTTCCTCAGTATTTATTGTAACGATCAAAGTGTAGTATCTGTTCCTGCTTTGCCCATTCTGGCCGTGTTCTGGCTTACTGAGGGCTCGACCATTGGATCAGAATGTTTTTTTTTGGATCAAAAGAGGCCATTTTCCCAGGTATTACCTTCTACTTTGGGAAGAGAGATTGGTTTATAGCTGGTAGCTTGAGGAATGCTGACGAGCCTGATTATGACAAAATTTGCACTCATTTAGAATGCCCCCTATTTAATGGAGGTGGATTAACCCCTCCCCTTCCATATTAAACTGACCCCATGCCTTACCTTGCTGCAATCTTGCTTGGAATTTCTCTTATTACTGTTCGAAACATATTGTCTAAATAATGGGTAGTAATGTACTTGACAATACATACACTGAACAATAAAAATAATGAATGATAAAAGAAAACAACTGAAACATTGACGATAGGATAAGATTTATGAAGGGCTGTCTCCTATTCTTTTAAAAAAAATTGCCTGTTTTGTTAAATACATAGAAAAGTAGTGTTGCCATCTATATGTTACATATATAATATTTTTTCTATTAAATTTACGTACATGAATTTCAAGAATAAACTATCAATCAATTATTATTATTGTATATTAATAAAAATAGGTATTATATAAAAAGAAAAGCTATTCAATATCCATAAGTTCTTAAAAATCTAAGAGACATATATCTTATATCTGAAGTAAAGACAGCCCTCCTCCCTATTTCATTGACTTAATAGCTTTCTTAACAAAGAGACATAATTAAATGTTTCGTCAGTTATATAGGATAAATATGGGTCTGTGGTTATAAAATAAAAATTCTATTTTCAATCTATTTTAATATTTAATCCTGAACAATATTTTATTTTACGGAAATTAGGACTCTTGGTAGCCCTGCTAGTATATATAGTGTTCCAATCTCAGCTGGAAGTACTTGCTTGTCTAGCCACACTGAAGAACTTATACAGAGAAACAGTATCTGTGGATGGCTACATATCCCCCCCCCCCTATCTTCGAGGTTTGAGAACTGGTAACGGAGATCGCTGGTGGCCAATATTTACTTTATTGATAATGCATAGCTCTTTATAAAAGAATCAAGCACTCTCGGCTGCTGAAAATGCTTAATATGAGCATCTAGATTTCACTTACTGTAATAAGCTAGTGCTGATAACATATTTGGTAAAACGTCCGTCTGTTGTCAAAAAAGTTGTGTCGATCTCAGCTTGAAGTACATACTTGTCTAGCCACACTGAAGAGCCGTAATACAGTGAAACTGTCTGTGGATAATATATATATATATATATATATATATATATATATATATATATAGAGAGAGAGAGAGAGAGAGATAGATAGATAGATAGATAGATAGATAGATATGTATATATATATATATCAAATACTGCAAGCTGGAAATGGTAGAGCATTTATAGGTTATGCTCTACATATAATTGATACAGTCCAATAGCATTTTACCCATAAGTAAAGAAGAAATACTTTCTACAAGTTATATCAAAAGAAAGAATAACAAGGCAAGTAGATGCTATTAGATCTGGAGATATAAGAATAAACAGTGAAATTTTAAGGTTTACTTGACTTGTTGATGATTAATTATTTTAAAGATGATGAACATATGTGATTCATCATTTTGGGTGTGGCTAGAAGTTTGTAGCGGTTGAATTCCAACAAACTTTTTCTTGTGAGAAACACTGATAACATTGCTTATTGCTTTTATGTAAAGAAAACAAATTAGGGTTTGTTTTCCTTTTTAGCTTTTAAAGAGTAAGCAATAAGAGAATGAAGGAAACATTTATTTAAGTTATGATTATGACCGACTAGCTGTCCCTACCCGGCATTACCCGGGAGTCTTTTTACGTTCATTTTTTTTTCGACGTTTCTTTAATTGTTTTTTTTTTTTATCAAGTTATTATTATTATTTTTAACATTAGGATTTTGAAAGATGAATTTATTGATTACAGTATCGTTTGGTCATTAAATTATTAATCAAACCAAATTGTTATAAAACTATAACAAATTTTAAGATAATGTTTTATGAAATTAATGGACGTAAATAACTTCCAATCTTTTAATACACAAGGATTTGCCAAAAATTTCAAAGCAAGAAATGACTTTCTATTGGACAGTTTAAATACTTCCAAATTCCTTTCAAATTTCGAAGTGTCACAAAGTAATCCCCCCACCCCTACCTTTTATCAAAGGATTAAACCAGCTGATTTGTTTACAAAGAAAGCGAAATAAATACATTCTGGTGGATTAAATTTCGTAATTAAATTATTTTTTAAATAGGATTTTTTAAATTTTATTTCATGCTATTCCATTTTTTTTTAAATGTGTAATTCGATTAATAGTAAAATAAAATAATTCAATGTTCACACGATACATATACACATGTGAAGTTGTTTCAATTTCATTAATATAGAGATTTAAAAATAACAAGAAAAAGAAAAAGAAAAAGAACAAAACAAAAGAAGAAGAAGAAGAAGAAGAAGAAGAAGAAGAAGAAAAAGAAGAAGAAGAAGAAGAAGAAGAAGAATGAAAAAAGTATGTTGAAAATAAAGTGATCAACAAAGAGAAAGAAAATAGTAAATGTCAGCCAAGTGATTTTATGAAGTTATTTGTGAGGTTTTTTTTAATGACAAAAGTGTGTACGAACACTAGTTTTTATTTAGTTTAGGAGCAAAAAAAAAACATAATACTTGACTTTTGCCTTTAAACTTTGATTCAAGTCAGAAATTACTTTGTATTTGACAGTTTAAAGGCTTTAATGTCACCATAGTCAATCTGTTATTAACGTGAAACAAAACAAACAAACAAAAACGTCTGAAATGTGCTTACTAGCTAAACATCCTTATTTAAAAGTAATTTTGCTGCCTTAAAGTCACTTCTGGCTTGAATGAAAAAGGCAAAAGGCAAAAGGCAAGTATTTGTGGTTCTTTTTCCTAAACCAATTTTTGCATGCACCCCTGTTGTATAAAACACCTGAAAACTTAATGATTTGATCAAATTTGTAATGATTAAGAAATACGATTTTATTTTCTCATATGATGACTTATTTTTAGACTAATGAGTCACTACTTGTCAAGGCCAAAAGTCAATCGAGGACAAGGGTTTTATATTTTTTGAGCAACATCAAAGTAAGATTGTTCAAAGTTTATCCATTTCAACACAAAACAAGTTTAATTATGTGCTGGAGTTATGCACATGAACCTGAAGATATATAACACGAAAAATCAATGTCTCTAAATCGGATGAAAGCCGATCCAAGACAGCAGCTCTTGCACAAACAAAGGGCTTGATATCCTTTCAGAAAGAGCTTTATAACAGTAATAAATATTTAAGATGGATCTATACACTTTACTGAAAACCTGATCAGAAGCGTATTGTACTTATAGACTTGAATTTGGACTTGCATTCTATTCTAGTGTATAAGGACATAATACGCTTCTGAGGATCGGGCCTACCGTGAAACTGCAGTAAAGAACTTTTTTAATTATTTCTTACTGTTTATATATATATATATATATATATATATATATATATATATATATATATATATATTACACACACACACACTAGCATGCCATGCTATTAAAACTGACGGCATGCTGTTTTCATTACTTCTCAACTGACCTACAACTTTTATAATTGAATTCACGTGGAAAAACATTTGTCGTCTTGTTTACATTACAAACTATACTAATACTTCAGTCAGCTGTTGCTTATGCTTGTTCTCACTTGAATCTATACTGAATTACCTCTTTTCAAAGGAATAGTGAAACCGAGCGAGAACGTATAGAGGCATGTTCTTTTTGCTTCATTAAAAGTGGAAATAAGATTATCGATTAAAATAAGACACGTCTAAAAAGGCATACATACATGTTGGTGTACACATTTAGATTTTAATTTTAATTTCTACAAACTATTAAAACAGTTTTTTCAGGAATATAAGAAGACTAAGGTTTGGAATTAGATCTTTTCTCACGCACAAATATACCTTTATCGAACTCTCTCTATATTTTTACTGATGCCAATATTGATTGAAACAATTGTTTCAAAATTCCCGATAAATCAGTAAAAAATATATTCTAAAAGAATCCCAAAACAATGGCAGCCATACAAAAAATAAATAAATAAATAAATAAATAATAATAATAATAATAATAATAATAATAATAATAATAATAATAATAATAATAATAATAATAATAATAATAATAATAATAATAATAATAATAATAATACAAAATCAATGTAAAAAAATGAAGAAAAAAATCAAACAAAGAAAAACATTAAAAGAATTTAAAAATAAAACCATAGAATTTATCAATAAATATAACTTTGGTCGGAAGTACAGCATAATGGGATAATATCAAAAAGAAATCACTCAAACACTAGCAGCCATTATAAAAAAAGGAAAGCACTATAACAGTAACGATTGATTTTCTTCATTTGATGTTTTTAGAACCACATAAAGGCGTGCCCTTTAAATGTGGAACTAATATTTAATAATGTTTATTTGGCCAGCCCCAACCTAAGATGCAGAGAACACTGGCTGCGTTCTTAGAGAATCAATAGGGCCACACATTTAAAAAAAAAAGAAAAAAAGAAGCCAATTTATAGAGAAGTTGCCGTAGCAGCAGCAGCAGCCACCTATAAACAAGAGAGAATCTTAGCAAATACATTTCCTGTTATCTCAAACCGATAAGATTAGTGCGACAGACAAGGCTAAAAGCTAAACTTATTGATTTATCAAAGAAACGGCGGATCAAATACAATCTAATGTTTTAATAGATTCAAAACACGACTTGCAAACGAACAAAAACGAAGAAGAAAAACAAGATATCACTTCAGGGTTGATATTCACAATTCCACATGTCATTCGTAATTCTATTTTCATCAATAGTTGTACTTTTTTTTCTATGCATATCGTTTCGTTTACAAAGATCTCCACAGGAGACACGGAATTGTGCATTGTGTTGTACGCAAACCGATTTATTTAGACTAATACAATAGAAACAGGTCTTAGAGCTGGCAATCTGACAACAACGAAACAAAATAGTCACAACAAAAGATTCTTTAGTACGTACGAAAAACAAGTAAATAGTCATCAAAAAATATGCAACCTTTGATAGTCATTTTTCTACTGACTAGAATGATCAATATTTATTGATCAATATCTGAACGGATAATATGTGATACAAGATTGAAAACAAAAAATATATATTTACTGATCTGACACAACTATATGATTGCTTGATCATAAGTGAATTATAAATACATTATAGAAATTGCAGGATAAAAATAAATTATGAAACATAAAATTTAAATGTTCATGTCTCTATATTAATAAAACTGTGCGACCACTTCTCGTGTGCGTGTTTCTTTTCTCTACGTGGTTTAAATTTTTTCTTTTACACTTAGCCGATTATTGATTGAAATAAAAAAAAATGCAATAGTATAAAATAAATTAAAACATTGGAAAATTATATTTTTAAAAAAATTACGAAATTAAATCAAACAGAATGCATTTCCGTTTATTCATAAACAAGTCAACTATTTTAATATTTTGTTAATAGTTTAAAAAAAAAAATGAATTACTTCGTGGCCCTTCGAAATTTGAAAGGAATTTAGAAGCATTTAAACTGTGAAATAGAAAGTAATTTATGACTTTAAAATTCTTAGCAAATCCTCATGTATTAAAAGATTGAAAGTTTTGGAAGCTATTTACATCTAATAATTTTATAAATAAAGATTGAAACAATATTACCTTAATAAAATTAGTTATAGTTTTATAGCAATTTGGTTCAATTCATAATTTAATGACCAAACGATACTGTAATAATTAAATTGAAAGTAAAAAAAAAACTCCCTTGCAAAGCCGGAGTGATACAGCTTATAAATAAGATTGACAAAGTGCCATATTTCTACATTGTTTTTATAGTTGCAGACATCACAAAATAAAGATGCAATGCTTTATCTTTATTCAAATCAAACCTATTTTATATTTCAAAATATTTTTTGACTATTTGATTTCTTGTCAGGTAATTTCATTTCGTTATGAAACGGAAATTTACAGATGGCTTTTTATTCTAAGAAAATAAAATTTGTAAATTTTTTTTATAAAAATGAATTTGTAATATGTAAACTTTTTTAATATATAATTTTATATTTAATGAAAAATAATTAAAAAGTTCACCAATGAGCGTGAATCAATGAGCAATTTAATTTAGACATTTAATTCAAACATTAAAAAAAATTAATATTTCAAAAATTAACTATCTTTTTTTTGTAATTTTAATTTAACTAAAAAAAAAAATAATCTGATTTTTGATATTTCAAATATTTTTTTGGCGTCATTTTTCAAAGAAAACAAGTTGCTAGTAATTATTTCAAAAGTTTTATTCTTCATTAATAAATTCCTTCTCGTCTCTCCACGTCAACCATTTCTTCGTTTTCCTAATAGATTATTAAATAAATATCCACTTTCCTAGGCTTACAGTGTTATAACACGAACAATAAAACTTTGATTGACAATTTAGTATAAGATTTTCAGGTCAATATATAGTCAAGAATATTTAACAATATGCTTGATATTTAAATTTCAAAGAATCTTTTCTAGTTTTTAGTTATTATAAAAGATTGATATGTCAAGTAAAAAAAATAAAATCAGTAGACAGTCTACGACTGTTTCGATATTGGCATAAAGCATACATTGATATAGTTGATAAAACTGGTAAAATACTTTAATTTCACTCATCAAGTCTGCAATTGATAATGGTAATCACAGCGGAGTGTTGAAAAGATCATACAAGAGACATTTTGTGTGTGTGTGTGTGTGTGTTTCTTGTAAACAATATCAGCACACTGGATTGAGAGTGTGCACAGAAAGAGAGAGAGAGAGAGAGAGAGAGAGGGAGAGAGGGAGGGAGGGGGATGTGTTTGCTGACTCAATAGATGGGGAAATTAGGAAAGAGTCAAAACATTGTGCCAAGTACAGATGTCTGCAGAATTAATCAATAGTAGAGGCTTGTGATGATTGCACATTGGAAATATAGATGGTTACTGTGTGTGTGTGTGTGTGTGTGTGTGTGCGCGCGCGCGTGTAAGACATCTCAGTTGAAACGAAACCGTATCATGAGAGAAATCTATAGCAGACTTAGAGTGGCTTAATCAAGTGAAATAACTTACATCACTTGTGTTGTTAGATTATTTAGGACAAGCATCACGAATACATGCATCTACACTGATTGAATTACCCAAATCGCTGAATGAAGAGTAGCGTCTGATGTATTGAAGATAACAACCGACTAACCCCTTACATGATTTGAGGCCATTTTTTTTTTTAAATCGATTTTAATTCTCTCTTTATCAAATGGAAATATGTGCATTTCGGGTTAGATGCCATGTCGTTCGTTGTGGTGCCTCATTGGTAACAAGGGATCAAAAGAAGTTTACCAAAAAATGAAATTACATTCATTTGAAGAACAAGTAATAACAAGCCAGTTGAACATGTTTATATTTGAGAGAGGGGGGGGGGGGGCAAACAATACGTTAAAGTGAGATCAGATAGAAATACAAATAACGATGAAATTTAACGATAAAGTTTGTTTTTATTGATAACTAGCAGCAAGGCCCGACGTTGCTCGGGACTGAATGAGGATCATTACGATGTACTTTTTGACAATGCTCATAACACCATATTACTTTCTTTGTATTTACTCCCCTCCCTCCTGTCGTCCCCCCCCCCCATAACCTTTCTTTTTATAGGGAACACACACATACACACAGACATTGAGTTTTATATATATTATATATAGATAAAGAGAAAAGAAAAAAAAGGGAAAAGGAGAGATGGATGGAGAATAAAATAGAAAGTTAACGAAAACCAGAGGACAGAAAAAGAGAGCATCAAACTAAAGACGAAGAGAAGGAAGAGGAGAGCTTTGTAAGTGAAAGAAGTGAATTCAGAAAAATGTTGCACAAATGTCTAAAATACAAATGATTAGATTTTTCATGCGAAACAAAAAAGAAATAAAAGAAACAAAAAAGAATTGAACAATCTCAGATAATAATTCATATAATACTTAATGGCAGTGTTGTAGAGTGCAACAAAAAATCAATTTGCTAATGCTTACATATAATAATACCAACAATATGAAAATTAACTACTGAAAATCGAAACAGAGCCGAATCAAGACAGCAGACCTTGCATACACAAAGGGTTGGTTCGATATCCTTTCAAATAGAGCTTTCTAACAATAATAAACAATTAAAAGGACTTCTCTTAACACTTTACTGCACTTTCACTGTAGATCCGCTACTCAGAAATGTGTTAATAATGGTCTTTATACATTTGAACTCATTCAAATGTATAAAGACGCTTTCTTCATCTATTTATATAATTTACTTTTAACGATATTTCTTTTGAAATAATACATGTATGCTAGGTTTTATAATATTAAGACAAAATTGTCTCTTATTCTGTAAAAATAATTGCCATTGTCAGCTAAATAAAACGAATATCACTTTTTTTAATTTATTTAAAATTGTAACAATTAGATGTGTATTAAAATTTAAAATTACATTAAATAAAAAGAATACAAAGAGTAGGTTTTTAAGACAGGTTAAGTCGATGAGGACGACAGAATTCAATTTTCAAACAATTCATTCTGAAATGGATAAAGTCTAAATTTTTTTTACCTTAGCAACACCAGTTAATTTTCAAATATTTATCTCGGACCATCTCAGTTTTTAAAGTGGGCATGAAAAGTGATAACGTACATACAAACGTGAATAAACATTGTTATAGAGATATTTTACAATTTCACAGAACTTTGAAAGAAAGAAAGAAAATAGACAAAATAATGTTATGTAACCGCCAATCAGTTACAACTTAAAGGATTATTATAAGCTATCAAAATAATTCTGGAGAACTACATAAGTGCGGTATCTGTTCTGATGCAGCACTTCGTCTTTTCTGTCTTCGGACGGTGAACGCCAACCTTTTAGACCAAGTCAATTTTTATTTTTGTTCCAATCCAGAGTGCCTATTTTGGGGCAACTGGAGTTTCCCTACAATAAAAACCGACCTTGTGTCTAACTCTGCCCTCGTGGGCAAGAAAGTAAATAGGAGCTATCACTAATAATACACATATCAAAGATAAAAATCAGAATAATAATCAAATAGTCAACATCCCAAATCTGGTTCATCTTTAACATCTATTGATAGATCATTCCTTTAAAATGATCAGCAAGGTTATCCAGACATCGGGTAATCCTTTCTATACATTGAGTAATTCTTTCTATATATAATGATATTTCTTAGACATGCTTTATTGTATAAGACTGACAAGGAACATTTAGTCTTTTTTTAGTAACTTTACATGTGTTCTCACGAGTAAAGAAAATGTGCAACTGAAATTTTTTTCATTTCATCGGTAAGAAAATAAAATCAGTACTCGTGAGACCACTTAAATAGTTCCTTGTTTGCCAGCTCTTGTACAACAAAATATGTCTAAAAGCAGGTTTGCTGCCTAAATAAACTGTGAATGCAAAATGCCCAACTTTTAATAGGATGATAAAAAAACAACTTTAGGTAACATGACTGAAAGTTTGTAGTTTTATAGGGCAGCAAGGAGAGAATTCAGCAATGAACAATTTTATAGGCAAAAATAAGCCATCATAAAATGGCTTTTATCTGGAAAGGATGTTTAATTAAAAAAATCACTTGGAAATAAACCATTAATTGATCATATAGTCATAGACACAGAATCTTCAAATCACCATCTATTGTGATCTGGTTTGAGATATTCAATTAAACGCATCAGGTTTCGCAAAAGTAACAAACTCATTGTAGAAACATTTGGCAGAAGTTTACAACCACACTTCAAACTCTTGATTATCAAACAATCATAATCGCTATTGTCTGAATGTTTTATGTGAAAATTATATATTCATAGTAATACGAGAGATGCATGAAAGACCATGGGGTCAGCAGCTCAAATGCTCCACTCCAACTTTTGAAATTTGAAAAGGTTTGACTCCAGCCTAAAAAATCTTCTTTCAATAATTTATATATCTAACATAGCATGTATCACAAGTTAGTTGAAAACAAACCCCCCCCCCCCAAAAAAAAAATAAATAAATAAATAAAGTGTTCGATCGTAGGTTCTACAAGAGCTAATATAGATTATTTTATTTAAACACAATATATTAATGTCTGTTGGGTGTACCCGGGTTCCATTGATCTACCCATGCTGGATATGGGTCAGTTTCTCTGAGTCTTCACCAACTGAAGAGTGCTGACAAGTTGATCTGTCCCCCCCCCCCATCCACCCTAACCAGATCGATGAAACCCAGGAACACCCAGCAGACACTGTACTAAAATAATTTATATCTAACATATAAGGTTATCTTGTCAGATTTTAAAAGTTGAACCTAAATAGCATTTAAGCTGACAAAACCAAACTTTGCTTCTTCTTTTACCATGTTATTGGTAATATAATAATATACTTTACTACAATGTATTTTAAAAAATGACTTAATCCGGTTCGGACGACTGGTAATATGAAACAGTCATACATAAAAATAAAAATCAGCATACGTCAGTAATAAAACTTCGATAAATTTCAGATTTTTTTTTACATACTTCTTTTAACAAAGATAACGATTTCTTCTTTTTCTTCAACACGACACTGCAAATCTGAAAATTTGCCATGGAAATAAATAGGTAATATCTAAAAACATTTTGATGTGGAAAAAGATCACGTGACACATCATTCATAAGTGGTGTCTTCAATTGTAAGTATAACTCAAATAATGTAAAAAGGAATAACTCATATTTTAAATTGAAGAATATAACATGAGTTGCCTACCTTAAAACTAAAATTGTATTTCTTTTTCTGTATAAGTTTCAAAATGTGCAAACAAATAACAATTAAACTTAAAATAACTTCCCTTCATTTCGAGCAATGCCGGGTAGGTACAGCTAATACAAAATTATTTATAGTTTCGAGTTTAAAGAGGGCATGCATGGTTTTCAAGGTTCTGATTTCAATTTATTATTTTTTTTATGAATGATATTTAAAGAATTTCATTCTTTTCAAAGTGACACAAAATGAAAAATGGCCATCTTCAATTATCACTGATTTTTAGTCAGTTTGACACTTTTTTCTAATTCTCCTCCTCAAGCAATGAATTTGCTGACTCCGAGACTACAGTCCTTTGCATGTAAGTGTGCTTGCTAACAGGTTTTATGATATTAAACCTAGGAACATGAAATTTGATCAGTATGCAGATTGTCATTAGGCTATATATATTTATGTTTTAATAAATAAGCAATTCTAACTATTATTAAGAGAATGAAAGTTATTCCCCATAGCTGATTTTTATTTTTAGGTGTTTATTTTATAATGTCTCTAAAACTGCTGAACCAGATTAAGTTTTTTTTTTTAAATAAAAAGTAGTGAAGTATGTTATTTTATTGCCAATAACATGGTACAACAATAACAAATGAAAATTTTCTAGTCAGAATCAAAGTTTGATTTGTCAGCTTAAATGCTATTTAGGTTCAACTTTTAAAATCCGGCTGACATAATTTTATATATTAGATTGCATTCCAAACTCCTCACGTGCTGTACAGTAGGTATATTTTAATTTCCACACTCTCTTCTTACTTCAAATAATTTAAATCTAAATTTCAAAGCATCAAACTTAAACCAAATAACACTTGGATTTTATTGAACTATAAAAAAAAAAGATTAAATTAAAAATATGAATTTTCTATTAATCCTTTAGCAATGGCAAATTGAAAATGGAGATCATGAAATAAAACTAGTTTATGTTTCAAAATAAATATGTAATTTATAATCAATATATAGGTATTAATTGCTACGGTGGAAGATTAATCTATAATTGGATTACTAAAATCTGACACTTAGTGATTTCCGAAAACCTTTTACTGAAAAATCTATTAAGATCTATTGGCATAATTACTAATACAGTGAGTGCAATGGTGAAAAAACTC
Organism: Sepiola atlantica; assembly: GCA_963556195.1. Taxonomy (NCBI): domain Eukaryota; kingdom Metazoa; phylum Mollusca; class Cephalopoda; order Sepiida; family Sepiolidae; genus Sepiola; species Sepiola atlantica. The sequence goes on along the minus strand of OY744517.1, from coordinate 185,120,497 downwards.
TCACAAATTGTTTCTCCACAAACAGATGAAGGCCATGAAGATTGAGACGAAGATTATGACACTTAAGAAATAAGATCAGATGGTTCTTCACTAATTGGCTTTAATAGCTATTGAACTTTTAACACCAAAGAACCAAGGTTAGACAACGTTGCATCATGTGAAAATCTACATCAAGGCTTTCTTTTAGACAATTCAGTTTAAGCAAGTAGGAATATCGAATTGAAGAGTCGGAATCAGCAAATTCATTGCTTTAGGAATCGGAATTCGTGAAAATTGTTTAACTTCGACTAATAAATAAATAAATAAAAATATAAATAAAAAGAAAAACGTGATACAGGAAAACTGCAGGAGAAAAAAGAAAAAAAAAGAAATATTGAAAACATTTTCTTTTTTAAATGACCACCACTTAATAATGGCAAATATTCTGAGTCTTTTTTTGTTTATGGCATTTTTCATCATTTAAAAAGAAGGAAAAAAGAAAATTCTTTAGATTTTGTTCATTAAATACAGAAATATTACCCCACCCCCCAAATACCGCCCATGAAATTCTTGATAAAATTCACAATCCTTTATGCAATCCAAACCATATTTGATACAAATAAACTTCAATCTATGCCTGACTTAAAGTTTCAGCCATGAATGTCGAAGAGTGTTTGTTTTATCGCCATTCAATGTCAGTGATGATCAATACTGACTGCTACCTAGTGGCCGTTAAGAAGTTTTCAACCGGATGGTGCACTTCAAATTACTCATTGCAATGGACGTGGGAACACTTTGGTGATTGTCTCTTCAGTAGGAGGTGTGATCCTGAATGGGCTTCACACACATCAGAACTAAGCCCCCCCCCCCCCATTTATATTTGTGGGGTTATTGCAAAAGATAATGGCTATCAAAATAATCCCCAGACTATTTCTGAATTGAAGAGGGCCATCACAGCCCAAATCATGCCAGTATCAAGAAGTGTGTCAGAGTGGCATTTTTGGGGGTCAACATGTTGTACAGAGAAACTTCAACATTCAAAGGAAGTGATTTGCCTTAAAAAAAAAAAGGGTTAACCATAAATGTGAACTCATAGAATGAGAATTCCACAAAAATGAACAAATCTGATAAAAAGAAACAAACAAATAAAAAACAGGAATAGAAAGAAAAAATAGAATATGGAATGTTCTACAATTTCTTGAAATTGTATACATTTAATAAGTAAACAATTAAAATGATTTATAAACACTTTTGTCTACATGTCTCCTATCCATTTCTGCTGTCGCCATTGTCTTCCTAATTATTCTTTTATCCTTTTTCTTTCAACCTATCAACATTTCAAATCCCACGAAAGCAAAAAATGTCATTTGATAAAAAGAGAGAAAAAAAAAAATTAAATGCAGAAAAAACAAAACGATCTTACTCAGTAGAGAACATCTTTGTCCTAACAAACATCAGATGTTTGTCTTCAATCGGACATGTAGCCTTCCTTAACCGCAAGCAAAAGGGACGGAAAAAACAAAGTTATTTTTTTTTTTATGTGTGAGATATTTACCTGTTGAACAAGTTTCCACTAACAATTAGCCCCCCCCCCTCTCTCAAAGGATGTTTCAGTGATCTTTTGTATAGATACTGTCATCTCAATAACAAGATCAAATGAAATGATGAGATGGAAGTAGTATTTGATTTAATAATAATCCGATTTATTTTAAATTATCTTGAATAAATAATAATGATAATAATAATTACATAGTAAGACAAACACAAGAGAGTTGAATTGACTCCGCCCACGTCCCATGCAGAGGCACTAACATCGGTTGGTCTCAGACGGAAAGTGTCTGCCGGAAAGAGAATGGAAAGACAAGAGGATAGATAACACCATCCAAACCTCCACCGGAAAAAAAACCCGGAGAGTACTGGACTATTGAGGAGACTTATTGTAGCTTAGTTTCCAGGGAAAACAACCGGCCTGTATCAGCAAAAAAAAAACACTGGTAAGAGATAGTTCCAGAACACCAAGTAAGTTACAATAATAATGGAATGGAGGGTATTGACATATTTGAGGAGACTTGCTGTTACTCAGACTTCAGGGAAAGCTATCAGTGAGAAATCACTGGTAACAACTGGTTTTGGAAGAAGACGACGACGGATTTTGCAGTCCTAGCAGATCACAGATGAAGAAGGCAGAAAGAATATGCAAATACATGAAAGTTGTCAGGGAGCTGAGGGAATATGGAACATGAAGAGAACTACAGTAATACCAATACTTGTAGGAGTACTAGGAACAGGTCTGGAAACCTCGAAAAAGGACTAGAAGAAATTAGAATCAAAGGTAGGATTAAAACCGTACAAACAGTGACACTGATATAAATAGCCAAAATTTTATTTTAAAAAATCTTTGAGTGTGGAAACCAACCCACATAAACAGGTGAAACTGATCTACCACAGGTAAGTTAAAATAGAATAACTTTGCATAAACACAACTAGAAATAAAGAAAGAACATAAAGACGAACCCAAGGGAACTGAAACTGTCGGGGTAGATATATAATGAATCTCCAATAATCTGACAGCCTTCCTCTGCCCCACAAAGAAACATGGTGACACCAACATCGATTGGTACCACAGAAAATGGTTGTGAAGGGTCTGAGAAGATGGAAAGACAAAGGAGGGAGAGCACTATGCAGACCTCCACTGGATGGGCACGGAGAGTACTGGAAGCAGATTGTCATGCAAATTCCAGAGAAAGCCATCAGCTTTTATCAGCAAGAATTTAATGTTGAACGGCTGTTGCGAGAATACAAAGTGATTTGAAATGGTGATTGATGGAAGCAGAGATTACTGGAAATCTGAGGAGACTTGCTATCACTCATACTCCAGGTAACACAACTTATTTTTCCACTGGTAATGACTCGTGTGAGAACTCCTCGTGAGTAAGAAATAATGATAGAAAATGAGAAGAAATTACAAGTTTATTAAATTAAGATAATAAGCATTAAATATGGGTTTAATTGATGCTTGGTGACCGAGTTCAGTTAAGGAGAGAAAATACAAAGGAAGACCAACTTGGCTTTTTGGCTAGGAGTAAAATGTACCATCTTTGATGGCCTTGTGCCTAATTTGTTTCAAATGCAATTTTTAAAATATTTTCTGCAAATAAATAATGCAAAGTGTAGTATCTGTTCTGATAGCACACTTCAACTGCTGTTCTGTCCGTGAAGGAAAAATCCTTTCAGTAAGGCGATTTTTATTTTTGGCCCAATCCAGGGGGCCCCTTTTTGTGGAGATGGATTTCCCCCACGTTAAAAACCGACCTTGTGTCTAACTCTGCCCTTGTAGGGAGGCAAGTAAATAAGGACAAAGTCCAACTTAAGGGTCAAATAAAGTATACCTTTCTTTCATAGTATTTTATAAGATTTAAAAATGTTAAAGAAAACTGAAGAAATCAGTTGCAAAAAAAAATTTATTCATTTATGGGAAGTTTATCATTTTATTCAAAACTAACTGTATTTACCCGGCGTCGCCCGGGAGAAGATATATTGCAAGGTGGGGTGGCTTATAAAAGTCATATCCTATTTCATGATACACAGCATTTCCATTTCTAAGTCGGTTCCCACCTCCCAGGACGCGAACCAAAAGTTTATTTTCAGAGGTATAAACATGGTGTCGAGTTAGGTTGTTAAGTAGACCGGACCTTGTCCCTTAGATGTACAGTAGAAACCATTAATTAAGTTTAATTTAATTATTTATGGTGCCGTTTGGTCATTAAATCAATTGAATCAAATTGTTTAAAATTATTACATACTTTTAAAAGAGTTACTTTAAAAAGTTACATTTGAACGTGAACTCCCACAGACAGACGATATTTGGTCTGACAATTTTATTATATAGATTAAAAATTTTGTCATCCAAAACTAAAATTTTAAAAAAGATTAGAAATTAATATAAAAATTTACTTTTTTTTTACAATGGTGGACAATTTAATGAATTGTCAAAACTTTTGTCAACATTTGCTTTCTTGAATAATTAGACGCCTTTAACAATATTGCAACTATCACTTCATCCCACAAAAAGAAAGAGAAAGAAACAAACGAAACTTTCAATGAAAAAACAAAATCTTAACAACCAATCATTTGGAAGAAAAGTTCATGGTTCTTACTTCTATCATTTGTTTGCACTTTTTAGATGAGGAACTTTTATCATTACTATTTGTAGCCACCTAGCGTTGCCCGGGAGTCTTTTTATTTTTTTATTTTTTTCCTACTTAAATCGCATAAATACTTTCGAGTTTTTTTTTTAGTTTTTTTTATAGTTTTTTTTACCTCTTAAATTTAAATAACTAGGCTACCCGTGACCCGTTGGGCCAGTATTTGTGATATTATTAAATATTATGTAGCTGATCTATATAATATTAACAGTCTGAGGATGAATATTAGTCTTATTGACGTCATCCCTTATTAACTCTTATCCCCTCCCCCGCCCGTCTCTCCTCAATTGTAATTATTTTCATCATTCGCCTCCCACGGCTACTTTTCTTGTCATTCATTCTCTATTTACACCATTTGCTTTTTGTGATGTCATCCTGTGTGAACGGTGGCAAGAGTAAGCAAGATTCATTGTGTTTTAGTAGTAAATAAGAAGCTAAGAGCCAGATGTGTCAAATCAGCAAGCAAGCTGTTAGAGAAACGAGTGATGCTGATTATGTGACGAATACAGAAGGGGAGGAATGATTAAATAGTGTTAGCCTTGTATGCTAGTGAACGGCAGAAGAGAGTGAATAGTAATAAAGCTTGAAATAAGATTTTAAACTTCGTTTAATTTTATGCCATTGCATTTTCGATTTTAATAAGTATTCGATTAATAGTAAATAAAAAAATAATGACTCAATGTGTAATTGGTAAAGAAAAAAAAACACATACGTGAAGCTGTCTCATAATTTTATTAATAAAAATAGCTTTACACTCTCAGACTGGTTTCCTCGTTTCGGTTGCTGCTATCACAGATTAATGCAACCAAAATGTTCTGATAACAACAACCAAGACGAGGAAAACTGTCTGAATATTGTAAATGATATTCTATTTTTTTGAAGAACAGAAAAATAGGTAATATTTGACCCATTCCCAATGTTTCTTTCTGCCTCCCTTCCCCTCTCTTTCTTCATTCTTTTAACTTTATCAAACAGTAAGTGTAAAAGTTCCTGGATTTGATACTCAGAACTTTAAGCTGCATTTGCCAAGTTGAAAAAGAAAAGAAAAAATAGAGCAAAAGAAAGAAAGGGGGAAAAAATGAGATCCTGAGATTTATGTTCTATAATAAAATATTATCTTTGAGCACATAGTGCCAAGTGTAGGGTTGGGTAGAAAATGGGTTTGCTGCTGCTGCTGCTTTTGTTGGTGTTTGAATTGGTAGAATGAGAAAGAGCAGACAGCAAAGGACAACAGGACTAAAAGGAATTTGCTGGAAAGAAAGTAAAAAAATGGCAAAAAATAAGGAGGAAAGGGCAAAATGAAAAGAAGAAAAAAACAGAAAAACAAACAAAACACATTCAACCCCTCAAACTTTCTCACAATTATGAAGGAGGCTGGGTTGATTGCACCCACAGTGACAAAGTGACTAAGATGGACTATTTAACAAAGGGATGAACGAAACCAAGAAAAGAATATTTTACTTGTCTAATATTATCATGGAAGATAAAGAATTTAAGATTTACTTGAAATATGAAAGGACTAAACAGAAATATAAAACGATGTAAGAAAAAAAGAATTAAAAAAAAAATAAGAGAAATTTTACCTAAAATGTGAATTGTCTGCATTCAAAATTATTATTTCAGTATTTACTATAAGATCATTTTAAAATGAAAATTAAAAAGAATATAACACTGCATGTGATGAAAGACGGTTGTAAAATTTAATTTAAACCACAACTCTATGGTACTATATGGTCTTTGGGCCATGATTAAAGTGTAGTATCTGTTTTGATCAGTCTCAGGACCCCATTCTGACTGACGTTGGGAGAGGTGGAAGTTTATAGTCAATCTTCTAAAACAGTTCTCACTGAGGGAATGCAGACTGGGCCGATCATGGTTAATTTTGCACCAATCTACAGTGTTCCGTTTTGCGGTAGCTGTATTTCTGCATTAAACTGACCTTGTGTCTAACTTTGTCACTGTTGGAGGGGGCGGGTAAACAAAAATACTTGAATCACTTTTGTGTAAGGCCTTTCAATAATGGTTGACACTGTTTTGTAAATTAAAACGAAAAAAGATCAAATGGATGCAAATAGAATTCGATCAATTAAAAAAGAGCAGGATTGCGACACTTTCTCTGGCTTGTCTAATTTGTGTTTGCATTTTGGGGATGATGAGTTATCAATATTTGCGTTGTTTTTCTTTGCACTATATTATACAACTAACAGGATCTGTTTCTCGACATTGCCCAGTAAAATTGAGGAAACCAAGAATCGCAACCTCCAGAAGTAAATTTAAAAATAAAATACTTTTTTTTACACAAAATTCTAAGCAGTTATCCACGAAAATGTAGAAAATATTGGTAAATTGAACTGTATGTAAAATGAAAACAATCATCGTATAAGGAAACAAAACTAACAACAAAAAAAACGGATAGTTAATTAATGAGAGTTCGTTTTGCAAAGCAATATGCAAATTATTAATCTTCAGACGTAAACATGACCAAGTATATTAGAAAGCTCTTCTTCTACTGTTCACCTTTTAATCTCACTGCCAGTGTGACAAATAGTTCAACTTTATAAACACACAGATATACTAAAGTATCCATCTCATGAAAAATGATGGATAGAAATGTTACATTTTTCGAACAAATCACTCAAACATCTAAGAAATTGCCAACATTTTTCTATCAAACTAAAATTTATTTACATTCAATCAATGATACTCATGGAAATTCACTTTATCTCAAGGGCCGTTTATTATAACTTTATATCGAAGGACTCACCAAATAAATGTCACGTTTTATTATGGATTATGCGAAGGGTTCAGTGGTTACCAACATGGGTCGCAGGCTTGGAGTACTGTGTTCGAGTTCACTGAGAACACTTACTTATTTAAAACAAAATTTTTAAAAACCCATGGTGTACTGGTTTTACTCGGTGCTCAGGAGGCACTCCTCCCAGGCATTACCTCCTCTTTGGGGATGGAAGAGGGAGATATTACTCCCATAGTCTCCCTCATTAGATAAGGGAGAGGTTGCTTTATTGCCTGAAAAATTATGAGTACTTGTAAACACACCAGCATGCTCAGATTTTACCGCACATTAAGCTCGACCGTGTGTCACATCCAGCCCTCGTGGGAAGGTTGGTAAATCAAAACCATGCACACTAACAATACCATCCATTTCATAGTGATCAGTTGTCTTACTTACACTTCAACCTCCATAGTACCACATTCACTCTATGGGGTTGTGTTACTTAAAATATTCCCAAATGAAATTGATGAAAAATTTGTTGTATACAAATTTCTCATAAAAACGTTTTTATTTACATTTTTTTTTATGGTGTAGGGACGACAAGAAAAAATACCTAAAATCAAAATATATAACAGAATAAAATCAAGGGAAAGTTAGTAAAACAACCAATTCTGACTAATATAGAGCAACAGCGTCACCGTGTGGTTTTGCAAAGGAACATTCAGATAATACGCAATACTTTGATACATGTATCAAAGTATTAAGTGTAGTCGACTGTACAAAATGTATTTCAATAATGAAAAGAAAAGCGCATTCTCTGTTGTATTTGACATAAAAGTAAATTCTTTCTTTTTCAGACATCTCTTAGACATTCTCAGTATTTCTCATCATCATCATCATCATCATATTCGGTTTAACACCTGTTTTACATGCTGGCATGTGTTGGATGGCTTTTAAAAATTGACTTTTAAACTAACCTATTTCTGACCAGGTCTTTATTTATCTCTCTTTCACTTAAATCCTTTTTCTTTAACCTTCCCTATCAACTGATCATGCTATCTCAACCGTTTTACATCTGAACTCGCATCAATTCTTTCAACGTGACCAAATCAACAAAGTTTCCTGTTTTGCACACTATCTCCCTATACTGTCCAGATTTAATCTTTTTTTGACGTCATCAGATCTAAGCCAGTCTTAAAGACTGACATTACACATCCATCGTATTATTTTCATATCATTTCTCTCCATGCTACGCATGTCCTCAACCCGATTTAGATTTAAATAAAGCAACCAAAAGAAAAAATATGATAAATTTATCTTCTCTCTGTGACTTGTGAAGCGTCATAATAGAAGGTGACTGTTTGCAGAAATTACACACAACAACGTTGGATATATAAACATGCACAACATTCATGTAGCACTACACACAATTACTTATATCACAAGAGGGGCGTGAGTGTCCACATCAACAGTCCATCAGATTTAAGTATAGAGAAAATGAATTAACTATTTATACAAAGAACGCCAGAGTACTCATTGGCTGAAATTTAGTATAAAAATAAATATCGATGCTGATGAGGCCAATAGTATGAAAAGAAAAAAGATTTGTGTATAATGTTGTGCCCTGCATCATCTAAGCTTCTTATTATCTGTATAGAAGTGTTATGCCAGTTATCATGTCAGCTGAGATTCGCCTTGCCATCATACTGGCATCCTAGAAACTGACTTAAACCATCTTTGTCGGAATGAGGTATGGTTTGGCTGGAGATGCACCCTCCTAGGCATTACCTCCATCGTCGAGTTAAAAACTGAATAGATGATGATGATCATCATCATCATTTTCACCGACTTTCATTTCTAGACTCTACAATATTCATTAGAGCAAAAATATCATTGAAAATACACATAAAGAAGTTTGTGTAGTTATTTTCAGCCTTGAGAAGTTTTACGAGGGACATTTGATTATTTTGTACAGCAATGATACAGTGTTTTGTCTATTACAAGTACTTTCATGGAATGTGCTCCGATGAACTTACTGCACTTGTACCCTCTTAACTTAAATACCCCCTCCCCTCGCGCGGTCAATTCAACTAGCAGAAAAAAATCCCACCCGTTCATGTAGAGATCCCCAGATGCCGGAAAACTTTCGACTTGAAGAACTTCTTTCTTTGGGCAACTTGTCTTTGAAATTCCCTCCCTGCTCCTCTGACTGTACCAACATGCAGAAATTTAAATGTAATGTGAACAAATATCTTGCTACACAACTCTTTATTTAGGATGCTTTCTATAAATCTGGCCCCTAATCATAGTAGCCCCTTACATCTAAGTGGTAATATGCATTGTCTGGGGTGAACAAAAGTATGAAAAATAAAAAATAAAAATATGTGTATATATTAGGTTATCATCAAATAAAACTGGAAAAAGATAAACTTAGCTTTCGATGAATAAATTCAATAAAAATGCCAAAGCTGCTAAAAACCAAACTATGAAAAATGTAGGAAGAACGTGCATTTTTTCATATGCATCATTTCAATCTGTGCGTTTAGCGATGGGGATGCTATTTCAAACTTAAGCGTGACAGACCGACTGATGGATACAGAACCTCTTATACAAATACATGGATGCATAAAGATCAATATAATCCATTAAAAGAAATGTGTATTGTTGTTATGAGTTTGTTTAGTTTCTAATGAAATACATGAAAGTGATAATACTGAAAAGAAAAAAAAATTACGAGGTGTGGGGGGGGGGGAGATTTTTCCTTTTCTTTTAATCAAAAATTAATAAAAAAATATATAGACAACTCATAATTCTTATGGTATTTGAAGAAAGCGAATAAAAAACAACTGCAAGTTGACAAATGTTTATCTGCTGTGACTTTTTCTTTGTTTTTATAGTTGGAAGATAATTAATCTCTTTTGGAGATGGAACAATGGTGACATGAAATTGACAAACTGGTTGGCCAGCAGACAATATGGAGTCAGCCTGAAGAAATTTGTGCAAGACGGGTTATTTCCCAACTACCTCCCCCCCCAAAAAAAAACTCCACAAGAACCAAAAAAATGAATATTTATTCTAATCAGTTCCAACTAAGTTATTACAGATGGTATAATCCCAATGAGAATTGATTGAAGCAGGATTTATACTTGGAACAGTTTTTATTTCAAATAGTTTAATTAGGAAATTGTTAATCCAAATGAGGAAAGTCTCAAGATCATTTCAAGAGTTATTTTGGATTATTGAACCCATTCTTTCTTTTTGGCTTTAGTATAATAATAGATATCTGTTAGTTTATATAAAAAAATTAAATAGAAAAACAAAATATTGAAATGGTTAAAAGATCTGTATTGGCTCATATAACAAATGTTTCGATCAATGTGAATAAAATCACTCGACAAAATATACCTTCAAAGAAAGTATAATTGAACAAAATGGTGGATATATAAGATAATAAAGAACTTTTAAAACCATATATATATATATATATATATATATATATATATATATATATATAGTAAGTTATGAAAATATATTTATGGCAAGTAAGCTACACAGAGGCTTCCGCGTTTCATCCTCGTAGGGAATCGTTAGGCTACAACCTAGCTCTACTCACGTATCGAGCACTGTTGAAGTAAATACTGAAAATTGATACATAAAAGATTATATCTCCTTATAACATTTTATGTGGATACATGAAATAATAAAAATATATATATATATATATATATATATATATACACATATATATTAATTTATACGTACATAAAAGTAATCCATGGACACATGCTTCTGTCTCACAGCTGTCATCAGCATGGCTAACTTGGACAAGGATCGAACCTTCGATATTGATGTCTATAGTCTTATGTTTTACCTCCAGACTATGATACCTTTCTTGAAAATATCTACGATTTTTATCACCTATACATATATATATATATATATATATATATATATATATATATATATATATATATACACTACAAAATACCAGTCGCAGGATGGGTAAAATTAATTCTCCCAAACAGAATAGTTTTATGTCACTTTTATGTCCCTTTACGAATATGAAAGTCAAGATATAATGCTACTAAACCTTATGTCTAGAATCTTTATTCACATTTTGATCAAAATCCATTAAATGATTTTAATTCTAGAAAATGTCTGAAATTTTAGAAGAAATTAAAATTCAGGAAATCTTGCTTAATTGGTGTCTAATGACTATGGATCAAATTTAATGCATTTTCAAATAGGAGGTTGTGCTCATATTATGTTCCTAAAACCCTTTTTAAATACTGGAATTGAGAAAATATTTATTAATTGATGTCTAATACCTATTGTTAAAATTTCACAAAAATCAGATGTATCTGAATTTTCATGAAGGGCTTCCACTCACTCTTTGCTCCCTTTGCATAAAACTAAATTAAAATAAATATAGGCCACATTACGCACAATTATGTGAAGCAGCTATTTTCCAAAATTCATAATGATCGGTTAATCACCCCCCACCCTGTCAAAAATGACAACAACAAAAAAAAATACGCTCTGCCGGTGAAATCATACAATTACGTTAGTAATTTATATATGAAAAATTAAATTACTATAATTTTTGATGACCTTTAGAAAAAAAAGCATCTACCGTTAACTTTTTATTTAGAGTGAAGGATTTCTTTCCCAATTCATTTCAGATAGCAGGCGTTGTCTGACTTGCTACCCCCCCCCCCCAAACCATTTGAAATGGTTTCGTCTGGTAACTAGAAACAGGGAACTTCTTTTACTGGCTAACTTTCGTGTGACGAGACGGATATACTATATTTATTTATATAAAATTACACAAATAAATACAGATTGGTCTTTATTATAGAGTGATTGTCATGATTAAAAACAGTGAAAACTTTCTTTATTCACTCAGTTAGAAACTATTTACTCGTAAAAGCACCATTGGGAAAAAAAAAAAAAAAAAAACAGACTAAAGAGTTACTTCCTTTTGACTGGGAGTAAAGTGTTCTGATGCAACACTTGGTCTGTTCTGTTCTCGGTCAGTGAACTAGACGTCCTTCTAGACTGAGGCAATTGTTGTTCCAATCAAGAGTGCCTCTTTTTGGGGAGCTGTATTTTCCCACATTAAAAACCGACCTTGTGTCTTACTCTGTCCTCGTGGGGGAGATAAGTAAATAGAAACAATGCATGTCTAAAGGAGGGGTTTCTGCTTAACTACACTTTGATGTTTGACAAAGGGTTTACACTAGTATATATATATATATATATATATATATATATATATATATATATATATATATGAGAGAGAGAATGACACAGGAAAGAACTAGATGATAACATTAAATAAAGTTGATAAACGAACAACATTTCTCAGTGTAAAAACTAAATTAAAAAAACCGGTTGGCTGAGAATGATCATAAGTATTTATATAATCATTTTGATGACTGTAGCTTAGAAGAAAAACTAAAACGTTTGATATTGCATGATATACACAGGAGAGGAATTTATTTCAAGAATCTATGGGTTAGATGAGAAACAGATTTCGTTGGCGTGAAAAAAGAAAATCCACAGAATAAAAACAAAATGTTGTCAGTCGTGATATTAAACCAATTAAAAGAAATCCTATATTTGATGGACGCTTTTCCTTGCAAGTTAAAATACATTTTTGAAGAAAGCACAAAAAGAGGAAGGAGATATTCTATTTTTAAATCAGAGTTTTGACAACTGCTCAGTTTGTGCTGGAGATAAGAGCAAAGAAGCAAAAACCATGGCAATACTATTGTGTGTAGGTGGAGAGGAGAGAGGATGAAGAAGAGGAATCAGAAGGAGTAGATGTGTTTGACAGCGATTGCTTCATCTCACTTTTAATACCTTTAGAAAGAGGAATTTAGCAATGGATATTGTTAATGAAAAAGCAGGACTTGGAGTTTACTGGAAAAAGTTGTCAAAGAAAGAATTCAAAGAAAATGTAACAGTAAAAAACAAAACCAGCAGACAAAAATGTTTTTGTCTTCCTTTCTTTTTAAAATTTTTTTTTTTTACTAATGAGTCACCATTTATCAAGACTAAAAAACACTCGAGGATAAGGGTTAATGAGATAGATAGAAATACAGTTGAATGATGATGAATACTATGAGAGGATTGGAAATCTTCACATACCACCCACTCAAAACAACAGTCGACCCAGAAAACAGCAATTCTTTCCTCTTTGTCAGAAACATTGTTCCTGGAATGTGAGGATCAAAGGAGAAGGCTGCCGAAATTAAACCCAAAGTCCACTTTCTACTTTCCATTCCTCTCTATATTAATAAAATTATTAGACAACTTCAAGTGTGTGTGTGTGTGTGTGTGTGTGTATATTTCTCGTGTCAACATAACTTTAATAATTACACAGTGAATTATTTTTGTTTACTTACTATTAATCGTAAACGAAAATTGAAAAATTCTATTAAAAAAAATTAATTACGAATGAATTTTTTTCCTTAAATATGCCAGTAATTTTAATCTTTTATCAAAAGTTGAAAAAACAAATAGAATAAATTACTTCAAAATTTGAAATGAACTTTAAAGTGTCGAATAGAAAGTCATTTCCGTCTTTAAAACGTTTAGCAAATCCACATGTATTAAAAGATTGAAAGTTCTGAAATAATCCAATAATTTTATAAATAAAACAACATTACTTTAAGCTAAGAACAAAGTGTAGTATCTGTTCTGATGCTACACTTACTCTATTCTGTCCTTGGTTCTTCTAGACAGAGGCAATTTTTATTTTTGTTCCAATCCAGAGTGCCCCTTTTTGAGGAGCTAGATTTTCTCCCCATTAAAAACCGACATGGTGTCTAACTCTGGCCTCGCGGAGAGGAGAGTAAATAAGAACATTAGTTATAGTTTCATAACAATTTGATTCAATTCATAAGTTAATCACCAAACGATACCGTAATAATTAACTGTAAAAAAAAAAGTGATACAAAAATGAAAGTAAAAAGAACTACCAGGCAATGCCGATTACGTACAGATAGTTTGGAATAATTCATAGAAAACAAAAGTATTTAAATAGTGTTCAACTTATTTATCTGAACTTATTTAGCTTGTATTTATTTATTTATTAACTCTAGTTAATAAATAAATAAATATATGCTCCCTCAGGTCGCATATTTTTGCTGGCCTGGAAAGATGATACCATGCTGAACGAACATATACTACACTGACCCCAAAAGGGGGAGGTAATGACTGAGAACATAGTATCATGACGAACACCCCACCCCCAAAAAGGAGGAGTTAATGCTTGGGAGGATGATATCATGAGAACATAACAGATAGTACAGTACCCACTCTCCAAACAGAGAAGAGAATCATGGAATGATGGTATCATGAGGAACGGGCATATACTATGCTACACCCCCCCCCCCCCCAAAAAAAAAAATAAGAGGAAGTAATACTTGGGAGGATCGACCTATAAAAGGAAAAGGTAATTCCTGTGACTATGGTATCATGGAAACAGAACAGATACTACACTACCCCCCCCCCCTCCCTCCGCCCCCAAATGACACCAGAACAGATTCTACATTACACCCTCCTCTAAAGGATGATGTAATACCTGGGAGGATTACCCACACCGCCTTAAAAAAGGAGGAGGTAATTCCTGGGAGGACGGTCTTATGACAACAGAACCGATACTACACTACACACCCCCATTAAAAGATAATACAAAAATCAATTAAATCATTTTTTTTTTCATTCATTTAAAAGTGCCTTGCAATAAATAATATTTTTCTTATGATTCCTTTGCCTTTTGCTAAGATCAAAGTGTAGTATCTGTTCTCAGCATCCCAGCGACTTTAGACGTTTTGCTATCGACGAAAATAGTGTGTATATATAAGAAAATATGACAATGCAAAATTACAACTGTACATTACATACTATTAATTTATTTAAAGCTGTTTATAAAATAAACATGCAAATTATGAAGACCTACATGTGTTTGAGGGTATTTGCAGTTTCATATATATATATATATATATATATATATATATAGGCTATTTCAAAAGTTTGTCTTGTCTCATAGAATTACATTAACACAACCTGTGTTGATGTTAATATAGTTAGGAAAGACGGAAACATTTATTCATTATCTATTTATTCAATAATCTAAATTGATCTTTTAATAATAATAATAATAATAAAAATGGCTTTCTTTTTATAAATACACGTAGACAAATATTTACAATCTCACAGAATATATAATAAAAATATACACATAAAATTATCTTCAATATTTTATCAGAGAGATCACAAGAAGATCGTTGTAAGTTGAGTAAGTAAATTTATTCTGAATTCATCCAATTTATTATTAAAAATGTTCTACATGTGTGATATATTTAACTTGGTTAGGTAATTTGATAGAATACACAATATATTATAAAATGAAATGCTGTGGAGACAAGATGCATAAAAAAGACAAAAGAAAAAATTAAACACAGGAAGAATTCATCAAATACGAGAGATTTACCAGTTTCGTTCTTTATGAAGACATTCATTGATCTGAACGAAACCAGTAAATCTCTCGTTTTTGATGATTTTTTCCTGTGTTTAATTTGTTTTTCCTTTTTGTCTTTTTCATACGTATATATTAAAAGAAAATTTAATTGTGGTAGATTTAGTTTTTGAAAATTTCCTTGCCAATAAATTTTCGGAATATATATTAAAACCTCTTCATATTTAGAAATCGCAATGATAATTTTGAAAATTTCAATGACTTCAACATACTTTTGAAAAGTTTGTTACAACTTAAAAAATTCAAAACTAAAAACAAATAAAACAATTACGTTTCTGGGTGAAATGTATATTCATTTTATTATTTAAATAAATAGTTTAATTAGTTATTTAAAAGGAAAGAGATAAAACCGAAGTAAATAATTCTACACTGGAATTCACTGAAGAGTTTGCGATATTGAATTCTTTGTGCAACGCTTACAGATAAAAAAAGGATCACGTTGTTACAGTTATTTACTTTACGGTGGTAATTTAATATGGAGTTATCCAATCGAGTCAACTTTGTATGAAAGCTCATAATTTTTTTAAGAATCGTGTTAATGATTTAACATCGCGAGAATAAAACTCCTGATAAATTGGCAAGAACACTTGAAACCCAATAAAATATAATTTACTTCGTTTAGAATTAGGATCAAGTTAGGCGTCAAAGTTCATGTGTCAGGAGAAGTATAATTATATTCTATAATTGTATCCAATATCAATTAACACAAAAGACAGAGTTATCAAAGCGTTGTTGACAATAATTTAATTTTTTGTGAGGAGAAAAATGATATTCAATTTGATATTGATTTCAAAAACAATTTCAAATTGAATGTCAAGCTTCAGAATCAAATTTAGTCTAATCTAGACTAAATTTTTAGAATTGAAATAAAAGATTTTTTTTTTATGAAATCAGGTTGCAGATAAAAGCTCTTACTAATGAAACGGTAACATTTTAATAAAATATGGATAACAAAATAATAAAAATAAAACTTTCATAGATATTCAATTCATTTTATAAACTAGTTTATAGGAATTTGATCATCTCGTTATTATGATAATGACTTTTATTGTTCTAAACTAGAGAAATTAAAAAAAAAAAAACAAAAAAACAGGTAAATAATTAAAAATAAAAGAATTTAAAAAGTAAACCAAATATAATTATTCTAATAAAGCGCATGAACGAATTTCGGAAGAAGTTCTTGAGAAATAGAAATGAGAAAATAAAGGAATTGCTTCTTTTGTTAAAATCATGAACACATTTTGGTTCATTTAGTAAAACGAAGACACAAAAAGAAATCCAGTGAATTTTGAATAGTATT